>WAAB01017076.1:31734-60292 GCA_013389865.1 Piaya cayana | reverse complement strand
GTGCTCTCCCCTACTTCCTGAGTCTTCAGAGTTGCAGGTATTTCAGTCATTTTGCTTCCAAAAAGTCACCAGACTGGAGATAGGCAAGTGAGCAGATGAAGTGAACATAGTATATTCAGTTTCTGGTACTTTTATCATACAGCACTGTCGTCTATTAGATGTGAGATAGCAAGATCTCATTTAAGAGTTATTTGCATCTGTTAGGTAGGAAAGCTATGACAACTAACAAACTGCTTGATTTCTGGGTTCTCATCCTTGATCTTCAAAGCAGGCCTAGAAAGCCTTTGCAAATGCTGAATCTGAGAACACAAATTCACAATCATACTAGAGATTATAATTATGAACTAATTAATATTAATGGTTTGTTTATAATTCCTCACTACTCTCACAAAGCACTCACTCCAGGTGATAATTACCTCTTTTTTAACCCTCTCTCTGTTCCTGTACACCTAACAAAAATATCACTTCTTCCCTTGCTAGCACTTCCCCTGTACTCGGCAATTCACCTTTTACATCAGGTGTTCAACTCATTAATATATTGAAGTTAAACTCAGAGAAACTGTGCTCAAGGTGCACCTACTTCAGAAAGATCCTACTTCTCCCTCAGAAAAGAAGAGGAATCTCAGTTCCCAGTAGCTGCATTCTTTTTCTAATACAATATCAAATTGGCTTAACATGAAGTTTACTTCCCCCAGTAAAGCAAAACCATATGGCTTGGACTACTACAATAAGAGAAAAAACAGATAACTAAATATTCATTCTTTTTGCTTCAAATGATAACTCTTTAGCTTTGAAGCAGGAGACAGCAGTCACTGCTTGGCAGATAACACCCCTTAAATCCAAAGGCACTACCAGAATCTTGTTATTTAATTGCCATCTTGGACTTTTATTAATGTACCACAGTGGACCTGATGACTTGAACCCATTAGCTCTTTCAGGAATCCTTTATTTGAGTTACAGAAGTTGACAGTCCTTGAGAGATATGTCTTTCATTTCTTGTAACAGTGTTCAGAGGAGCTTTTACTTACTGAAAATGCAGAAGGTGGCACGATTGCCAGCAAGAGCAGTAGGAACATGTTCTTCATCTCTGCCTGTGGGAACAGAAAGATTACTGATCAGAATTGCTTGCTTCTTTGCTGATTGTATGGCAGAAAAAGCTAAGATACCATACAGTACAAATGGAGGTGAAACTAAAATCAAGGTGAGAGAACAAAAACAGTTTAGTTTCACCGGACAGCTTGCAAAGGTGAAGGAAACTGCAAAGATTGAAATTACCCTGCAGAGAAAGCCAAAATGTAACTGCTGACAGCAAATATTTCCTTGAAATTTCCTCTGGTTTTATGAGAATATCACCCCTAGGCATTGGAGAAGTTACATGGTGTTACATGTCTGCCCTCCTGCTCTTTTACATAGACACATGATAAAACACTAGATTGCACTGACTTTAACCAACCCAAAGTAAGAAATTACACAGTTAACGTTTCTGTACACTATATTCATCCTGAGTGGCATAGTGAACTTCGTATATGCCTTTGCTTGTTTAAAGGCAAATCTCCTAGAAAGGAGATTAGGCCACATAAACAGGTATGACACTGGGATTTAACAGTGCCTAAAAATTGGGGCATTATACACATTTGGGACCAAAATACACACCACAGTGCCTGTTGCTACTTCATCCTTCCCCTTTTGGGTTAGAGCAATCAAACCCACACCAATCACCACTCCCCAACATTTACAGCTGTGAGCATGGACAATTCAGCCACTCAAAAATGCCTGTTTCTCATGACCATTTTCTCGTCACCTCATGACCAGCTGATTGAGTCCAGAAAGAGAAGACGGACTACATAGAATCATAGAATAACCAGGTTGGAAGAGACTCACCAGATCATCGAGTCCAACCATTCCTATCAAACACTAAACCATGCCCCTCAGAACCTCGTCCACCCGTCCCTTAAACACCTCCAGGGAAGGTGACTCAATCAACTCCTTGGGCAGCCTGTTCCAGTGCCCAACGACCCTTTCTATGTAATTTTTTTTCCTAATGTCCAGCCTAAATCTCCCCTGGCAGAGCTTGAGGCCATTCCCTCTTGTCCTGTCCCATGTCAGTTGGGAGAAGAGCCCAGCTCCCTCCTCTTCACAACCTCCTTTGTGTACTTGACATATTCCTAGCATTGTTTTCTCTAGTCTAAGCTTCTTTCTTATCTGGGAAAATAAAGGTAAAAGAAAAGATAGAGAAATCTTGCTTTCACATGAAAGAATCAAGGAAGAAATATTTATCTCATCAGTCATTGTAGATGGGTGTCACAATCCTAAACAACTGCCAAATCACTTTCACAGTGGAAGGACAGGCAGCTTTTTGCTACAAGTTCACATGCACACAAACAGCAAAGGTTTTTGCAAGATTTTGCAGCAAGCAATTTACAAAGAACAGCACCTTCCTTGAATGATGCTGAGAAACAAATCAGCAGGGATAGCAATTCTAACAGTTCTCCGAGTGGTTTGTATTTTGGAGACTTTTAACAATATGGTATAAAAAGGAGATAAGTAGAGACAGCAGCCAGTGTTCAGGAAAATCCCCTCCATCAAAGAAGCAAGAGTTAACAGCTTTGGTGCTTGCTTGTGTTTTTGTGACATTGCACTTCCATGGGAATTGCTGTCATATGTCTAACATCTGGCTCAAATGTCACATTAAAAAGTTTAGACTCTCCAGGCCTATTAAACTAATCAGCAGATCCCAAGAAGGATGGTGAGAAGGAAGAACAGAACCTGTATCCTATTGAATCTCTCACTGCAAAGCAAATCTTGTGACTGATTCTCCAAGCTTCAATAAACTTGTTATTGTAAAAGCTTCCTCAGATGTAGTATTCAGCACTAATCCTTTTTCCCTGACTTTCAGTCAGGAACAATACACATAGGATTGGGGAATCTGCCTGAAAACTTGGGGAAAAAAGGACCAGTTCTGCTTCCAGATTTAGTTGCTCTTTCACTCCCTTTAAGATTTGGAATATAGTGGTATATCTTTATTCTGCTTTTTTGCCAATCTTCTCACTGAAGCCTGGATACACAGGGGAAGGAATGAAGTGTTTTGCAGTGCTTTCACTTGTAATAACAGCAGTTGCTACTCTCTGTGCTTCCTGCGCACCCTCAATCCATTTCAACCCTCCCCAGCTCCCTTTTCTCACTGTGTGCTGAAACAGCATCTCTTTACCCTTCCATCCCAAACCAGCAGCAGAGCCTGAAAGGAAATGGTGACTCAAGATGTGGAACAGCTGCTGGAAAGCTTACATGCAGGAATACCTGCCATAGTGCTAAAAAAGGTTCAAAGAGGTTCAAAATTGAATCTGACTTTAGCAGCTCAGGACCCTTACCTCTATTACAAAACAGCATGGATCAAATAATATCTTGTGGAGATTTCAGAAGCTTCCAGAAGGATGTTCTGATGCCCTGTCTTTCAGAAGAACTTTTTCCACATCACCTACTTCTCCCTGTGGCTGTGGACAGGAGGGTCAGAATGCTACAAAGGAGATGGCTGGATTTTCATAACTCTGGACAGAACACAAGAACTCCAGTAGAACTGGAAATAAACACCCTTATATCAAGGTTTAACACTCAGCAGAGAAACTGTTGCCTTAACAAATAGAAGGTCTGGAAAAAACAGATGGACAGTCTTGGACATTTCTCTATAGTGGAGGCAGCTGTGAACTGCTGTAAAAATATTTTATGGAGTTACAAAGTCTTACCCAGGACCAGGAAGACTTAGCAAGATCAGTCAAATCTTCCTTAAAATCAGGAGTACGTTTCAGAATCAAAGACAGATTTAATGACTCCTATATCAGTTTATGCACATAAATCCTTTCTTCCAATGCACAAATAAGGTTCAAGACTGCTTATACTTAGCCTCTTTTCCAAATAATTTCTCAACATCTATGTCCCTAGGGAAACAAGATCTATATTGACTGTATATGTATGTAAAAATAATTTTGAACCACCTGGTTAATTCAGGGTTCCAAAAGCATAAAGCTAACTTTTGTTTGAGGGAAAAGCTATTGGGCTGGGATGAAGAGACATACTGGACTTTTAACCTATTTAAATGAGGAAGTTTTCTTTTCAACAGGAGGGAATCCAAACTCAAAAGAGATGTTATGAGTAACAACCTTGCCTAATGAAGAGCTTAAGCTGTTTAGGCACTAGAGAAACAGATGACAAAGTCAGAATAAAGCAGGCATAATGAGTTCAGAGATGTATCAGTCTGGGTTTTTCTCTGTTCCTTCTGAAAGTATTTGGAAAGCCAGTGCTACATTGTTCTCCTCTGTTTGGGGCATAAGACAGATCAGTCTTCTTCTGCCTGTGAATAATGTTTCTAAATAATTCCGTGGCAAAAGACACATACCATGTAGATGGGTCAGGCATTGTCCTGGGCATGGTACATAGGAAGAAGATGCAGGTAAATGGCAAAGCCACCCAGCAATACTAGCCTCATCAGGTCCTTAGAGCTCATTTTGTCTCGCAGCTGGAGATTTGATTTACCCAATGTGGATAACTATTCTCATCTGTGCTAGCCCTGACTCAGAAGCTGCCTTTGTACAGCTTGTGAGCCTCAGGAGAGCCACTCTAGCAATAAATATTTGCCTGTTGCAATACAGATAGATATTTATTGTAAAGTTTATCACATCCGGCGCTAAAGCAAGAAGTTGCCACTGTGATCCTGCTACTGGCACCTTTTCAGAATTTCCTTCCTTTTCTTCCAACTCCACCTCCTTTAACACATCATATCTCACTCAGTTGTTATATTTTTAGAAGTTTGGCTGAAGGAGGTGAGAAGTCAGAAAGGATGATGTTATATTGCTCAGTTATCCACTGGCATAAATATTTTTAGCCATTGACTCAAATTGAAGTCTTTTAACTTTTAGATTCATTATATTTGCTAAAGATATGATGATTTTTGCTTTGCTCTCAAAACCGCTCATCTACTCAGAAGTAAGAGATAAAAAGGGAAAATATATACATACAGAAAAGGATGAAATGAAGATGAGGAGAGAAAGGGTCTTCATGGAGCCGGGATCGAGGGTAGGAAAAACCTTCCTTTCACTTAGTCTGGGAGCTGATTCAGGAGAGCATGAGCACTACATCACACAGTACAGATGAACCAAGAAAACAACCATCCCTTTAGGCAGAGGTGATCACATTCACAATACACCTGTTTTCTTCCCCAGCTGTAGTAAACCACTTTTTGTTCAAAATTTTTCCAAAGAAAACCCTGGACTTGATGTCCTTTGTGCTAGGGTGGATAAGCCAACTAATGTGCATACGACTGTTGATGTGAGAAGATGCTGAATTTCCTTTGCCTGGGCCATGCAATGAACCACAGTCATAAGAGCTTTTTATATACATACCAATAGATAAATATAAGACTGGTTTAAAGGGCTTAGTGGGAAAAGAGGGAGAATAAAGGAAAACAAGTTGTCTGAGTAAACGTTTATGGGAGATATCTTTTGCATTGGTATCCAGATGTATTAATTCATGCTACAAGTTGAAGAATCCTCATCAAGAAAGTAACCTTGCTGAGATACAATTTCAGCCATATTATGTGTCTTATGAAAGAGAAAATATCAGTTAGAATAACTTTAAAATTCATCTTATTAAACACACACAGAGAGGAGTAAAGTGGCAGCTGGCTAGAGAACTAAGTAGCAGTAACACACAAGCATCTTAAAGACTGCTCTATCAATACGCTTTCATCTTAGCCTTCAGTCTGATCCTCCTCTAAATCTGCACTGGGCTTTATGTGGGTGACTCAGACTGACCATGTTTTTACAAAGGAATTACACAGCAATGCCAAGTTACTACCAACACCTGGGGAATCTACAGAAACCTCTGTCATACAGTTTTAATCTGAAATACAAAATCACTCAAAACTGTAGCTGAAAAATCATCACACAAAGAACAAGATCAGACTGTGAAACACGGAGAAGCTCTAGTAAGGCTTCACACCCTATCGGGGGTTAGGGAGGAGGTAGAGCTGCTTCTTTCCCACTGTCCAAAATCCACAATGAAATATCTAAAGTTTAAGTCAGTGAGGGACTATCTTCCAAGTAAATGTGGTCACTACAACAGTCCTTTAAAAGAGATAATACAGTATTTCATTAGGATAATTTTCTGTCTATTTATTAAAATCAGCTGAGATTCAGTTTTCTGCAACTAGCTTTCCACTGTTAGGTTTGCAGCTAGAAATGTATTATAAGGAGTAAAGATAGGATTCTGCTTTCTGTTTTGGTAGTCTTACTGTGCTTAGCTGTTAATAAAATCTGGGAGCACATAGGGATAATGACAAGTGCACATAGACTAATTTAGACAGCTAACATTGCAATGAGAAGCCACACACACTGCCTATGGAAAACACATGACAAGGATATTATATCCCAAACACTAATATAACTGAAAAGGAATGGCTAACTACCTTTTACATTTATTACTGTCCTATCACAGATCAGGCTTCATTTAAATGAGTTATTTAGCCTGATCTGAAACAGTACCCAATAAGGAGCTCTGCTGCTGTTTAAAAATTTGTTAGCCAGCAGAGACTAATCCCTTCATATTCAAATTTTGGAGAATTCCTGAAGAAAATAAAGAATTTCAATGCTGGATAATTACTTCCAATTTTATTTAACTTTGTTCCATCCTAAATATGAATATGGCAATCTTCTGCAACAGAAGGTTAAAAAACAAAATTAGGGTTATCTCAAAAGGAGGCTTTAAAACAATGTGAATTGTTTTCTGCATCTTTTAGCAAGTTCTACATCTCTGTTCATTGAGTAGCAATGTACTCAACAGTATGCTTGTAGTACACTTAGGGAACATCTACAAAATAACTTATAAAACATCCTTTAAATAAATTTACTTGAGGACTAACAACATAGACAGGGAACATGAGAGCATTTAGCCTGAACTTCATGTGGGGTTTGATTACTGTTGCCTCTACATTGTTTCTGGAGCCTAAGATAACCTTTTTTTTAAGCTAACTCAGTTTTAAGTAGCTATATCTGTAAACATACCATGCACACCACACTATCCTAAGGAATCACCCTTACCAACTGAGATGCAGACACACCTTCAGTGCAATGAAGCAGGAATTCCCCCAGAGAAGTCAGTAGGCTTACTTATAGTACTTGGCAAGGGAAAGATGTTGAGAACTCACAAAAAAATGAAAACAAACAAACAAACCCAAACAACCCAGAACTTTTGACTAAAGAACTTTAGAGGCAGAATGTGTACTAGTGAAATTAGGGCTGCAGTCTCTAAGGATACCAGAACTAGCATCTTTCATCTGTCACTAAAAATTTACTTCATAAAAAATTATCTTAGAAGGGTGTGATCACACTGCAGTGCCTGGTGAGATCTCAAAGGAAGCACATGCTCAACTGTGTGATCACAGCAAAATGACAACTGTGTGATTTAAAAATAAATTGGTTCTTTGCTCTGAAGCTGGTTTCTGCCACAGATACCCAAACTAGAGCCTCCAGTCACTGCTTTAAGGGTTAGACAGAGAAATACACGATCTGTGGATGCTACTTGTTTTCTATATATGATGTCTGGATGTCAAGAAGGCAAGATTGTTACTGTGTGATAAAGCACAAACAAGCAGTTTGTACATAGAATATGGATATGAGCAAGTACCTGCCCAAATCCTTTAATATAAAGTCCCTCTCAAACACCTACTGATCATTATTATTCATTGCCCAAGACAAGACTAGATCACAACAAATCATATTTCAGATCCAAGTATGTTAAAAATTGAGACAGTGAAAATGTATTCAGCAGAATATCATTTCCAGTGAAATACATTATTTTGACAAGTCCATCATAGCATGGGCATAACTGCAAATGACTGTACTGGATCAGAGCAATCACCCATTCCAGTCTAGGCTCAGTGGCTATGCTAGGTGCACTGAAGGGCTTATCAGTTTTGTAAAATCCTTCCTACAGAGGTAAGAGTAAAGCAATTTATATTCTCTGGAGTTCACTGGGCGTCAATATGTCACTGAGGGAACATTTTCCCCTTCCCTCGGCTAGTGGTGAGCCTGCAACACAAATCATACGGACTACTGTAATTGCATCCTAAGTATTATAGGTGCTGTTCTTATACAAAAAATCAGCTCTCATCCTCATATAAAAAAGCTTTTTTTTTTTGGTGAGTTATTGATGAGTCACGAGATACATACATGAATTAATAAAATGTTAACAGATCCTGCAACTAGAAGACACAATTCTACTAATTTTGCCAGTACAAAGCCACTGAAGTCAGCAATGCAAGAGAGTGGACTAGAGTAAGATGTATGGACAATAGACTCCAGTACTGAGAATTAAAGAGAGGCATCAGCTTCATTCCTATCCAGTCTTCCTTCTTAGACACTTCCATATAATGCAGCCAGAACAGTGAAAAACAATGCAGTCATCAGTATTTTGCTATAATCTGCTCCACAAGTGGACCCATTCACAGGCATTTGGTCTGACTAGGTCCATTCTTCTTAGTCCCCTCCTGACAACAGAGCCGGTTCTTGCACTGTGCTCTCCATGAGAGCCTTCAAATAAATTGCCCAAGAGAGCCTTCAAATAAATTGCCTTTTTGTATTCAAAGAATTAGATACAGCTCTTAATCCCTTTCCAAGAAGAGGGAAATGATAAGCCTGTAACTTCTTATTTATTTTAATTCTCACTCAAATCAGATGAGAGTTTTGTTGAGGCCAACTTTCAGAAACAAGTCAATGACACTACACATGTTTCAGCTCTTCATACTTAAGCATTTAACGAGCAGCACACACTGTCAGTGGTCAAAAAGCAAAACCAACTTCAAAGTGTTGTGATTAATTCCATGCAAACTTTTCTGTGAATGATACTCCAATACACTGAAAGTCAGGATACAAGAGAAGGCAGTAATTCATTGCTAAGATTATACTTGGATACCTGAAGATTTGCATATAAAAAACAGTGGATCTACATGTAATGGAACGTACGTTGATTTTAAACTAGGCCAACTACTCCCAGGTTTAACCCCATGTAAGCAAAACCAGGACACAACTGAGTCTATTGGAAGAGAAAGGGTGTTATATTATTTTTTTCTAGCAGTGGATAACCCATCCAGGTTTTCAAATGTCCCACCCCAATATTAGGACACTTACAGGAAATAATTCCCACAGCTTTCCTCAAAATTAGACACTTTGAATCCTGAAAATTATTGAGAAACTGACCCTAAGATCACTGCAATCCCATTTTCTTTTTCTGTATCATGGATTTAAATATTGTGTAGGGTAAATTTGGCAGTCACTCAGAGAATCTCATTTAGAGAGATTAACCTGGGAACACAGAGAGATCTGGAGGTTCTCCCTTAGTCCATTCCTTGCTGCACAGGATTTAAACAGGAATAAGTATATTTAGCAAGCATATATACATAGACTCAAAAAATAACATATACATGTTTTAAACGTGGCAATATCTTATCCAGAACAGATGCTCCCTCAGCTGTTTGTTTTGCTTTTGTTATTTGGTTTACATTTTAATGATATATAAGAAGTAGAAGAAATCACAGGTAGCAAGCAGATTTAAGCCAGAGATTTAATTTAAAGAGAAAATATTTTTATTTCTTATACAAACAAGTGTAGAGAGTAATGTTAATGTCTTGTGCTCCCCAAGCTGTTACTGTAAAGCAAGGAGCAAAGGGTCAAGGCTTGTCATTTGCATTCAGATTACATTTAGAAACATAAAAGATCGTCTACAATCTCCCAAATGTTTTCCAGATATTCTAGTCTGCTCTACCCAAAACAGCAAAAAATAAAACTCTAGATCACAAAAATGTAACAAAACATGTTGTTACAGCTCCCACTCACAGAAAAAGCTGGTCCCGATGGATATCCCAGTGCTTTGTTTGCCACACAAACAGCAGCCCTCTGCTCATAAGGTCTGGCCCAGAGCTCAATAAAATTAATGGGAAAATTTTATTTTCCAAAGACTTTGGATTAAGCCTAGACTGGTGTGGCAGAGGGGAAGGCAGAGAAGGAACAACAATGAGCTTGACCTCTGTGTTTTATTACCAATAACAATTATTTTCACCAGTGCCAGACTGAGTTCTAGGGTCTTGGTAGCTGTTCTGCCCTTGCCCATGTCTCTGTGAGGAAACCAAAGCAGCTGGATTTCCCTTCCCCTGGGCTGACTCCCTGCTCTCAGTGGCATTAGTCCCCTCCACCCCACACAGTGTGCCTCTGCTCCTGATACCTTCAAGACCCTGCACCCTTCAGGGATGGAAACAGCTTTTCTTCTTCTCCCTCACTGCAGGGAAGTTTGCTAGGCAGAGATAACAACAGAGCAAAGTTTCAGAGCGAAGAAGGAAGATCATCACAGCCAAAACATAGATCATCCTGGAACTACTCCAGGTATTCTCCATTCCAACATTCAGGATTTTTCTCTCAGCACTCTCTCCACACTCACCTCAGAGATCACCAGCTATGACACTGTGGAGTCAAAAGTCACCTGCCCTTAGCTGTGCTTGGCTACACTGACTACCTGTACTGAGTACCCCAAATGCTGCTTAGGAGAGACAGGAAAAGAGAAAAATTGAAAGTAAAACCTCCAGTAAGTTATTCTCACCACCACCCCACCCCCCATTTATCCTTCTTAATTCCCAGTCCATTCATAGATGTTACTTCTACTTAAGAAAAGTAAATCTAGTGCCAAAACATAGATCTTTGGTTTAAAAAGTGTTATATTCAGCAGAGGTTTACACTCTAGCATACTAAACATGGAGTCATTAGCACTTAACGCTATTGAAATGGAAATTGAGACAGAAACCTTTCCACTTCTTATACTTCATTTTGGAACTGGAGGAGAACTGTAACAGCATAAAAAAAAATCTTCTGGACCAACACACCCTTTACAGCAAGTACTTGGAAGCATGAGGCACGACATAAGCTCTTGGTGATGTCCTCCAGCATCCGGCAGCAAGGAAGCTGACACCCTACCAAGGGCAGCCTTGCTGTGCAACAGAGAAAAGTTAGTAACAAAACAGAGCAACAGTGGCTGTCAAGATGATGACCCTTCTCTCCATCTCAGCAGACACTCGCAGCACAGCTCTCTCCAGTGGCTCAAGACAGAGACAGTTCTTTTCCCAGGCTCTGTCCCTGTGCAGCAACCTGGGGCATGAGAAGGTGCCCAGATCCTGGCAGCTATTGCTGTATGCCTATGGCTCAGATCTCTGACAAGGGATTCTGGAATTAGATTTCCCTTCCAGCATAATGTATTTAATGTCATTAACAAAGGAGCCTTCTGGGGCAGAATTCCAGCTGCACCTGAGATCTTTCCTGCACAGAGAGACCTTTTTTTCCAGCGCACAGGTTTCATCTGAAGAGGAGGGGAATGGGTTGCTTTAAAATACCAATCCAGCAATTTTCTGTTGCAGCAGTTGAAGGTTTCTGTTTACTCTTAGACCAGGTTAAAAAAAAATCTCTCTCTTCTCTTTCCTCCCACTTCACAGCTGCCGGTTGAGTTTCTGTGCTTGCCGCTCCTTTGCCTCAAAGGCAAACTTGGTGTCCTGCAGCTGGGCAATAGCCTCCTTGGCCTCCTTCAGGTCCTGACAGATGTGTTCATACTTCTCTGTCAGCTCCCTGTTTTCTCGGCGCAGTTCCTGTACCACCTGGTTCACTTCCTCCGTCTGCTTGGTGCAGTGGATCTTTAGCTGCTCTACCTCAGAGAGCATGATCTCCATGTTCTTGACCAGTGATTCCAGTTTCTCTTTGGACATGGCGTCAGGATTGTTTCTATTCAGTCTGGTTAACCCAAACCCAAAAGGAACAAAGAAAGACACCCTGTGTAACATGCACTGGGAAGCCTGGCACACACAGTCTTGTGGTCTCTTTTTATACTCCCTCCTGCTCATCCTCCTCCCTTCCCTTTCCTTCCCCGAAGTGTCTCTAATCATCTTTACTTGGTTAATCTACTTATTTTTTATTGCACTGTAGAAACCTACTGAAGGGCTGACAGACCCACAGTAACATATGTGCTGTGCAGCAAAAGCCAAGGCAGCCAAGTGAGATTCAATGCAACCTACCTATAGAAAAACAACTTTCATCTTAAGGAAACCCTTGCAGTGCCCATTAAAGTACAAAGAAATCTCTTCATGCCAGACGCCTACTGCAGTCTTGCACATCCAGTCCCAAGAGTGTAGCCTGACTTTTGTCTTACATATATTGAGGTAAGCAAGCCTACAGAAATATAAGCCAAGTATAAAGGAGAGAATCAACCTTGGTTTCTCTTTCTCTCTCCTAATCTTATGTTTGGGCAAGATGGAAGAACAAAACAAATTTACTTCTTTAATTTTCAGGAGAAGCTCTATCCAACGACTAATTCCGCAACGGCCTGTACCCCATCTTCTGTTGAAGGAGTTCACAATGATTGTCACAATCAGCACTAAGCACAGTTACTGGGCTATGTACCACCTGAAGGTGGATTGTGTTCTGCTAGTGAATGCAGGCGAGATATTTTAAACCCTGGTCTCATTCCCCTTATGACAGTTTTATCTATAACACTGACCCCAGAAGTTGTATGCCAAATGACCTACCAAAGGAGTTCCCAAGCTACTTCCAAGCCATTGTCAGGTGCTGCCTGAACACAAAAAACCCATCTTCCCAGGCACATCTGCTATCTCAGAACAGAGTTTAGAACTGCTGCTAAACACTACTGTGAACCCACGAGAGTCAGCACTGAGACATGCCAGTTTGACAATCCACTGATTACTCAGGTCACACTAGGCAGCCAGATGATCCCAGAAGCCACAAGGGATTGAGAGAGTCTGGCCGACTTTCTGAAGTTTGACTCAGACTTTTTAAATGTATCCAGTTAATTAATGTACTTGCCTAGACAATAAGAATCATTAATTAGCCAGGGATCTGATCTAACAATATCACCCTTGAGAAACTAATTCAGCTGATATGAAGGTGTTATTTTATGCAGCCCTCCCGGAAAAAAAACTGTGCAACTTAGCACTGTTTGTCTGGTCAGAAGGCATAGAACACAGCAGAGACAAGAGTAAAGGCTTGCCCATGGATTACATACAAAATAAGGACAGAAAAGGATGTATGTCTCCTTCCTCCCCACATCAGTTCCTCCAGGCTGAGTCTGCACCTTTTCAAAAGCCCTCAGCCTGTTCTACAGGCTCACAGAAATACACAGTCTCACTTGCCGTATAACACATAGAGACATGAATCTGTCGCCACTATATTCAGCTCACAGAAATTATGTTCCAGGGCACAATATTGTGTAATGGCCTTCATTCTTGCATATCAATTCCCGTCCCTTAAAGTGACCTCTGGTTAAGATCATATAGTCCCATCACACACATTCAATACGAGGTTTAGAGAGAATAGATGTATTCACATAAATAGCTTCCACAAACACATTTTTCCTTGATTTTCTTCCACAAAATATTGGGTTGTTTTCAGCTATAGAATGTTTCAGATACTTCATCCCACAACTCATTCCCCCCTTTTCCTTGCCAGGCTCACAGAAATAAAGCTTTTTCTTCCAAGGATTTTCACATTTCCTCCAGCAGCAGTTGAAAACAGGGCTGGACAGTGGCCAAGCTCTGACAGTGTTCAAAGACCTGGGACTTTTCACAGCTGGGGTTTAAAAAGTCACTCACAAAGCCAGTCATCCTACTGCCTCTCACACAAATGCATCAGTGGGCCCCTCTCATGCTGGCAGACGAGGCACTTTGCACGACACTATAAAATGAGCAGAAAGAGTGACATCCTTCAGATGAAAAGAGAGTGGGAAATTCTAAACATAATTAGAATATGTCCTTAAGTCCCTGAAGAAACATTTGCAGTTTGTCAGCCCAGATCCCACATGATGCACATGACACTGGAATAGGCTGGAACATGTTGCAGCATTACAAAACAGCAGGTCTTCATTAGTGAGGAATCTTCCCTGTCTCCACAACTGTACACACTGCACCCAAACATTTTAAATCAAGCAGAATTACAATGATGCATGAGGGAATGCCACAGAGATAATTTACGTGGATATTAGTAATTGATACAACACTTCTCACTATCTTACTCTCAAAATTACTGAAGTTGCCTTGGATACAGATAGAATCCTGGCAACAGAAACTAGCTAAGAGACACTACTGAAATAACAGTGTAAAATGAACACAAGGAATAGCATGAGAAAAAAGAAAGCATTTCTAAAAAAGAAAGATGGTAATCATTACTAGGCTTGGTTTGATTCAAAATATTCTTTGATGAAATAAGAAGTAGGAATTGAAAACATGCTCATGAAAATTGCAGTAGCAAAACAATGCACAAATCACTAGACCTAGAGAAATACAAGACTAATGCTAACTGTAGTTTGTTACCTTTAGTCAATTCTGGACTCTACTGCTGCAGAAGAACTAGAGGCAGAGGCGAACACCAATGAGTAAATTCATCTCGGAAAACTGTAGAAACCTGAGGAAACAATTTAAACCACAAGAATTCAGTGTACAAACACACAGAGCAAACAGCAGTGTTAGGAGCTCTGGGGAAAGAGCATGTTAGACAGAAACTGGTGACACAACATAGCAGGGGAAAATAATAAAGCATTGCTAGGCTCTATTACATACAGGCATTGCACCACAGGAGGATGAAGTACCTTCAGATTCTCTTTCCACCCCACTGGAAGTGAAATGTAATGTTTCATTTTGGATATCTTGTTATAAAGGGATCAAAACAATTTTTGAAATTTAGACAAATCTCTAGGGAAGATGCTGATTTAAAAGAATGTGGACTTGAATGAACCAGTTTAGGAAGAAGGATTGAAAACTGCACAGCAAGATGTTTCTGCTTTGCAGTCATGCCCAGGTCCTCGGCGTATTCTAGGGAAGCCAACTCAGCTGGAAGAATGCTTCTGTAATTATTAAGGGCTTAACTGCACCATAAGCATTCTGAAAAACAGTGATTTCTATGCACTCAGTTGAATGGTACCTGTCTGGTCATTTCATAGCCATATCGAATCAGGAAAATATGGTATTAAATCTCTCACTACAGTACACACTATGCCGAGCGACACCATTGCTAAACCTATCAGCCCCCTCCTGCATGTTCTTCCTCTATTCCACCTCTCTGTCATGCATGTGGATTTGAGATAGATGAAAGCAGGAAAGACTGAGAACAATACAGGGGATCAACCACTGAGTACACTCACTCCTGCTTTTGTGAATGACAGGAAAATGGTAGAAAGCGGCATGGGTGGAAGTAAAACTTCTCGTGCTTTCCCATAAGGGCTGGGAGCTACCACATCCGACTGCAATACCACATGCAACTGTGTTGCTTTTAGTACGAGAAGCAAATTAGGCTGCCAAACTGAAGATGCTTCATGTGAGACATACCCGGGTTTTCTTCACACGTCTCTGAGCCAAAGAAAATCAATCATTCCTCTCACCCAGAGGCACACACAGGCCAAGAAAGGCAGGTTTCCTAGTATGTGTATACCTCTGAGAGCCTGAGAAGGAGATGCAAAAATCATGCCCTTTCAATATCCATTTGAAAGCAGACCACAGGAATTCCAATTTCTACCTTATTTCAAAGTGGCCTTGGGAACATTTTTGGAATAAATCAGTAGGCGTCTCATTCATTGGGGATTTCTCAGCAACACAAGGGGGACAATTCATTATCCTAGGTTTTTAAATAGGAAATAAAAACTGCAAACCTCATCAAGAATGGCTTTTAAAATAACTGACAAAAAACCTACATAGTGGAATAAGAAGTAAAGCTGCAAACCACACACCTCATCTTCTCAGGCACATACTTACTTTGCTGTATCTATGTCTAGTTTTATCAGCCACAGATGCAAATGCCCAAGGCAATATTCACAGAACTGCTGTGGGAGAGAGCGCTTTACTGTGTCAGAGTAGCTGCTTTAAGGTTATCATCCCCAACTAGCAATGGTCACTATTTTAAGGACTTTTTTTTTTTTTTAAATACACTCAGTGTGTCGCTAGGCCCGGTGGCAGTGTTGGAGCTCTCCACAGTGTTTATTCTTTCAGCTTTTTCATCCCTGGTTTACACCCAGTGGCATGTCCAGCAGACAGTGCAACAGGCTCAAACTCTGCTTCACCATCTAGGAAGTCCACTTGGATAAATGCATTACGCAAATGAACTCATTACAAGATTAAGCATAAAGAGCTCTCATCTCTATAATTATAGTAAAACCATTGGGGAAAAAAAAGCGCTAAAGAAAAAGCAGCACCTGGAGGCACCGACCATTCTCGTAACTAAGAGTGGGAGACATTTGCACCCAGCTGTTCAATTTGTTCCTAATAAAAGCCAAAACCCCCTTTACTATGTGTGTCAAAATACTCAGCACTCTGTAAAACATTGATACAATGATGATCTCACTCTGCAAAGCTTAAGAGACCATTGATAAAATCTGCTTTCTTATTAAAACATGAAATTTGATTTTAGCTACTATTGTAAGTATTAATCATACCTTGGGCAATTTGGCAGAACTTGAATTAAGCTGGATGTAAAACTACATTATTTAAAAGTTTTGATCTAAAATACTGCACCAGAAGGATATTAACCCAAAATTATGATCAAAATCATTGACACAAAATACAACATACTTCAATATTGTGAGCATCTACAGAGATACCAAAGAATACAGAGGTATTTTTCTCATCCAGAATCCATCTACTCACCAGTTAGATCAAAACATTTAAGAGTAAATTTAGCATAATGCAGTGCAGTAAAGAAAAATTGATACATTTAACAGAGTTATCCTAGAGCTTTCTTGCTAAGAAACCAACTGGGTAGTGTAAATACCAAAGAGATAGCCTGCTTATAGAAACTGGAAAAAAAAAATCCCCCTACTAGTATTGTTACCATCTAAGAAGAAAAAGAAACTGTTGCCTCATACCATAAAATTATTGAAGATGTGTGGTTAAAAAAACTTCCGAAGTCTGACAAAGTGTTGAAACTTCATATAAATCATTATTTTTAAGTGTGAAGAATGTTTCAAATTAGAACCTGTTCTAAAATAAAAACTTTGTTTCATTCAGAGTGTCAAATTGGAAAGTTTCCAAAGTCACTCCATACAGTTCTGCTGGGAAGACATCCTCCATCCCACCTAGCAAGTCTTCTGGTAAGGACATTATACAGATCTCTTGGGTACCAACATGGGGCTGTCTGAGGGTATTTCATCCCCACATCAGGTTCTTTGTCTTGTGCCCCATCTGGAGGCCTTCACTGCTCTATCACCACATTACTTGAAGCCAACACTGTGAGAAGAGAGGATAAAGAGGAAGGAACCACCTCCATCCCTCAGTGCCAGCTAGCATCTTGATCTGCCTGCAAGAGCAGATCAAATGTACAGAAGTTAAATGTAACTCAGTGAGCAGTGTGCCCTGACATGTAATTAGCCCTGACCAAAAGGTTTAGCGGTAGCAACAGGCATCAAACAAACGTCACCAAAGGGGCAGTTAGTTATCCAACACTGCTAAAACTTGCTACGGCATTTCAGTCAAGAGAGTGCTGCTGAATTTTTGCAGTAGCTGGCCAGCTTCTGTCTAACACCAGGATCTCATCCACAGGCAGAGGGAAAGGAATAATAGCCAATGGTTTGTCTAATGTGTATTCCCATGCCATGTTGAACTAAGGACTGCTGGAAAGGAAGGGAAAGAGCAAAAAACAATTACTCATGATCAAAACTTTATAGAGGGGCAATCAAATACATATTTTATTTCTTAATTTGCAAGTAACTAACCTTGGAAACATTCTTTCATTTGCTGTTGTGTGATTTGTCCTAAAGACCAAGTTTCCATTTGGCAGAATATGCAGACTTCAGGAAAACAAGCAAATGAAAATCCACATACAGTTAGTATTGTTCAGCACATATCAATTGAAATACTGGTTCAAGAAAAGATGCACATTGCTTATTATAAGGACATGAGGTCATGTAATCCAGTACTGTAACCAAACTACACCAAATAAATTGGCAGTAGCACAGATCTCAGTAATCACTGAGAAGTCTGATCTGGTGAGAAGGAAGCTGTTTTTTAGTTCTAGATACACATGAAAAAAATTTCATGGCTCTTTTGGTTCAGGATGTCAAAGTCTTTTACAATGATTATTTTGACATAACATTTAAAATTCTCCCTACCTGGCTAAACTGACCTCTGAAAAACAGTTCAAGAACTTACCATTTTTCTGCAGTTTCTCTTCACTATCTATTGTATATTTAAGAATGTCACTCTGCAACATCCAAATACTTGAAGGAATTTTAAATTGTCTTAACTTTTCATGGACTATAGGCTTTACAGCAATATATAAATATGACCCAATGCTCTTTGGGAAGCCTCATTGTCTCTAACATGGAAACACCAAAGATGAAAGCACTTCCTCTAAAAGGATGCTTTTAAATTGTGGGAGATACAAGCTCTTGCCCCTAGACCTTGCTCTAGACCTACCTGGAAACAGTTTAATTTAAATTGTGATATAAATTAAGGCTAGCTTCCCAGATGACTGTCCTCCTACTAGCTTGTCATGAGATATGTCCCTTAGCAAATCCTAAACACAAAAGCACTAAACTTTACCAGGGCAACGAGCAGTATCTTCTCAGTGTTGTATCCCTTGCTCCCTGTCACATAAACAGCCTTGACTATCTTTAAGAAGATTAAGTACACAACAGCTTCATCTCCACAGGAAGTGGGATTAAAAGGTTTATTGCTACTATGACAACAGCCAGGTTCTGCTGTTCTTAAAATAGTTTTGAAACCTTAGCAGTGACTGAAAGAGCACACATGCGTCTCCTACAGGATTCATCATGTACTAAATACAGTCCTTCAAAAGCAAATCATTTTCATAACAGTCTACTTTTTTTAAATGCATATTTTTATCATGCTCTTTAATCCCTTGTTACGAGCACTAAGAATAGAAAGCGGTAAAAAAGGCACAGTGCTGCCATGTGGCTGTGATTACAGCTTTAGAAGTGATTATTGCTGGGAGTCGGCTGCAGACACCAGGACAGGCACTGCTGTCTCACTTCTGCTCCAAGGCAGAGTTTGTTTTTTGCCCCACAGACAGTAATTGAGCCACCTGCTGAAACAAAGCACACTGGGGACTCACCAGCCCCTCTAGCTGCTCTGTGACACCAGCCACTTCTGGTCTTACAAATCTCCCCCTTGACACCTGCAGGTATTCTGCTGTACTAAGCCTAAATTACTTCCACGTAGGTAACAACTGGAAATGGAATTTGTCATTTGCTACCAAACAGTTAAGTTTGTGCCGAGGGCAAAGTCTGCCAATAACTACAATAACTAAATAGTAACAAGATATTCTTCACTTAATTATGCTACTGTATCAGTTGTTAGCATGTTATTGTTAAGGATGACTACATAAACTATTGATTCAATTGGATATGCAGTTGTTAACATTTGATGAACATCCAGTTGTGTTCTTAGGCATTCTCAAAGGCTTGTAGTGACAGGACTAGGAAGAATGGTTATAAACTGGAGAGGGGAATATTTAGACTAGACATAAGGAGGAATTTCTTCACTATGAGAGTGGTGACACACTGGCACAGGTTGCTCAGGGAAGTTGTGGCTGCCCCATCCCTGGAAGTGTTGAAGGCCAGGTTGGATGGGACCTTGGGCAGCCTGGGCTGGTGGGAGGTGTCACTGCCCATGGCAGGGGGGTTGGAACAAGTTGATCTTTAAGGTCCCTTCCAACCCAAAATAATTTATGATTCTATGATTCTTCAAGTATGTTCACCCTGACTTGTACAATAAAAACAGTAAGAAACACAATGCTTAATTCTGCAAGCAGCACCACCCAGATGGAAGGAGGCAATCCTTATCTAGAACTACTGAAAACAGAAAATTAACATAAACACAAAAGTCTATGTTACTCCAGTCAGTTTAGATTAAAAGCATATTTCAAAACAAATTAAAAACAAATCTAATCAAATGACATCGGTAGTAACTGTCAGTGCCTCTTGCTGCCAAGCTAAAATCACCTTCCTGCAGAAAATGGGGCTTTAAGAAGAAAAGAACCAAATTTAGGTTGTAAAATTCAGAAGCGACCAGTTGCTTCTTTATCCAAAACCCTGTTCTGTTGGCTCCTGTAGGTGGAAGCTGGTTCTCTTCCATATAGTTCACAAATTCCTGGTATTTACAGATGAGAAATTGGCCTTAGACATGCTCTTAATTGTAATTTCTCAGTAATATACAAGTACCTAGCAGTGACTGCTAAAAACCAAACTGAATTTTCTATGACAGCTCATGCTGTCAATAAAAGAAACTTATTTAGTGATCCACAAAAGATTACATTAAAAAATGAAGTAAAACCAAAAATGTAATTAAATTAGAATATTAGAATTATATCTCCAAGCTCAGTATTTAACCTCAGTAAGATGAACTACTACTAAGATGTAAGCTCAAATTAGGTCCTGAGTCTCTTTCAGAGATTTAGCTACTAGTTCAAAAAATTATTTATATTCTGAAAATATTTCCTTATATCACACTTCAGAACTAGACTGGAATTAAAAAAATCTGCATATTGTGGTGCAGTTTTGTGGCCCTGCACTGGATTCATTCCAGGACACCCAGTCTTCTTTGTACTGGGGAGCCCACACTTGGACACATGACTCTAGATGTGACTTAACTCATGCCGAGCAGTGAGGAAGAATCGTCTCCTCTGACCTGCTGGCAACACTCCTGATGTAGCCCAGCATGCTGTTGGCCTTCTTTGCTATAAGGCTACATTGCTGGTCATCTTGGTGTCCACTAAAAACCCAAGGTCCCTCTCTGCAGATCTGCTTTCCAGCTGGTCAGATGCCAGTATGTACTGATGCCTGGGGTTACTCCTTTGGAGTTGCAGGACTTAGAACGTCATGAGATTCCTTTTCTGCTTGGTTCTCCAGACTGTTGAGGTTCCTCCAAATGGCAGCATAACCATTCATCTACCAGTCACTTCTTCCATTTCCTGTTACCATCGAACTCGCTGAGGGTGCACTCCCTTTTGTCATCCAGATAATGAAGATTTTCATCAGTATTGACCCTGTGTTGAGCTCTGGGGTACACCACTAGTAGTCACTCGTCTCCAACTGGATTTAGGGTGCTAAGCCACTTACCTAACCCATTCTTTGCCTGCTTGTCTATGATGATATTATTGACGACAGTGCCAAAATCTTTACAAAAGTTGAAGTAACCATCACCTTTCTCTCATCCCATAAGCAAGCAACCATATTGTAAAAGGCAGTGAGGTTGCTCAACCCTGGTTTCTTCTCTGTAGATCTCAATCACACTTCTGTCCTTCATGTGTTTGGAAGTGTTTTCCAGGGTTATTTTCCCTGACAAGTTCCCAGGGAATGGGGTGAGGTCTTACCAATAAAGGCTGAGGCAAGTAAAACATCAAGTACTAGAGCCATTGTCATAAGCTCTCACACTCCTATCAGCAGGCAGGTGCATCTTTTTTCCCCCAGTTTCTCTTTTGCTGTTTATAGTTGTAGAAACCTTTATTCTTGTAGAAACATCCCCTTCCAAATTAAACTCCAGTACAGCTTTGCCTTTTGTAGCTCTATCCCTGCAAGATCAGAAAGCAACTCTATATGCCATTTAGGTCATCTGCCCCTGCCTCCCCCTCTTCTACACTTGTTTGAGTTCACGCAGGAGCTGCTTGATCATCCATGCAGGCTTCCTACCACCTGTGCTTGCCTTTCTACTTGTCAGGGTGGACATCTGTTTAGGTCCTCTATGCAGACAAGTAGATCTCCCAAAGAAACATCTTCAATAGCAGTCAGTCAACTCAGACAAATTTGAACTTTGCAGTGAATACTTCACCAGAACAAAACCAAAAAATGCTGCTAAGAAAAAGCCTTTTCACCTGTATTGATATGAAACCAACACCAAAATGACAATACACACTACTGTTCATGAAGCGTTTTCTTTCTGAGTGTCCTACACATCCTTCTTCAGTAACACAGATCTTCATTGTGCCAGCTGGCATTCTGAGTACTGTCTCATATCGGTTTTTTTCATGCCTTAATTATACATTGAGTGCTTTTGCAACAGGTTTTGAAAAACTCTTTAAAAGAAAGTATTTCTACAGAAACCTCTCTGAAGTTATTCCTCTGGGAAATAAAGCATCAACTTAAGTGTCTTAAGACAGGAATCTTACTCATTAAATGTTGAATAAAAATAGCTACAGTGTTTAGGTCTCCAACAGCTTTAAGTAAAAGCAAGGCAAGGCAAGTCAAGTCAGGATCCATGCAATTTTTATTTTAATAGTTAGACAAATACAGGAAAATATGCAATAATTATTAAAAAATGTATCTTATCAAGAACCAGAAAGGTGTTTAAAAAATGTTCACATTCAATTCAGACTACGTACAAACAAGTGTTTGTAAAAAAGAAAACAGCAAATGCTTTGAGTGTAAAAGAATTCCATTCTAGTTCATGTTTCAAATCTCCAAATGACCAAGTTACCACTGAGATGCAATCACAGTGTAAGTGTTCCACAGTCTATTAAACTCATTTCAACAGCACTGTCAGAAGTATTTTTTTAAAATAAAGCATTCTGAGAAGTTTCTTCATACAGTACTACCAAAAATGTAGTCCTGCACATTTAATCCTTGACTACACTAGTGGCAGAACAGTTGCCATTTACAGGTCCAGAGTGCATATTATACATACCTACATCTCAATAGGTACATACATACACACATATATACACACACATATATATCCAAAAAGCACCAATCTCCTATGCCTGAAACAGTCAGGGTCTACTTTGCACACTGAGAACAGCCAATTTTAGTCAAGCACAGCCCTTGATTATTTGACTCAAAGAAGTCATCATTCTGAATGTGCTGCATAACAAATTGATATCTTCAAGACCCAGATCACACAGATGACATTTGAATTTGACTACCATCATATAATAACCATACATAGATACGACAGTGTCATATACCTTTGCTGTAAGAACTCTTTTTGCTCAGGATTAAATTCCCCAGCCTTAAAAACGGAGAAATAGAAGTGGATGGGTTTTAGGTAAATCCGTAACTCAGCATGTTTTCTCTGAATGTTTTAATCTGAAGCTTAGCCAAAGGAGACCAACAACAAATTAAAACCTCAGGATAGCAGAAGCAGCTCTAGAGAGTGGAAGACCAGCACTTTAGTGTTTGAAGATGCTGAGGTCTTTCTTGGGTTGTACATCAAATGCCCGTTCAAGTATCTGGGAAGGCTTTTGTGTATTTCTGCAGCTTCTAAAGCAACTCTTCATGGAGCTAGTGCTCCCATGGTGCATATTTAAACAAACAAACAAAAACAACAAAAAAAGATAACTGCTGCATTTAAGTAACAACTAACTGAGAGTTGGCTCAGATCTGCAAATAGATCTGAATTTCAGGTTGAATTTCTCTTAAGGGAACCTGTTGTAGACAATGGAAAAACAGTTAGGATGCCTGATAAAACAGACAAGGGAGTTTTCTTAGATACAATGCTCAGGAAAGGGACAAGTCACAATAGTATAAAAACCAACTCTAAGTCTTGTAAAAAAAATGCAAAAAAACCCCAAACAAAAAACCCCCCAACCCTCTAAGTCAAGTGCCACTGCAGCAAAATACAGAACAGTGACTTAAGCCAGAAAAAACAACCAAGTTTGACTTGAAAAGTGTGAGCAGTTTTGACATGATTACTTTATTAATGTTAACCACAACAAATCAGCACATAAATGAGATTAATAAAATACTCTAGAGGAGACAACATATTTTATGCAAATGTAAGTGCTAACATTACAGTTAGCAAGTCATACTAGAAAAGGGCCATACACTTCCAAAGATAATTAAGCCTTTCTTGGTTTTAAAGCAGAGTGACATATCACAGTCTTTCTTCCCTTACTTGGGCAATGGTTGGTGAGCATCTGTGGCGTCTCAGTCTTTTGAGTCTACAGGCACTAGAACAAAGCCCCAGAAAAAGGGTAAGAGGAGTTTGCATCAGCATTTTGACAGTTGTTCTACTTGGCAAAGATTCCAGTATCAAGATGCATGTAAAATGGAATGCCCATATCTGCTCCCTATTCCTCCCTCACATAAAAACACTTTGTACAGAGAAAGAGCCAATTGCAAAATTAACTTAATCTCACACAAGACTCATTTCCAAGTAATTATTCATAAACAAGTTCTTCCAAATGAACAAGAAAATAGAGTTTGGAAGATTTAAGGTTACAATTCTTTTTCTTGTGAGAAGTTCAAAATCTCACATCATCTTTTCAGTGACTTTGAGTTGTCTTTCATTTGTCTTTCATGTCTTTCATTTCATTTCATTTCATTTTCATTTCATGGTCTTCTGTTCCTCACAGGAGAGGCAATTAAAGTGAAGAGGGCCACAAATTTTGCTCCTTGGTAATATTAAGTAATGTCTCACCTAACTTAAGTACCCCCACCAATAAAGACACTGCATGGAAAAAAAAAAATCCCCGCCCAACCTGAGGTGTTAATACAATTGACTGACCAATACTTCAGGTCAACACAACTGTAAACCACATTTGTGAAGAGAAAAATTTCAGTGATGCATAAAGCACTAATAGCAATTTAACCTCCAGATCTGGCAAACTAAACTCCATCTGGGATTATTGCAAATGTCTACTTATTTCGTAAGAATTTCAATAAAAGGAATATATATGAATGATGCAGTCCATGCTGTTAGTGACTATTCTCAAACACAGGGTTTGAAACAGTGTTCTAGCAAAGTGATTTGCAAGAGCACAAAGAGTAAGTCCTCAAGTTGCTTTTTCATGTAGTTTATTAACCTTTTAGGATTCAAGATCCAAATGAGGGCCTTATGATCCACAAAAGCCAAATAATTCAGTCTAAGCAGCTACATAAACTGGAGCAGATGTACAGAAGGTGCACTCCATGCTTGAGGATACAAAGTGCTGAAACTGAGAGGAGGCTCTAGTTCCAGTGTGGAAAAACACAACAACAACAAAAAAAGCTTTTAAATTTACTACACTGAACACACTCAGGCACAGAGGCTATGAAGTTGTGGAGCACTCTTAGAGTGACAGTACCTTCTCCCTTTGTCAAATTGCTACAAAGTCCTTTCTTGTTACAAAGTAGAGTCAGGACTCCACTGTCAAAAAAAACATTGCAGAAGAAATCTGAACTG
Organism: Piaya cayana; assembly: GCA_013389865.1. NCBI lineage: Eukaryota > Metazoa > Chordata > Aves > Cuculiformes > Coccyzidae > Piaya > Piaya cayana. Next base: position 35,100 of record WAAB01017076.1, on the reverse strand, counting down.
GATTTTCTCTCTTCATGCAGCTACAGGGACAAGTTGTTCCATGTTATTTGTCAGCTTCCTCTGTTAAGATCAAGGAAGTCCTGAGCACCCTTAATGCTGTGAAAATAATCAACCCATGATCGCATTGCTGGTGGAAGCATTAGCAATTTTCACACAGGTGGTCCTTACCAGTGGTACGTACATCAGATTACCTCTGATATAACAGCGTCTGGTTTAGACCAGCCACCAGGAAGAAGCCGCTTTTATACAGGCAAATTCATATGGTGCCCATTGCAGCAGTTGTCTCAGGACAAAAAAAACCCCAAAACATTGGAGGAAGTTGAAATGATCCAAGCTTGGAATCTTGAGTATTAAAGTTCAGTCTCACTTGAGGACTGAGGGAAAAACATTTTTTCCTCCTCCCAGATTTGCTACAAATATCCATAGATTAACAGCATCAAGTGTGCTAGATGTAAAACTGATGGAATGCTAGCTGGTCCATAAAAGGTTGCACCAAGTTGTCTGTAGCAAAGTAAAAAACTAGCCCAAAGGTTATGGAGATAGGAAGCGCTGGTAAGGCCTTCTTAAAGATGGCAAGAAGCAGAAGTGTAAGGCACAGACCCTGAGGGGAAGGAAAACAAACAAAACCATAGGGAGAAATTAGGGTACTCTGACAAGCAAAAGATTAAAGTATACATGTAAACAGTAACCCCACAGAAATACAGGATACAGTTAATGCATTCCAAAACTAAAGGCGTAAATGGTGGATGCACAATGAAAACCACTGCTGAATCCCTCATCAGTTTTCAGTCACGCCACCAAATAAACAAATTCCAAAGAAAAAAAAAAAACATAGCAATTACAACTTTGTCCCTGATGAACAACAGAAACTATCCCTATTATCATTTTTTATTATACTCACAATTAATATGGCTACAAAACATGCTAAAGTTGTATTCCAGTCCCCACTTGCTGTTGCAGAAGCTTTACCAACAAGGACACTGTAGAAAATGAAGTCTCCTAAACCTAACTTTACTCCTCCTGCAAAAAGGAATATATGGCAGCATTAAGAATGAGACAATATTAATACCTATCATCAACTGTCAGAAAAGAACACAGATTTATATTAAGTATCAACAAGGTTAACTAATAGCAACATTTTATTTTCAAAACTAATACCACTACCAAATCAAGCAATAAAGAAAGCTCTTGTAAAAAAATATGGCTCAGGAAATCACACCACTCAATTAAAGACTGTAATTATAAGATGAATTATGTATTCCTAGACTCCTGTACATATGTGCTGGTTTTGGCAGGAATGGAATTCATTCTCTTCCTACTAGCTAGCATGGTGCTATCTTTTGGATTTGTGCTGAAAACAGTATTGATAACATACAGATGTTTTAGATACTGCAGTGAAGTGCATATATGAAGTCAAGGCCTTTTCTGTTTCTCACACTAACCTGCAGCAAGGAGGCTGGGGGTGCAAAAGAAGTTAAGTTGGGAGGGGACACAGCTGAATCAGATGACCCCAAATGACCAAAGAGGTATTCCATACCACACAATGCCATGCTCAGTAGTAACAGCTCGGAGAAGAGGGATACTGAGTGTCCTCCCAAGTTACCTATAGCATGATGGAGCCCCACTTTCCTGGAGATGGTTGTACCTCTCTGCCTGCTTATTGGGAGCAGTGACTGAATTCCTTGTTTTACTTTGATTACATGTGTGGCTTTTGATTTACCAATTAAACTGTCTTTATTTCAACCCATGAGTTGAAACCCTCACTCTTAACCTTCTGAATCTCTGCCGCATCCGCAGCAGGAGGAGCGAGCAAGCAAGTGGCAGTGTGGTGCTTAGTTGCTGGCTGGGGTTAAACCACAACACAAAATACATACAAATTCAGATATTTATAATTACATTTGTTGGGACCATATCCACTTCTGGTTGTCATGCCATATTTGACAAACTACTGAAATACAAGTCCTGGCCAAAGGTGGGGAGGAAACAAGTCACTTGCAGACAATGTTTTATTTGTCAATTAAAAACATATAGCCAGCAAAATATTCCACTGCCCTTACAATTTTGCTATCCAGTTCTAAAAAGCACGTGTGCAATTACAGAACACATCACAGAGGCAAAACCCCAACATATTTAGTCCATGATGCTAGAAAAACGCATGAGTTAATATCTTGTTCTTTTAAACAGGAATTACCACCATAGCAACAACTCTGGGAGCATAATACTCAATACTGCAAACAAAATAACGAAGACTTCCTCAATGTCAGTTCAGTTTCTGAGCATTCAGTGCAAGATATTAAGTCAAAGAGGCCAACATCAGGCCAACAGATGTTTTCATCTGGCCTGTCGTTTATTTTGTCACTTGATTACAGTCCAGCCCCAAGCTTACTTTAGAGCTCTAAGAGGAACTCAGAACGTCAAAACAGTGGTGCTTTCCCTGGTTTACCAGTGGTGGAAAAACAGGGGGAAAACAAAAGATAAAAAAGGAAAAAAAAAATTAAAAGACAACCATAACCTCTTTCAGCAGACTTCTAATATATGGTCTAGAATAGTGCATTCATGAAAAGCTCTTAAGCACTATAAACACCCTTTAACTGCTGAAACAAAACTCTGACGCTTGCTTCCAGCACAAGTAAGTAAGCAAAGGCAACTGTCAGACAACTTTTTCCACACAAGTGAACTCTCCAAATTTCTAAAGTCACTCCAAACTTGTAATAAGCTAATGATGGATGACGAGTCTGACTGGATCACTGCACATCTGTCATTACTATTCACTGTAGAAGTACAGGAAGGAGGAAATTATCTTGCTGGTCAGATAAGAGCTTTAGTTAACTAAAATAGCCCAATTCCTACAATTTTTGCATCTTACTGTTATTTTTCTAAGCTTCAGAAATGAAAATGGATTTGCAAGATACTCTGGACTTGGAAATTTGGTGACAAAGTAAATTCTACAATTGTTCTTAAGGTATAATTTCCTGCATTTTTAAACAGAATCAGAGAGAAACCTGAGAATCAGAGAAAGCAGTTGCAGCTGCTAAATATGGCAGCATCACATGGGAAAAGTAGTTTATTAGACTGGCGGACCCTAATTTATTTAGAGCTTTGCAAATCCATTTCTAACTTTAACTCCAACTGAAAACCATGAGTCTTTAAAAAGAGATATCCAAGTATTGATGTCACAGAATCACTGGGTTGGAAGAGACCCGCTGGATCATCGAGTCCAATCACTACCACAAAACACTAAACCATGTCCCTCAGGACCCCGTCCACCCGTAACTTAAACACCTCCAGGGAAGGCAAATCAACCACCTCCCTGGGCAGCATATTCCAGTGCCTAATGACCCTTTCCGTAAAAAACTTCTTCCTAAT
>WAAB01017076.1:7121-31577 GCA_013389865.1 Piaya cayana | reverse complement strand
ACCAACACCCCCAGGTCCTTCTCCTACAGGCAGCTTTCTAGACAGACTTCCCCTACTCTGTAGCACTGCATAGGGTTGTTGTGCTCCAAGTGCAGGACCAGGCATTTAGCTTTGTTAAACCTCATCCCATCAGTCTTTGCCCAGCGATCCAGCCTGTTTAGATTTCTTTGTAGAGCCTCCCTACCCTCCAGCAGATCCACACTTCCACACAGCTTAGTGTCATCTACAAATTAGAGTAACAAGAATTAATAACTGGTAAAGATGGGACAGGGGTAGAATGTCACATGCTCTCGACAGATATTGTACCTCAGCAAGATGCTGAAGAAAAACAAACAAGCCTATGGTAGTCTGCATTCACTTCAGTTTCCAATTAGGTTTTAAACATTGTTTTGTGCAGAGTGGATTACAATAGTTTACTCTTAAGGCCAAAAAGTTAATGAATGCATTTACAGGGCCTAAAATCCAAAAGAGAAGATACAGCAGAACACTACATAAAGAAGACAGAAGCTAATGCGACTGACTGTATAACAGTCTTGAAAGCAGCTTGTGCTAATAAAGTTTTGAGTCTGCATATCAAACTTAAGATCAGTTTGGCCAATATTACTCACTCCTGCAACAAAACTAAGAACTACCAAAAAGTAACTCCATCTATTTCTATGAGGTATCAGTATTGATCATGAGCAACAGCAGCTCTTCAGCTTGCTGCTAGCTCAAACACACCATATCTGTGTACCCAGAATGACTAAGACCAGATAGACTTGGATTTACTAAATCAGACAAAGTATTCCACACTCACTTTCTTCAGGGTCTTCACTGGTTTGAAAGTTACTGGGTAGAGCCTGAACAGCAGCACGTGATTCAGGTGTTGATTCAATGTGTCCTATTCTATTGTCCCTTTGTTGCTGCCATTCCTGACTAAAGCCACCATCATCTGCTTCAGGATCTTCATTCTGAGTCTGGTTTGCTGGAGCTCAAAGGAAGAAAAGCATTTAAGATCTACTTCAAAAACGTACCTTCTAAAACATGACAATGTCTCTACACGTAAGATCATAGAAGAATGAGGAAAAATGAGCTATTCCACAGTATTTGTCAATATTTAACACTGGCATACATCATTACAAGACATTCACACTTTGGATCTTAATACTTAGTTGAACAAACAGAACTTAATGTGCACTTATCAGTAACAGCACCTACACAGTGCGCTCAAGTCCTAATATTCAGGAGTACTTCAATATTATGATGCAGAAGTTCAGTGGTGATCTACTTTAAAGATCACAGTCTAAGGAATAAACTCTCATCTAATATTTTATTAGTTCCTTTAGTCAATATTGACAGCTTACTTTTCCAGTAAAACAGAAAACTTTACTGAAAGTTAGATATACATACATCTCTTCAAGCACAATAAATTCAGAAACTCTGCTCTGCTTTAATAACGCCTTTAAACAAACACCAGTTTTTTAAACACTAGCTACATATCCCAGAGGGCTAAAGGCATTTCTGTTTAATATAAAAAGAAATGAGTTAGCATCATACTATATCATCCCAATTTGACAAGCAATTGAGCTCAGTCAATAGTTGCCCAGAGAGAGCCAAATCTTCACCAACATCCTGGACATCAGAAAAATGAATGCAGTCACACTAAATGCACAACAAGTGAGCAGTTTTTGAAGTCTTCAGATTCATCATTCCTTTCCCTCTCCTACAGTAACCGAGAAACTTAAAAACAATTCTCTATAAACGTGTATTCCAATAAAACAAGAACTATAATGGCCCATCAAATCAAAACTCACCTTGTTTATCATAAGTAGAATTTTTGGAAGCTTTCCGCTGGGCTTCTGGATCTTCCTCAGCCATGTTCACTAGCCATATCATTGTTGCTATTCAAAAAACAAACCCAAAACAGCATAGCTAATCACATCCTCAGGTGTATGCAATTCTGAGATAGTGTGGGCATCAATCCATTGCTTTTGATACAGCTATCTTTTGCAAAAGGCAATTCTATTCTCATTAAAGCATAGTAATTTCTAGATGACAGCCATTACCAGCTACAACAAAATCTGGTGAACAGGAAGTTTTATTCTTACTAGATGTTAAAAAACCCGAAATAGCTGTTGCCAGAGAAATTACTTATATATATGAGACCCACTCTGAAAATCTCAATCAACAATTTCTTTGGTTTTTTCCACTAATAGTTTTTTTTTATCTGCAAGTAAAAAGGTCTATTAAGACTAGTACTGAGGTAACTTCAATTCAGTGCCAGCAGCTGCATTAAAGCTAAGTGATCTTTGCCCCCACCATTACAAAAAATTCTCCAGTCTGGAGGTAATGAAATGCTGTCACACTCAAATGCTGTGTTTTAATTCAAGTTTGTGGTCTGTCAGCATTAATCTCTCCTCACACAGAACAGAACAACAGTCAACTATAAGCAGTATCAGTAAAACACAGCAAGAACATGACAGATACAGAAACCTCCTCCACTGTAAACTTGTCCCTTAAGTAGCCTGACTGACTTAGTCTTGTAACAATTCCTGCTTTACAGGCATAATGATTTACAATTAAACTTTTTCACTGTCTATCCATATGACTACAACTAGCAACATGAAACTTCAGAAACAGTGCAATTATTTACAAACTGATACACAGGTCAGGACAGCAATCTGCATTCAGTAGGTTGTTTTTCACAACTACAGGGAGAAACAACAAATCAGAAAGATAAGCCCTGGAGAAAATAGTTCCGTAAACAAAGCTCTTCCTGGCAATTGCTCCCTTTCCTTACAATAACACACAGATTATTTAAGCACTGAAAGCTGACAAATATTTTCTAAAAACGTACACTCCCTTTGAATAGGCTTGATTCAGAGCCTAATGACATACTATTTTGGCCAAAACAAGGTGTATTATTTTCCTGCTCATATTTTGTAACAAAACATGCTGAAAACAAACATCTTGAAAGACCTTAGCCAGATGACGTTCCACATTTTTCAGTCAACAATGAAATGAAAGGTGTGGCGTATGTAAACAGGCTAATATTTCCAGTGGATAAGAATCACATTAAAACAGAGAAAAATGAGAATAATCACTTCAGCTGAGTGAGGGATTGCAAGTAATGAATGTAAGTATCTAATGAAACACACTTACAGGAGTAAATAAGTGCTGGGAAAAGAGTTTCATTTCTCTCTTGAGCTGTTTCCACTAGCATACGAAGAGGACCTTTAGGACATAGGACAGCAATCATATCTGGAAGGAAGAGCAAACAGATTTTGCATCACTCCACACATACTTTTAAGAAGGTTTCTCTGCAGCACTTGCAGAAACTGGTAATAAGATAAAATGCATACCCTTCTAAGAGCACTACTGGCTGCAAATACATATCCTACAGGAATACTTTCTAATATTCTCAGTTGCACAACCTATTCTACCTATTACTGTCATACATACACAAATATAGAAAAACATTCCTCACATAAGATATTATGCAACTCCAAATGTATCTGTGTCTGCATGTTGATTTGCAAATTGAAAGCAAATAATTCACAAAAGCTACTGTCTTGGAAATATCCAAGCTTGCTTTCTATGATCAAAGCTTTTCTTAACCCAAGTTTAATGCTAAAACAAACTGTAAAACAACCAGTGAGCCTTACATAAGTTCCACAAAGCATGCATGACTGCCAATTTATTCTCACTTGAAGAGGAAAGAAGTGATCATGCTGATGAAGAGGCAAAACCCCCAGTTTTATTAAGCACTGTGGAAAACTGCTGTGCTTGCGTAGACTTGAGAGGTGTTCAAAGCACATTCAGCATAAGAAAACAGTGTTTTGTTGCTTCCCTTAATTCTTGTTCATGGGACAGTATATGAGACTGGGTGAACAAGTAAAAATTAACTGAAAAGCAATCATTGACAAAATAGGATGCCTGTGCAACTTAATCACACAAATCAAAGCACAGCACTAAGAAAAACTATCTATTAATGCTTCATTTGCTTTCTTACCTAAATGCTGATGGTTTGTTAATTAAATCTGAAACTCCACAACCAACCTCAGCTACTTTTCCTTTGTCTCGCATATTTGGACAGAAAGCTGTAACATTTACTTATTAACTTTGCCACTACCATTTGCAGTTGCTCCTCACTGTATGTCTTTAAATTCACTTGAAATGAATTATGACACAAAGTAACAGCATGCTTGTCAGGAGCTGTACCTTGAACAGAGCGGTCCTACACCTAAGCTAACTGCCCTATCACCACTGCTGGTCCCACTCACGTAAAGAACTCTTAGTGTGGGGTTGCAGGCTTTGAAACTTACCTCCTCTTTACTCAACACAACAAAACTGCGGTCTTGGAAGATGATCTGAAGAGTAATTTTGTTTTGTAATCACAGAACGAACGATGAACGCTTGGAATATTCAGATCTGTTCCAGTTATGTAACAAGTGGAAGTGGAGAAGGCATGATTTTCTTAAGATCTATGAGAATACACTCAAGAGACATTCTCCCTCCATCTGCATGAAGAAGACACCTAAGGAGTGCACTGACCTACCAGAGCTAATCACATCTTATTAACCCCTGCACTTCTACAACTGGACAGATTTTCAGTCTTTACCATTATCAGTGACTTTGAGAGTACACATTCATCACACTTGCATGCTTCCGGAAAAAAAAAAAATCAAGTTATGACCACATCTTCATGAATACTCTTAGCTGTAATGTTTTTATCATGTTTACTTAAGTAAATGGATTTTAGTCTTGTCTGGGAACTAAAATAGTATCTGACATATAGAGTGATCTTACCAAATGTGTCCACTGCCCTCTAAAGCTTTATGAAAAAACTACATCTAGGTATCTCAGTCATCATTATGAAGAAGCACACTATGCAGTAATTAAAATTAATTTTCTTTTTATTTAAAAAAAAATCAAAGAAATTTGTTCTCCTAACTACATCCTTCTCAGTGTAAAATGATTTTGAGTAGCGAAAACCACCTTGTTTCCCTCTCATTGCATTATTAGAAACAACACCCTGATCTATGTTTATGTCCACAAAACTGAGCAGCTTGTAGATTGGGCAGACTGCATCCAAACAAGTTGAGACTGCATCCAAACAAGAAACTCCTAAATTCTGAACGTACAGCAGTTTCTAAAGATTCTTGGGGAAAATGAGAAACCAAAAGCTCCCCACCTTCACGGAAGAGATCAAAATGGCAACACAGGCCTCTTTATCAGTTCCTCCCATGAATTAGTTCAATTTTCCTTCCCAGAGTCTACAAAGTCCAGAAAACATGAAGGAAGATGGCACCACACAGTCACACACAAAACCCTTAGCGGCAGGGAAGTGACCTCTGTTTAGATCATGATCTTATTTCAGAAGTCTGTAACCAATGTATCTGCTACACTGGATGATACTCCCTCCTAGCCCTAAACTACTTTTTTTTTAAGGTGTAGCCAGACAAATGGAAAACAAAAAGTCAAGGAACAGAAGAAATTACCACCATAATTATGCTTTGCCTCAGACCTTACCATATACTGAAATGACAGCCAGGATAAGCCATGCAGTCCACTCAGGAAGGTACTTAATGAACACCAAGGCCATGAGCGCACTTATCATAATGAGATATGCCTGCTGGAGCCGAAGAGGACCTTTCCAATGAATACAAATCATTCCCACAACACCGAAGTTCCAGATGATGAGTGCCACCGTAATGTAGTCCATAGCAACATTATATGTCTTAAAAACCTCACTAAAAAAAAACCAGAAAAAATATGGTCTGCATTTGCTTAAAACAATGGAAAAAAAGTTACAGGTGCAAGCTTCAGAATTTTTAGGTTTTTAATTTTCATATTCAGTGTAGTGGCACCAATGTAAAATTCTATCTCTAATTAGTACTCAAGTATTTTCCACAAAGGGGATAATTCTACCCCCGTTTGTCTCACACCAGCTCTTTCTCCTTTCTGAACATTTTCATTAATGTTCCAGTTCCTCCTCCATCAAAGCAGAAAGTGACCCGAAAAGACATCACTGCAAAGCCAGTTATTTTAATTAGGCTCATAATTTTTTTAATCAGAAGAATAAAAGCTACTTCTCTGTCACATCAAATACTATAAACTAATTAAGATCCTCAATAACTAATACACCAAAAGAGACAAACATGTTGTCACCAAGCTACAGGTGATTTCCACTAACCTAGGGAAGAAATAGTTGTGACAGCTTTTTGCACATTCTCCTGCTACCAACTCATCAAGCCACTACGAACTTTACAACACGCATAATGCCTTCCTCCAGGCAATTTTTCTTCCCTACTTGTTAGTCAGCCTACACAGTGTTAACAGGATGCCCCTTAGTCCCATCACGTATAACTGGCCTACAAATGCCCTCCTAACTCACTGGACCTCTGCAAAACGAAGCCAACACTCCTGTGAGGCATCAGGGACAGGTGAAGGAAAGCAGAGTGTCAGGAAAGCCTTCAGTCTCTCTGCTCACATGCGGTCATGGAAGAGTGCCAGCTCCAATCCAAACCCAAAGGAAGCGAGCCTAGCAACTTACTTCCACCCAGCCTGCACTGCATTTGTGCAGCACATATTGCCCTGTATTTCAAGAACCATTATTAAGACTACAGAAAACACTGATCAAAAAAAGCATCACAGATCACATTTGGCAAAAATTAGTTACTGAAGGAACACCATTTTCTCCTCCTAGAGACCAAATTAAATACGCTTCTTCAAAGAGAAGTGTATCTGTCATCAACTGCTACAAAAATAATACACTCCAGCGTAATTTCCTGGCCTATCTCTGGTTACAAACCCTGGTTAGGTTGTTCATTTTAAAGAATACTGAGTTTTATGTACAACTTCTCTTGATGTTGGGATAAAGACATGCTTCTGAATTTGAAAAGAAAAACACCAAATATATTCTGGCGAGAGAGCAGATTCTTTTCTGCCACTCCCACACAACCTGCCTTTGCATATACAGCCCACCACCAAGGCCATGATGTAAACAACTGCCCTTGAATCCTATGCCTACAGAACAGTTAGTTGTCAGAAGTTTGACTAACAGAATAAGCTACTCCATGGAAGATGGCTTATTCTGGTAACGCGTACATGAGGGACAGTTCCTGTATGATATCAGATTCACTATAAACCCCTAAATCTCTCTTTTATGTCTACTCTATGAACTTATATAAACCCCTAAATTTCATTGCAATGGCTTACTCACTATAATTCTTGATTAAGATTCAAGGCCTTGTTCTAAAATAAATACAAACACAAATGATAAACAAAACCCACATATTAATGTTTTAGTTCACTTACCCCAGATAGATGAAGGAGAAAAAGAAAAGCAGCAAAAGAGAAGAAATTATAAGCCAACCATGGATCACCTGGAAAAAAGATTTCAATACAGATTTTTTTTTTTTTTTAAGATTTAAGAAAATGATACTCAGATATGTCTCTATGGTTGTTGCCTAATTCATATTTAGCATGTACATATTATTGTATTTTAATTTACACCTAAGAATTTTAAATGCTTTGTGGTGTTTCGTAGAGATTCTATGCAATGAACACTACTGTTTGTAATTTTATGCCATTCTGGTCAGAGTGGCATTCTAATGCAGCAGAAGCACCCAGCATTAACACAGATGGAAAATATGATCCATTTTTCCCCAACTACCACACAATTTTCAGAATACTGTTACAGAATTAAGTGCTGGAACATAGAAAAACCTTCACTGCTTATCAGTTGACATTCAGAATTACCAGGATGAACACCTATATAAGGATTTCTACATTTTCTATCAATAACTGATATATACAATCCCTAATTTTGACATGAGGGCAGATATACACCCTCAATAATTTAATAAAAAACAGTTCAGGGTTGTACTCAGCAGGGCGACACAAATTAAACTTGGAAATGTCAGGGGCTTAGCTTACACTTTGCACTAATGAAAGCGTATACCACTCTTGTATATTACTGTGGAAAAATTAAAAATGAAGAGGCTTGTAACTTTGGTAATCCCTGAATTAAAGAATGAAACATATTTCATGAATTCCCAACACAGACTCTTGTACATAAAACTGGACCCAACATTGCAAGCAGATAACCAGTCAGAAGCAATAGTCCGGAATTTCGAGTTGCATAAGAAATCCTGCTTTGAATAGACATGCTTAATCATAATTAACTAGTTAAATTAGCTGTATATGTACACCAGATCAAAGTACTCAGAAGCTGTTTAGAAATTGTGCTATTTTTCTTCTTCTGAAAGGTTATTTAGTAGAATGCACCTTACATTAGTTGGTTTTTTTAATATTTTGCAAAAGTGAATTTAAATGCACTAAGACTAGAAGAACCATATTTATGTGAGGCGACTTGGACTTTCTAGTAAATTAAGAATCTAGTTATTGCAGTTAGTAATTTAGTATATGTAGTCTAATCCAAATTTTTTCATAAGCACTTTTAAAATGATCAGCTATTTTTTAAATGCTCATTCTCCTTCTTCACATTGTCTTTCAAAACAGGTTCAAATCTAACCTTCAGCCTAATAAAAACTGTCACTTTACTTGTTAATCTAACAGAATGGCTTTCCATATTTGCTAGTGTATTCTCAAAAAGACTTAACGTGTAATAAGCATGGTGCCTCTAAAGACACTGCAGTAAAACTGTCAAAGTATCTGTCTCAGTCTGACAAACTGTCACCATTCATAGCAAGTTGGGAAAAAAACTCCACATGTAAAAGGTAAGACTGACAGGTATCTGAAACAGAACCCAACTTTCAAACGACTTGTAAAGCTATGTATATATCTTATCAGTGACTTCAAGTAATTTTGTCTGTAAAACCAGTTGAAAGCACATTAAAAAAATGGCAAAGCAAGCTATGTCATTTCTTTTAATATTAACTTGACTTCTATCTGCAGCTCTTCTGTTTCTAGCAGAAGCTTTTAAACTTTCTCAGCACTTAAGACAATAATGTGAATACTAGTGCTTCATTCCTGTACAGAGTAAAATGCTGACGTCAAACACCAAAGTCATAGTCCAGCACACTTTGCATAACTATTGTCAACGCTAAAGGAGGTAGTTTCAACAGTTGACCTAAGCTGGCATTTTACACAGATGTTTTATTCCCCATATGAATCTCATTTGCTATAGCATTTTCCAGATCAGTCTCTAATCATACAAGTGATTTTTCCAAAGTATTTCTAATAATTTTACCCAGCGATTTCCTAGCAGCATACCATGACAGGTTCATGGCTTCTAATTAAAATTTCATTTTTCATTTGACAACAGCTCCAACACTAATCAATTGCTGGTACAGAGTTGGCTTTGCCTGCTACAACTTGAATAAAGCCTAACAACTGCAGAACTAAAATGAGCTACAGCAGCTCAATTTTGGTTAGGCAGACTAAACCAATGCAGAATAAAGTACATTAATATGAAAAGCTAGTCAAATAGAATCATCTTTGAAGATGCAATTTCTGGTTAGGAGCTAGAATCAGGACCACAAAACTCATTACGTACATGAAAAACAGAGGAAACCAAAAGGAGTGAAGTTGAAATAGTATTTCCTTTCTTCAAAAAAGTTTTCACATAAAAACTTGCAAAGACAAGCAAATTATCACAACCAGTTGGAGGCCTAGCCTAACATTTTTTCATCATAAGCTCCTTCCTCATAATCTAGAATACATTCTACGTACAAAACAGCAAATAAAAGAGAATTCAAGGGACAGGTAAATGGTTTGCAGCATTCTGGTGTAGCAGCATAGAAATACCTGTTAGCAATTCTAAAAATAAGTTAATTATTTTATGCTAATTCAAACAAATAACTACAGGACATTTTTGTTGGCTAATAATTCTAATTTTTTAATTTTTTTAAAATGAGAGCATGCAGTGCTTTGTAATGTCAAGAGGGAAGCCAGAAAAGTGAAAAATCCTAGTAAAACTAACCAATGCCTTCAGCAACTGAAGAGAACGGATTAGCTGCCAAGGAACATAGCCAAAATACATAGAATATGTATGAATGAACAGAACTGGCAGTTTAAACAGAAAATTTTCAGTTCAGATGTAATGCCATTCTGTAATAAAAAAAAGGTCTGTACATTAACAAAAACACTATTCCAAGCCGTATGCAGTCTCAAAGAAAAATAATTTCCCAGTCATTTCACAGATATTTTGGAAAAGGTTTTCACACAAAGCCACAAAGACCAGAAACAGCTTTCCCTCCTGAAAACAAAATAAAGTGGAGCTAAGTTTTGTGCCAGTGCATGGAATCTACTGAGTGTCTTAAATATTGCATGGCACATACAGCCACACATATATCACGGTGATGGCAGACTTCTATACTGAGAGCGGGTGAGGAGAAGGGAGCCCTTGAAATGCCCCTGAAGTCCTGAATAGATTTCAAATTGTAGGACCAGGTCTGTACTTTGTAGTTCTTGGCCACAAGAAGATTCCAGTACACGATGCATTTCGCAAGAAGAGGAAACAATGCCCTCCTAATTCTAACTGACTAAAGTGTTAGCAACACTGTTAGCACTGGGTCGTTGCCACCCCACTGTGTCAAAGGAACAGCAGACACAAAACTGAAACACTGAAATGAATCACCAATTCTACTACTTTTGTTCACTCATCATCAATAACCCTTAATTTTGTTCCATTCTCAATAACCTGTACTAAAGAGTAATCGTGCTAGTTTTATTTAAGTCAATTATATTTATACTCACCTTGTAGCACCTGTATTTGTAAAGAACAACGAGGAGTATAGTCATGACAATGATAACGCTGATCATGATAGCGGCATTGAGAATTGAATTCAGGGCTCTCTGTCCTACTGTCTCTGTCTCTTCTGTGAAAGGAGTGTAGATGCTACAACAACAAAGACTCCGCTGAAATGTCACTAAAAGCACAGATGCTTCTAATACATGAGGCCAACATGAAAATGAAATTGTAGTGATCTTTCCATTCAGAGCTATAAAAGCCACACCTCTTTCTACTTCAGCAAAATTTGAAAGATCGCATAGTATTACACTAGGCAAACCTGACTTTAAAAAAACTCCTTAGAAGACTCATCTTTCCTCTATTCTTAGATTATTAATATTTACTATTGTGTAAAACAAACCCCAGAACTCCACCCTGATACAACTGCTTACATGCTATAGATCACTGGAATAGTACTGCAGCCAGACATGTATCAGCACACCATCTAGCGGATTTAGTATAAAAAGTCCCCCCAGTGATTTCAACAAAGCACAGTATAAGCTGAACTCTTAATTTCTTAAAGAAATTAAATTAGCTATGGAAAAAAAACCCTGTCAATTATGGAGGAGGCAGGAGAAAACACAATATAAATAAAATCTCAAGAAAAATAATTCTTTGATAAACAACTTCAATTGTGGAAAAATAACTTAGTCTTTTATTGAAACATTTTATAACATGCTTATACAAATATTTCAAAGCCAAACACACTCTCACCATCATTCAATGAAACGGCATTCTTTAGTATTTTGCAAAAGTAAAATAATTCTATACAGGAAGTTTCTGTAACTGTACCATAAGTGAACTTCATAAAGCTGTCTTCCTCTTGCATTTGAACTTCTTTAGCAAACAAACAGCATAAGCAAACCAGAACTCGGCATGGATGTTACTTCATTTAAGTGAGTAGGGTTTTTTCCTTTTCCAAAAATCCTTGTTTTCCAGCAGAGTACAACTAAAATGGCTTTGGCTCAGTATTGAGTTTATGTTATAAACACCACAGGGCACAAAAAAATATTAAAATGAGGACTAGGATTTGAATCAAGCACTAACAATCAAGATATTGTCCCAACTGGTCATCAGACAAAAAAAGCAGTACCAATCAATAGTACCACAAATACAGAGTCTGGTTTCTAGAAGGAAAAAAAAAAACAGAACTACCTTCAGGTTGGTAGAAGGGGAAAGGGAGGCAAGATGGAGTTCACCGTTTGAATCAGAATCCTGAAGAAATGGCTATTAAATAAAATTATCTGAGTTCACAGAAAAGACAGGAGAAAAAATTGATACATACAGCTGTCCATCCTTGCGTGTGTAAAAGCTGACAGACTTGATGGTTGCAACAACGACTATCATGCAAAGCGTGACAGGTACAAACAACATAATCACGTGTTTTGCCCCATATTTCAGTGTCAGCTCCTCATCATCTTCATCTTGTTCCACCACTTGCTGAATGTTGGTTTGTGGCTGCCCATTAGTCTCAGAATCAGTATTGTCATTTCTTCCGCGCTCACTACTCTCATGGCGACGTCTTTCACTGTTATCATTCTGCAACACAAAAACCAGTTTCCCCATCAACTATCCATAATTATATTCTTGTACACTAAGCTGAAGATGATCCTGAGGGTGAAATAAGTGAAATATGTGATTTACTATCAAGAACACTAGTCACAGTAAGGACAAACAGTAGTGACTGACTGCATCATGAGTTATCAAAAGAACAGCAGCACAGGATTACATTAGAAGCATTTATATTAAAAAAACAGCAGCACCTGAAGGTAGGATAGTTGCACCTAACAACCTATGTTGATTTTCCTTTACACAAAACTGAAAAAGCTGAAAACAGCTTTTTCCCTTGGTCCAAACTACAGTTGATACAAGGGTGTATGACAGTAGATTACTCATAGCTTGACAAGAATTAACTATATGTGTTCCTAGAAATAATGACAGACACTTATGCCCCTAACATCATGAAAATCCCAAGAAAATATCTGCTTTCCTTACCATGTTACTCCCACTACAGTACACTAACTAGAATATATAATATAATGAAGTTTTAAGAGGTATTGTATTCTCACATTTTTAGTGAGAAGAACAGAGAAATGGTTATCAGACTGGGGTAATTCTCATTCTTCATACTGAGACTTGGTTCCAAAATTTTACTGTGATGAGCTAAGTGTGCACATTCCTTCTTTCCTTTCCCAAGGACACTACTGCCACATTCTTTCACTAACACTGATGAGATTCCACCACTCTCATCTTAGCCTTCCTGATACTGCTAAATGAAACATCACAGGCACAATTCAAACAAAAAGACAGAAGTAAATTTTCAATGGAATTAAGATTAAATCACAAACAAAACCACAAATTGGAACACCACCTCCTGTCACAAACCTTTTTCACCCTCTCCAAGCAGCCACATCAGCAGGGGGTATTCAACCTTTTATATGTGGTGTACACATACAAAGAATACAATGGAGACAGAGCTGTGTTTCAACTGTTCTGGACTACAAAGAAACAAAACCATTTTAGGTTTATCAATCACTCTAAATAACCACTGAAATGCAACAGTTTATATAGACTACTTTTTTACGGCATTACAACATTCAAAGTTAACGATGTACTGTTCCTATTCCCTCCACTCAAGAGGTTTAACATAGAAGAGATACAAAGATTTTTGATTCCTTAGAAAATTAATCTCGTTTCTTCAGAATGACTTCATTTACAAACAGTTCAGTTTGAGTAAGCGCACTAAAGCAGCTTTAGATTAAAACATACAACAAACTGAAGGAAGATACCTTTCCTAATAACCTAAGGATTTTCTGCTTAAGTACTCTTTTGCAGGCAATTTTTTCTTAAATACACAATGTTAAAATCTCATTACTTGTTCTTAACATTATTTTCAAACATCAGTTCTAACTTGCATCTTTAAATCATTGCAGTGTTTTGACAGAACAATAACAAGTGTTTTGGAGGTTCTTTATACAGAATTATCCCAGTCCCACCCTCAGAAATGACAAGATGTTAAGTATACATCCAGGAACTCAAAAGCACCTAAGTGACTAAGGCATACAAGTCCCTGGACTTTGACCAGCAAACACTGACACTGCTAAAATCTTGGTTGAAGCTTTACAACCTCCTCAATTTATGAATTTTTGTTTTACAAAACACTACAAAGTAACAATACATATCAAATAGTTTGTCTATTTACTCCTTTTTCCTGGTATGGTCAGGATCAACCTCAGCAGGATTTCAAGAACTGTCCTCTAAGAAAATTTGCTTTATTTTTCAAAAAGGAAACTGAATATGGGGGAGTAGGAATCTAGAACTGTCCTCATTAAACAATTAAAATTAGCAGGTAAAGAGATTTTTAGCATTAAGGTTTTTAACATTCATCTGCATTTAGTACTATTAACTTAAAGCATGTCCTGAAATTATCTTAGTTTCCATATTATTTCTTATTAAATGAAAGATTTATGATGAATTATGTGGCATTTTGCATAAAGTCCTCACATACAACTATTGAAAATCAGACAGCAAACAGGAATACAGGGAAAATGTAAATAGATGCTTAATTATTCTGAAATGTTGGTTGTCAACTGAATCTTTCTGTACAAATTATAGCTCAAATGGAGTATTTTCCCTGTCAAAGTGAAAAATGTTGTATTTCTCTCAGTCTACAACAAAACAAAAAGCCCACCTGTCTAAATAAATTGCTGAAGATGATCATAAGTTACACTACACAAAACAGACCTAGTCTTTGGGTTTCTGCACACTTTCTGTGCTGTAACAGCAGCTCTGCATGAGGGTGCACTTACCTTTAGCATTTAAATATAAAAAGTAAATAAACATATAGAGAAAAACTGAATAAATCACACCAATATGTGCCACTGAATTCCCTTCACTAGCTAGGACCGACGCAATTGCAGAACACCTTTACATATTAAAACAGCGCATGACAAACAGGTCAGCATCAAAAGAGTTATTCTCTCATTCACTGTTAAAACTAGAAAAAAAGTCATCATTTCAGGCTGCTGTAGATAAATGTGACATGTGCGTGCCCCACTGCTTAAAAGAACAAAGTGCACTCATATCCTACCTGATGAGTATTAAACAGAGCAGAGGCCATGGACTCCTGCTGAAGGGGAAGCAAAGGAACAGACTCTTCGCTTTCCTCAGACATAGTTAAAAGTGAAAATTCTGAAGCTAAAAAGTAACACCTGTTGTAATACCGTAAGCAAATGTAAGTTACAAACTACGGCTTTCAGGTGAACAAACAATATCAAAAGCAAGTGATAGTGTTTTCCTATCAGGAAAATAGTTAATAGCAAACCTACAGCTATGCCCCTGAACCAAGAGATAAAAAGCTAACATACTTGATAAAAACTTTTTATTTATTAAACCAGATTCATACATCAGGAGCAGACCTCCTTGCCTGACAGCAGACAGAGATTTCATTAGTTCTCACACATACCATTTATATTTAAGGGTTATTATACAATGACAGATATTTCAGACTGGGCTGAACTTTTGGTGCATGACTGGAAGAAAAGATGGCAAATTATAGTACTTAATGATTTTACACACTGACTATTAGTCACAGAGGCTAGTTATACTTAAGCAGGAAAGAATTTTTGTACGTATACACAAAAAGAAAGCAGATATGTGGAGAAAAACAGATACAGCTAAGTACTGAAACTACACTTACAAGTTGCACTTAAATATAGAAAGAAAAAGCATAAGTAGTAGTAATCCATCAGTACCATCCATTAGTGAAGTAGTCCCGTAGTAAACAGAAGCATCCCTCCCCCACTACTAAGACAAGACATCAAGAAGTTATCCAAAAGGATGGTGAGCCCACAGCTTATCACTGAGCTCTGCCTTTTTAATCTGGCAGAATTGTTCAATAAAAGCTAATCTCTCACCTGTCCAAGATGAAAAGAAACCTTCTTACTCCCTCTAAAGTAAAAGCACAAAGGACGCAGTAAGGAAGTTTCCACTTCTATTTACAGTTTCCACAATCAGTAAGGGAAGACTGACTTCTTAATTTAAAAATAAGTTTTCAAACTTTTTATATTTTTACTGAGGAAGGAGGATGCTGATCTGAGGTAGACAAAGATTCTTCAAAATTCTTCTTAAACAACAGTATAGAAGAGTTAGAGCAGGGATCATTCTCTTTAATTACTGCCATAAACATGGCTACAAGTGGCCCAGCCTTACTTACGAGAGCATTTCCGTGTCACAAGTGAACCTGAATATCAAGAGCTGTAGCAGGAACAAAGAACTGAGCAAAATAAATTCAAGAGCATGAGCACCACACCCAGAAAGATCATCTAAACTTGGTTTTACCAAAACACAAGCGGTACAATGAGTACTGTTTTAGCAACAGTTATCTGCTTGGGTCTTTCAAAGCAATCATACAAAACCCTTTTGGTTTGAGTTTCCCCTTGCCCCCAAGACCTCAAGAACTCCGAAAGCACCTTGACAATTACTCACAAGTAAAGACAACAGTGCTATTCTTCCTGCACAGGGCTAGTCCACCAACAACATCAACCACAAAACCCAGACTTCAAGCTCTGACTACACTAAAATTAACTCTGTGACTGAGAAACCTGTGAATCAAGCAGACCACTGCCAGGCTAGAGAGATCACTAAATCCTCTGAAGGTCTGACATGGGAGCATCCCAACCCATTTGCTTATTTTTCTTGAGGGCTTGGCCAATCCAACTCCACTTTAAACAGGGAAAAGTCTTATTAATATGTAAAAATGAGATTAGAATATCAGATATTTTAGAGAACATTTCTTTCGGCACTGCTTATCACCACAACAGTCCAGACAGAAAACTACTTCCAAGAAACAGATTTCTAGAGTTCTGAATTGTATTTTCATCCACACTCATTATTCATCCTGATTTTACTGCTACCAGGTAATAAAATTATTACATACGGTGTTGCTGAGGTGGTTATCAGGGAAGTTTTCTGTCAGCTGCCCATGCTGAAACTGGGGTAAATGTGCAGACAGTTCTGTCATTGGGGCTGTCCTCTGGAAATCACTTCTACACAAAACAGATCTTTCCTCTTCAAACACTGAAAGGAAAGAGATATGTAAACAGCCTGTGTTCTTACACGACCAAGTTCTCCATCCCCTCCCTACCCCAATTTTTAGAGTGTACACAGACCAAAAATAACTGTTTCCTACCTACACCATGATATTAAACTGCACCACATCTTTACTAAGAGGCCATCATAGGGATTTTCCAGAATAAGAGCATCCAGGCTTTATCAAATTAGTTCATCAGCCAAGGAAGTAAGCAAACTAATAATTAATAACAGTTCTCCTTTCCTTCTTGTGCAATAAATGAGAAGTACTGTATGCTTGCCCAGAGCACCACTTGCATGCATTTATCTCAGCAGAGTATAACTGCTCCAAGCCGTTCGGTTTTGGATTGCTCAAGGGAAAGCTTCAAGAAATGACTGAGTTACAGGTGATCGTTTAAAATGTGGATACATCTTTAATACTGCAATGCTCCAAGAGCAATCTAGAGCTACAAAAAAACAGTATCTCAGCTGAGCTTCAAGAACACTTTGCATTAATTTCCCCTAGTGGTAAGTTTTATTTATCAGCTAAGTGCATATAAATATCCCATGCGCTTCCAATAGCTTTATACATTCTTCCCTAAAAAAAGTCACATGCTAACATTTTCTTACACAAATGTTAATAAAGCATGTGCTCTATAACAAAGGAGAATCAAGCAATATAGAGGGAAGAGGAAGAAGGGTGACATCAACTCCTTAAGTTTCAGAAAAAAACATTATTTTAACAAACAACAAGTAAGCCTCAATAAATCACTGGCTTGGTTACACAAAACATAGGGAAGTGAATAAACCACAGCTCGAGAGGTGTGGCGCCAGTCCCAACTTCCATCCCAAGTAGCTCCTTCTCCTAGCATGTGCCAAATCCAGCAATTACTGGTCCTCTTCATAGTATATTTCAATCACTCAAATATAAGAAAACAATTCCAGGAAAAGAAAACAAGACTATTCTTCTGCTTAGTATAATTAACTAATACATAGACAGATCCTGAAGAACTCATACACATACAGTGGAGGACATCACAAAGCAAGGCTTCTCACTTCTGGCAGGAACAATCCACGAGTGCTGCAAGACAGCATCGTACTTAAAGAGTGGGTTAAGCCATTTTATCATACATAACAAGATGTTTCTCTACTTACAAATAAATATATTTCTTAAAAGACCAGCGTATAGTGCTTACTAACGTCAGCAGGCATGTAGCTTACACTAAAGAGTCATTAGGAGGCAATACCAGTTTAATAAATCTACTGGGAGCATGTAAACTGTTTGGAAAAAGAAAAGACAAAGCAACATGCACTAGAATGGCTCTCTTCCACATCTGTGATTAAAAATAACATACATCTAATTTAAAATATAATGAGATGTAAGATTAGCTGAAAGTAAATAAGCATTACATTGCATTTACCTTCAAAGTCTCTGCTCTTATTCCTCGGTTGGAATAGAGAATATAAACAACAGTTTTAGGGCTGCAGTTGTAAAACATTCTCAGTGACAGGGCCTCCACAGAGAAAAAAGTTGAGTATTTTTAACCAAATATGGGGCAAAAGAATGCCAGTTTTCAGGAAAAAAACCCCACCAAAAAACACAAACCCACCAACTCTCAAACTTCTATTTAAAAATTGGTAAACAAAACCACCACAAACACAAAACAAAAAAACAGGTCCTGACGAGCAGAGAGAACCTGATTACATGAAGGCGTAACTAACAGAAGAATTGCACCAAAGCTTAAATCACAGCATCTATAGCATCTAACAGGTCTCAAAAGTTATGGTTTGTTAGAACAATTCCTTTTGAAAACTGAAGAGCTAAGAAAATGGATTCAGGACAACTTCCCAAACAAGTTTATTTTCTATTCTTAAACACAGGAACACTCCCGATTTGACATTTAACTATAAATGAATGAGAACTAGAAAATAACTGCCTAAACAGACAGAAATTACGTTTTAAATTGTTTTACTCGAAAAGAGACTCACCAAAACGTTTTTTCTAAGGAAGCTGTTAATATTAAGCCAGCCTGTCTAAAAACGTTCTTTCTCGCTTTCTTTGGCTTCCCGCAGTGCAAGCGGTCACAGCCGTAGCTTTCACGCATTCAGATTTAACCTAAACAGCAGAGGGAACAAAGTGAGCTTCACAAGGTTTCTCCACTTAGTAGAGCCCGCAAAGCGGCCGTCGCGGAGGCGCGGCAGCCGGGTTCACCTGCGCTCCGTCTTCCCAATGACCCACGCGCCGCGGCCCCCGCTTCCCCGGGGCCCCAGCCCAGGCGAGAGGCCCCCAGCAAGGTCACGAACGGGTGGCGCCAGAGACGGCGGGGGAGACCCCGCTCAGCGCCGTCGGGAGCAGCGGAGCCCCCAGCCCACGGCTCGTACAGACACTAGCCCTCGGTGCCCCCGCCGCGCCGACCCCGCGCTGTCCGGAGACGAGTGGCGGCACTACACCGACAGTCCTACCAACCCGGCTCCGCTTCCGGCCAGGGCCCCGCGCTTCCGGCCCGCCGCCCGCAGACACCTCACTTCCGGCGGATGTTGCCAGGCGGCAGGGGAGGGGCGGGCAGCTGCCTGAAAGCTAGCAAGCCTGGCTTGACGTGGGCCTACACAACGGGAAGAAAGGAGGAAAGCTAGGAGGAGGAAAGCAAAAAATAGTAAATAAAAAAGGGTTATTTTCATAAAGGGATCTTTGCCATTCAAAATAAAAACGTTTAAACTTACAAATCCTTGGAGCATCTTTGCAAGCAGAGGAGTGCGACTCTTGTGGAAGAAGGAAAGGCATAGTCAAGCTTGGAACTTGCACCTTGTTATCCATGACACCTGAAGTCATCCAGAATTTCTTCTTAAAAATCACAGAATGGTTTTGAGTTGGAAGGAAACTTAACGATCATCTTATTCCAATACCCCTGCCATGGGTAGGGGCACATCACACTAAAAAATGCATCACCTTACCAGGTTACTAACAAAGAATGCTATGACACATGTAATCATTCTAAATATTAAGAATTAAAACCTATTGAGAGACCATGTAATTCTGCATGTTTAAAATGGGTGTTTTGTTTCACTGTTCAACTATACTAAACTAAAGGAAGATCTACAGGAAAGTGAAATGGCACAGAAAGATCACACATAGAATTCAGGTTTTACGTGAATGTTTTGATGCAAACAGTGCCTGTTTAGAATCATAAGGTTAGAAACACCTTAGAGATCATCAACTCCAACCACACCTGCCTACGACTAAATCGTGTCCCCAAGTACCTCATCTACACCTCCAGGGAAGGTGACTCAACCACCTCCCTGGGCAGCTGTTCCAGTGCTTGATGACCCTTCCCATGAAGAAATATTTCCTGATGTCCAATCTAAATTTCCCCTAATGAAGCTGGGGGCCCTTTCCCCTTGTCCTATGACCTGTCACTTGAGAGAAGAGACCGGTACCCACCGCTCTACACCCTCCTTTCAGGTAGTAGGAGACAACGGTAAGCTCTCCCCTCAGCCTCTTCTCTAGGCTAAACAACCCCAGTTCCCTCAGCCAATCCTTGTAAGACTTGTTCTCCAGACCCTTCACCAGCTTTGTTGCTCTTCTCTGGACGTGCTCCAGGACCTCAAAGCCTCTTCCTTGTAGTAAGGGGTCCAAAATGGATCACAGTAGTATTCAAGATGCAGCCTCATCAGTTCAGAGTACAGGGGGAGAACCACTTCCCTGGCTTTTTATAAAAGCAAGATGCTGTTGGCCTTCTTGGTCACCTGAGCACACCGCTGACTCATTCAGTCAGCTGTTTACCAACACCCCCAGGTCCTTTTCTTCCAGCCACTCTCCCCCAGGCCTGTAGCACTCCATGGGGCTTTTATGCCCCAAGTGCAGGACACTGCACTTGGCCATGTTAAACCTAATCACATTGGCCTCAGCCCATCAATCCAGCCTGTCCAGATCCCTTTGCAGAACCCCTCTACCCTCCAACAGATAGAACATCTATTGCCAGTTTAGTCTCATCTGCAAACTTGCTGAGGGTGCATTCTATTTCCTCATCTAACCTGTTAACAGATATTGAACATGACTGGACCCAGCACTGAGCCCTGCGGAACACCACTTGTTACCACTACTTTTGGTTTTAGACCAAAAGTGATGCCTAACCTTTAACCAAATACAACTACTTGTCATTTAAAAAAGAAAACAAAACCAAACATGGACATAGAGCTGTAACAGACTATTCTGTTATTGGAATCAGCCTTATCAATCATGAAATGCCTATTAACAATACCTTACACTGCTCACACCACACAGCTGTGTACCAGCTGTGTAAGTCTGCATCTATAACATCCTTTGACCCTACATAGAAAAATGAATAGAATATGAAAACGTATGACCTTATTATAGCATAAAACTGGAAGCTCTNAGTCAAGCTTGGAACTTGCACCTTGTTATCCATGACACCTGAAGTCATCCAGAATTTCTTCTTAAAAATCACAGAATGGTTTTGAGTTGGAAGGAAACTTAACGATCATCTTATTCCAATACCCCTGCCATGGGTAGGGGCACATCACACTAAAAAATGCATCACCTTACCAGGTTACTAACAAACAATGCTATGACACATGTAATCATTCTAAATATTAAGAATTAAAACCTATTGAGAGACCATGTAATTCTGCATGTTTAAAATGGGTGTTTTGTTTCACTGTTCAACTATACTAAACTAAAGGAAGATCTACAGGAAAGTGAAATGGCACAGAAAGATCACACATAGAATTCAGGTTTTACGTGAATGTTTTGATGCAAACAGTGCCTGTTTAGAATCATAAGGTTAGAAACACCTTAGAGATCATCAACTCCAACCACACCTGCCTACGACTAAATCGTGTCCCCAAGTACCTCATCTACACCTCCAGGGAAGGTGACTCAACCACCTCCCTGGGCAGCTGTTCCAGTGCTTGATGACCCTTCCCATGAAGAAATATTTCCTGATGTCCAATCTAAATTTCCCCTAATGAAGCTGGGGGCCCTTTCCCCTTGTCCTATGACCTGTCACTTGAGAGAAGAGACCGGTACCCACCGCTCTACACCCTCCTTTCAGGTAGTAGGAGACAACGGTAAGCTCTCCCCTCAGCCTCTTCTCTAGGCTAAACAACCCCAGTTCCCTCAGCCAATCCTTGTAAGACTTGTTCTCCAGACCCTTCACCAGCTTTGTTGCTCTTCTCTGGACGTGCTCCAGGACCTCAAAGCCTCTTCCTTGTAGTAAGGGGTCCAAAATGGATCACAGTAGTATTCAAGATGCAGCCTCATCAGTTCAGAGTACAGGGGGAGAACCACTTCCCTGGCTTTTTATAAAAGCAAGATGCTGTTGGCCTTCTTGGTCACCTGAGCACACCGCTGACTCATTCAGTCAGCTGTTTACCAACACCCCCAGGTCCTTTTCTTCCAGCCACTCTCCCCCAGGCCTGTAGCACTCCATGGGGCTTTTATGCCCCAAGTGCAGGACACTGCACTTGGCCATGTTAAACCTAATCACATTGGCCTCAGCCCATCAATCCAGCCTGTCCAGATCCCTTTGCAGAACCCCTCTACCCTCCAACAGATAGAACATCTATTGCCAGTTTAGTCTCATCTGCAAACTTGCTGAGGGTGCATTCTATTTCCTCATCTAACCTGTTAACAGATATTGAACATGACTGGACCCAGCACTGAGCCCTGCGGAACACCACTTGTTACCACTACTTTTGGTTTTAGACCAAAAGTGATGCCTAACCTTTAACCAAATACAACTACTTGTCATTTAAAAAAGAAAACAAAACCAAACATGGACATAGAGCTGTAACAGACTATTCTGTTATTGGAATCAGCCTTATCAATCATGAAATGCCTATTAACAATACCTTACACTGCTCACACCACACAGCTGTGTACCAGCTGTGTAAGTCTGCATCTATAACATCCTTTGACCCTACATAGAAAAATGAATAGAATATGAAAACGTATGACCTTATTATAGCATAAAACTGGAAGCTCTTGGCCTTTAAGTGCATCTCCTTTCTAAAAATACTACTCCTGTAAGTAGCTACTCCATTTAGTAAAAGGTCTAATGCTCCCCTCTCAGTAACAGGAAAGCATTAGTAGCAAGAAATAGGAATTCAGTAAGAAAGTAAACTTACTACTTCGGGCCTTCCCCCTGCCCACATACAGAGCCATAATCATCTAGCTAAATGTTTATCTTTAGTGCAGGCTCCTGTTTAAAGGGAAGGGAGGAAGGAAACAACCAAAATTAGAAAGACCAAATCAATATGTACAGCTTAAATATTCTAAGAAAATTTAAAAGTCTTTTATCAAATTAGCAGTAATATAAAATGATACCATTTGTGGTAATGGATCATACTTGTTCACAATTTCCAATTTCCTCTCAGCACATAACAAAAAAAATTATATTTTGTTTTGTACTCACATATTCCAAATGACAGAGGATTATCAGTGTTGGGTTAAGGTGTAAAGCCTTGTTCCACATTAAAGTTCAGAACAGTGACAAGTACCAGTTCTATTGTAAAAATATCAGATTTTTCCCTCCTCAATGCATATGTAACTTTTGAAGTACATTTCCATCACAGAATGGATCATACTATGGCATGCTGCACTGAACACGCAATGGCAACACACAGACTTTGCTAATGTATCTGATTTCTCAGTGTACTCTTAATCTCTGCATTCGCTGATGTTATACAGTGTGTATAAATCACATACTCAGAGTAAAATGTAATGTTGGCAAAAAAAGCTTTTTATACCCCAAATTTTCCAAGTTTATCTTGAAACAACTGTTAGTGCATGCTAAAAGAAAAACAGCTATTAAGGGAAAGTTACTTTCTATATTAAGAAATCTATAATTTGCAATCTATAATTTGTTCTACCCCCCTAGCAATACAGACACAAAAATAAATTATCACTAAGAAGTAATAACTTGAGTAACGTAAACACCAGAACATTTTGTATTCTTAAAGAGAAAAATCTGTTGAAGTACTTGCATAAGCAAAGCCAGAGATGATATAGTGAACACACCTTCCTCCTTCCACTACTGAAAAAAACAT
This sequence comes from Piaya cayana, assembly GCA_013389865.1. Lineage (NCBI taxonomy): Eukaryota > Metazoa > Chordata > Aves > Cuculiformes > Coccyzidae > Piaya > Piaya cayana. The sequence continues at coordinate 7,702 of WAAB01017076.1, read as the reverse complement.
CAACTTCGACAATTTTTTTTTTCGTATGTCCCAACTGCTTCTAAATACTTCTTTACCTGGGTATTTAACACTCCAGCTCAAGTTCTAGATGTCTTCTTCACTCAGGTGCCCTCAGTCTCTTAGGAAGAGTACAAGCCTATGTCCAATGCATAAATAACACAGCAGCTGAAATACAGCTTTAGTTTAGGGCAGATGAAAACAGGCTGTTTCACAACTTGAGCTTTGACTGAAGAATCTTAGTAAGGACGGACTTCAGGCATCTGTAATACTGTGCCATTACAACGCATCTGGCTTGTATAACTACCAATACTGACCGCGAGAAAGCCATATTAGCAGGACAAAACATGCTTATAGAATCATAGAACAACCAGGTTGGAACAGACCCACCTGATCATCAAGTCCAACCATAATGTTTACTCTCCCTCTTCACTGTACTTACTGAAAACAGAGCAAGCTTTGAATTTATTTAGAATCTGGGGAATTTTTGGTAAATGCTGTTGCAAACCTGTGGGGAGGATGGGGAAGTAATTTCTTAGGGTAACATCAAATTGCAGAAAAAAAGAGGAAGGTTGCAGCATATA
>WAAB01017074.1:1353-42301 GCA_013389865.1 Piaya cayana | reverse complement strand
ACAAGGCCTTCTCTGTTCACAGAATTACTTTATTTAACCTCAGTATATACTATCTGATGCATCTGCTCCACATTTTACCTCTAGTACAATTTGGATCACCAGAGAAAGAAAGACACAAAAAACTTGGTGTGAAATCCCCCTCTACATTGTTCTGGTTACATCCACTGAAGTTGATAATGCCTTAGAAGAGAGCCAAGCCCTCAGAGTCCAAGACATAAAACACAGACCATTACTTTAGAACAACAGAAATCATGACTATCTGCAGAAAGCATTTGAGATGAACCTTGTATGCCCAAATGGTGGGAAAACATTTCATCAATGCTCCCTCAAGGTGTTGAGCCAGGGAACTGAAGAAATCAATAGAATTACTCTGAAAACACCACATCCAGAATTCTTATAAGCTGTTGCAGCTACCACAGATGTGTTACCAATGACAGAAAACAAAGGTGCAAAGAAGAAATTGACTCTTCAAATTCACAATGCAGCAGAGATTGGAAAACAATCCCCATATTCTATCAAGTCACCTCCCAAAATCATATATCCTGAGCAACTTGAAGACTATTAGATAGCATACAGCTAATGCGGGAATGCACTGCAAGAATCTAGGATGAAAGACGACTTCTTTCACACAAGGCATCTGATCCTATCCAATCCCCGTAACTCCAGGTAAGTGTTTCAGGGCACAGCATGTTTAAATGGAGGAATCCACACACACCCCGGCCCCCAGGCTGATTTATTATTGTAGAGATCGAGAAAGAAATAGGGAGAGATGTGGAAAAATACCAAGAGCTAGAAGCTGTCCAGTATTTACTTTGGAAACCAGTTCAACCCATTAACTGTGAAAGTGGGCAATGTCTGATATCTTCCTCCATTCGCTTCCTAAAGAGAGAATGACAAATACATTAAATAAAGTCAAAGTCTGCTGTGGAATCCAAGGATCTTATATGTAACTGAGACCTGATGCTTGCTCACTGGGGCATGTTATCTCCTCAGAAAGAAGCAAAGTTACTTTTTCTGAAGCTGATTACAACAAATATGGATGAACTTTTGTCTCCATTTCAGGTCACTTTTCCCATGGTATATATTAAACAATGCAGCCTCTATAAACAAATTGGTTCTTCTTTTCTCCAGGTTGTGTGATACCTGCTTTGTAAATAGCGTACAAATGTGTAGTGTGGGTGGTGCAAGTCTGGTACTTCTCGAGTATCATCCTTGAGACAGTTTTCTCACTACCCTCCTATTTGTAGCAGGATGTTGTTCAACTATCATTACTCAGCTACAGAGGAAAGCACTCAAAAAAACAAGCATTGAACCACTAGGAAACTGCTGCCTTTCTACATGACCAACACTGAAGACTTTGCCATTGCAGTGCAGTCTTGTAGAACTCTGTTCATACCAAGGCAACTGCAAGAGAAGCACACAAGTACATGGCAAGGACCTTGCCCATTTAGAAGAAGAAATTAAAGTCAAGCTGTTTTCAGGTCTTCCCACTTTCACCCCCAAGAGAGGGGAAAAGAGAAGTATCAAGGAAGAAAGACAAAATTTAGCTAGAATCTTGCTATTATCTTGCATTTAAGAATAACGAAACAGTGAAATTACACATATAACTACCATGAGGCTATACTTGAAATGAAGTATAACTCGCTTCTGAGCAAGGAGACAAAAAAGCTGTTGTAGCAATAAAAGCTGCAAAGCATTAACCAATTGGGCACAAGCAAAGAAAGCTGAGAGCTCTGTGCTCCATAAAGATGTGTCTAAGCTTTCCACATCTGGAGGAACAGGACCAGTTATGTGTCCACATTAGGGAGCAATGCTCAGCACTGTATCTATGAAACTGGATGACCCCCACCTTTTTACCTCACACAGCTGTAAATGTCATAAAAGCCAACCACTACCTTTTTTGGGTAGAAAAAAGCAAGTATCTTGTCTAGATACAACCTCTAAACTCAGTGTTCTTCACATTAGATAGTAATACAGACAGCCTTGGACACCATGCTTTTTGACTCCTCTTTCCAGAGGAGTTTACTCAGCATTTTGCATTCAGTTCTGGAGAAAAACAAATGATTTATGGTTTGTTTCCTTTTTTGTTTTCTGATTTTGCTGCTTTACTTCAAATTTCCTGGAGTAATCAATACCTCTTATCTTGCTGCGATGCAGTTTACTTGTCATGAAATGGTATTATGCAAGCACAGCAAAGCCTAGGTTTAGGCACAAAGCAATATAATTCCAAGTAAAAACTCAGATTTTAGTCAGATGCATTAGCCCCAGAGATTTCTTTCATTGTTATTTAATCATTGTATCGCACTAGCAGAAAAAATCCCCACGTTACAATCCCAGGTGTAGTAAGCACTGTACATTGAGTTAAAAAAAGAACTTGCCTCCCACAAGAGTTTGCAATTTAATACAAAAAGCAAGTGTGCCATATAAATGGCAAGGAGGAAGAGAGCAATTGTGGCATAAAATCTCTAGCTGGACTCAAATTGATTTTAAAGCCACAGGGTATAAATCAAGCCATCTCAGAAGTCCCTCTTACTCACACATGTTACCTAATGGAACACTAACAGGTTCCAGTTGTGAGGTGGCTTACTCATGCCCCAGGAGTGTGTCAGAGAAAATCAACTAAAACGTAGGATAGAGTGAAGGGAGGGAGACCCTGGAGGGAAGGCTCTCCTGGTGACTGATGAAGAAGGTGGGAGATGCCCAGTGAGAACTGAAGATGATCCAGTGTTAGAGAAATTAAGAGGAAATAACAGACTTCATTAGGCACAGTAAGTGTCACCCTGCCTTTAGGAAGTGCTTATTAAGACTATGTCTCCTGAAGGCCATACAATAATATAAATGTGTAGGAATTCATATGAAAGGAAAGGGGAAAAAACCTATGGCTTTCACCTTTAGAGGCCTCAGTCAGGTCTCTTCTCTGTCTCTTGCAATCCAAATACGAAATTTTCCCCAAAACTACTATGAAAAAACTCAAAGGTCATGTAAACAAACACGAGTGTCTTGAGTTGAAAGTGAAAATTCTACACAGTGGTATGAAAAGCACTGTGAACAAGTATCTATTCTTGCCTAACTCAGCTAAGATTAATGCTGTAAAGGCAAAAATGTATGCAGGAATAACCTGAATTATTTACATTGACACGACTAGTTGGTCCAGCACTGCTGTGAAAGGCATGGGTGCACCTTACCCTTGTGAGCACTTGCTGTGGTCATACACAGATGATTTATCATGCCTTGTGGCACCTCTTAACTATCCAGTGATCCAAGACAGGCAGAGAACAGCTCTTACTTCTCCTTATTTGTTTTTATCTCACTTTATTTAAGCTTTGAAACTTTATGATTATACTAAATGCAAATGCCAACATTAGGAAACAGAGAAAATAACAGCAACAAATGAAATGTGCATGAATGCAGCATGTTAAACAAAGATTTCTACAGTTTCTGATGGAAACTAAACATTTCAACATTCCTAGTAGGTTAGGTTTGCCATTAAGTGCAACAGAGTCAATTCAGAGCCTCCTATAATAGGGACTCTGGTGTTCTGGGTGCCCCAAGAGCATCACCATCATAAGATGTACAATAATAGCTAAGGTGGACACAGACAAATGGCAGCCAGACTCAAATCAAAATTGCCTCCTGGTGGAGAATTTTCTGCTTTCGCTGTTTTTCATTATGTTTATTGTTCATGTAAATTTCTTCCATGAGAATGTAGATGAGCCTTGATAAAAATGGCCTCTGGTTCAAATTGGAATTTTCTTCAGACTCACTAGAGCAAAGAATAGCTCAAAATCTAGAAAATTCAATTGCAGAAATATATTAAAGTGCTTGTTTTGTCTAACTTCATTAAGTGACTTCAAGGTGAGCCCTCAGTTTCATGATCTATAGCATCCTTTGATCAGCATGCTAGAGGATATTCAAGAGCTGGGCATTATAAGATTCCCTGATGAAGACCTGCTGCTGTCCCTAAGTAATCTTATTGCAGCACAGATCTATGCCACAGCTAGGCTGTGGGCCCAACTCAGTTGGTGGGGTATAATAATCCTCTCTCTTTCCTGGTCCTCCCTATCTGGCATGCCTTTTCACAGGGATTTCAAATATATGTTTGGCTGACTGAAAGTAGATGAGTGAAGAATGTGAAAAATATTCAGGCAATTACTCCACCAGATAGGACACTTGCTCACATCATCTTTGCTTTTTTACCTTTAGGTAAATCTGCAGCTTAGGCTATCTGCTCTGTTTCTTGACAGGCTCTGCAGTCTCTTTGTTGACAGGGAAATAATGTTCAGGAGAATACCTTTGTATTGCTCGTTTTCACGCTGAGCATAAATACTTTACCTGGTAAACCAAATCACTTAGTTACTATGAAACAATATAGCTGGCAAAGAGGATCCAAGGGAGATGCTGAAAAAAGAAATGGAGAAATTGCCCTGCTATTGTAGTAGGAATAATGTAAAATATTTAGATTAAAGTGTAATTTATTGTCTGAATCATATGGGGAAGAGGGTGCTAAATTTTTTCCCAGAGTAAGATGTGCAAACAAGTAAGCCTGGGATGTAATGCTTCTTTCTGCTCAGAGAACACCTGATGGTTGGGTTTTAAGGGTCTAGGCTTGTCATCCTCTTAGAAAAGCTTTCATAAACTGTACTGGAAGTCAGAAGCCACCTTGGATATAGGGTTCCACCATTCTCCACAGCACACGCCTTGTGAAAGAGAAAATAAGTCTAAAGGCCTGGTGGGAGCCAAATTGCTCCCGTTGTTAGCAGATTTATTAAAGAAGCTCCATGGATAGGAAAGATCAGGTAGTGTTTTACACTCACTTGGCACTTGTGAAAATCAATACAAAGCGCTGAATGAGCATGCTTCACCAGCACTCCTGTAGAAACATAAAAGCATTTGTAATCTAGTACAGCTGCTGGTGCTTTGGCTGCAGCAGCTTTGTGCCACCAAAGCAACAAAAGGCAGCTACAGGATATTCAAGAATGAGGCTGTAGTGATGTAAGCCATAATGACTTTACAGTTCTTTTTTAATTCAGTTTTAATTTGGGTAAAACTTTCACTGGTGTCATACTGAGGTTTGGCCTGCTAGCTGCCCTTTGCCCAAGGTTCTGTAGTCTTACTGCAACGGGGCCACAGAACTGGGAAGGGAAAACTTTGAGCTTCCCCACTGTGTTGGTCCTCATACTGCATTCACCACTGCTGTATCTGACTGCTTATCACCATGTGTATAACATGGGCATAAATGTGTCCCACCTGGGACTAGTGGATGTAGCCAAAGGCTATTTTCACTTGCCCCATTGCAGCTGCACTGGGTTGTTCTGAAGCATCTGAGATTTCCACAAAGCCCCAGCAAATACAGCAGAGGGTCTATGAGAGGTCTTCATCCTTTTGGAAAGACAGTTAGAAAACAGGTGGTACCCTACAGTTTCTCAAATGACACTAAACACATAGGGCTCAGTAACCCTCAATGTCTTGCTATGAGTGACAAATGGATTCTTGAATGCCTTTGGGGATTTTTTTTGAAAGTAGACATCATATTGGGGTTTGGTCTAGAAAGAAAAGTCAGAATTCAAACTGGTCAGACAGGAGAAGATATACAATGGTTCACAGGGATTTTGCTGAGAATTACAGCCCACCTCTTTCAAAAAATGCAGAAGAAAGCGTTCTCAGAGAGCAGCTCTGAGAACTGCCTCCCTCCCAGCCATGTGGTACTTAGCTTTAGGCCCAAGCCACCTAAAGGGTTACAACATAATCCTATTTAATACCTGATGGGAAACCAGCTCAGCAAGTAAAATGCAATTTCAGGAGCTTCTAGGTCATTGAGAAGAAGGTCTACACCACTTTCCATCAGACTGCAATTCCTTGACCTTGCTAGCATTCTTCCCACTACCCCACACCATGCAATGCAGCCACAATATGATGAGGTCATGACATGATGTGAGGATGTCATTTTCCAGAACAGTGGAAATCTTCTGCTTATTTGTGGATGGCAAAAATAATCTTCTGACAATGTTGCTACTGAGCACCAGCAAGGAATCACCATTCACAAGTAAACTGGGCATCTTTACAAAGGAAGGCAGGCGCTGCATAGCAGGTCTTAAAAATGCTTCCTTACCACATCAAAATCTCCTTTACCATGAAAGAAGTTACACAGCAGGGAAAACACACTGGTAAATCACATCCCGAGAATCTTACACCATAAACGTCTCTTTGATTTTTGTGTATTAAACTATAACTATATTGCTATCTTTTTTTTTCCTGTCTTTGCAGCAGAAAGCATAATATACAAGGTAAATAATTTCCCCCAAAACACAAACTTTAGAAAGAGCTCACTTTAGAGTGGTGCTGTTATCTGTTTATGTTAGCATTTTTTTTTCCTTCTGTGCTGTTTTATTACCTCCTTTTATCAGCCATATCCAATGCCTTCTTAAATTCTGCCTCCAGCCACAAGGAACGTAAGCAAGGAATGTAAGCTGATGCAAAATGACATCCGTGCCTTCATTCACTGAGCAGTGATTGTCTGTTGAGTACTTGCAGAGAAAGTCTTTCAATTTTTTTCCCCGAGACAAATCCCAAGGCAGCTGAGGTTACACAACCAGCTTCATACTTAGTTTAAAATATGTCTCAATTTATAAGCCATCTGCAGCACTCATCATTAAATGAGAAGGCCACAAACAGGAAAACTCACAACGATAAATAATCAAGACTTAAATGAGCACTCTAGTTTGAGGCAAGAATCTGGGTTGATCAAAATGCACTCTAAATCATGCCAGCTCAATGAATGAGACAATCATATAACAAACCACTTGTCTGGAGCAAACGGCCCACTTTTCAAAGTCAATGATACTTTTTCTGGACCAGGAAATCCCCAATATTGTTACTATCTAATCCCTCATTAGAGAAAAGGACAAGTATCATTAGGTGTCTGTCCTTTTATTCACTCTTCCTTACATGTCTGCTTTGGCATCATTGTCAGAGGAGAGATGTGGAGGCATGTGGCCTTCTGGACTAGTCCCATACAACCATTACTGTGGTCTCAGGCACAAAGCAATGGGACTGAGAAGAAGATATATGGTGTTCTACAGAAAACAAGAGGCAGAGGGTAGTTCAGTGGATGCCTCACAGAATCCTTTGTATCGAAATTACGATGGATTACTTCATTTACATATATCCCCATTTATACAAGAAGGAACAGGTTGAAACATTGGGAGGACAACAAATTTTTATCGAAAAATGGCCAAATCAAAGAAATTAGATTCTGCATTAAGACCAGAATGTGGCTAATCTAGAGACTGCCCTGGTATCTTTCACAGACTTCCCACAAAGTTTAAATACATTACAGGATGTGGCCAAGAGATACCACTAATAAGAAATGCTGGAGTCATAGAAATTGGAGCTCACATCTTTAAGAACATATAAAACTGAAGATATTTATATCCCATGATGAAAATTACAGAACAAGTGGAATTTATTTGTTTGTTTAGTGAAGACTAGACAACCCAAATCTCTCAAGACTTCTACAAAATATGTTGATTGCCTTTGGGATTTGGATTTGCAGAGATTTTTATGATTGCATTTCAAGGCACATTATGTGCTCTGGAGAGGTAGTGCAATTTCTTTATTTTTGTGAGTTCCCTGAAGGATTCCTAGATTTTTGAAATTAGAGATGGAAAGCTTCATCTTTCCCTCTGATTTATCCCCCACCAGGATAGGACTGCCTACTAAAACACACTGCCAGGGACTCATGTTGCCTAGTTTGGAATGACAAAGATTGTACCCAGAGGCAATTCCAGAATTCAAAACAGTTCACTTTTATAGACCAATCATCCCCATCACTGGTCCTTATCATCAGTTATTGTTTATTATTTCTACCTTTTTCAAAACTCTCATTCCTTCCCATTACTCCAGGAAAACTGCACAATTTGTAAATAAGCCCTTTTCTCTGTATTAAGCCACTATGATAAAACTGGACAGACTTACACTCAGTTGTACCTTATTTTTTAATTTATTTATTAACAATAAATTCCTACAGAAGTCATTAAGGTTCTCTGTACAGTAAAATCAACAGGCTTTCATTTTCAAAGCTCTCGTGCAAGAGGAATAAATCAGAAAGCACTGAGGCAGAATCTGTTCCCATACTTTTGTCTATGTTTTTTTTTTGTTGTTATTATTTTCTTTCAAATCTCTCATGCTTGATTAAAGAAATTTCTCCTTGCTTTTCTGTTCTGTTTTTATTATGCTTGTAGATAAAAAGCCTTTGCACAGCAGGAAGAAGAGCAACAATTTGCCAACTCAAGCTGCATTTACCATCTGGTATCCAAGAACTTAGCAGACTGCCTGTTCTATCAATGCAATAATGTTATGCTACTTTAATGACCCTGTGTTCTGATTTGAAGATAAGCAAGTATAAGCAGGTTGGACTCAGATGACATTCACCTCCTGTAATAACCAGCATTTCCTCAGCTGCTGTCACCAGTTACCACAGCATTGATCACAGACTGATAACAAAAGGTAGTAGAATTTCAGAAAATCAGCTTTCTCTGCTTTTTCCTTTTTGTGCCTTCTTTAATTTGGTTTAGATCGCTGCACCAAGTTAAGACAACAGAGTGCCATTTCCAAGAAAGAAGAGAGGGCCCATGTCCCACTCACACCACTAAAGGCCAAATTTCCAAAGGAACTGGTAATTCTGAAGGTTCAGTGTTAGATACCTTAAATGAGACACATTTTCCTAAGGTAGATGCTCAACTTATTGCAATAAATGATAGTGTGATTTTAGAAACCTGGCTAGTCAATGCTCACCTCTGGCATTAGACCTCCAGTATACCTGTACATCAAGAGAAATGAAACACACATTTCCTAGCATGAATGCTACAGTCCAAGAAATCTTAGTGTGAAATGAAAGGAGGACAGCCTCTCACCCCCATGATGTCCACGTGGGGGGTTTAATTAGTAGTGTCAAAGGGGAAAGCTCACTAACAACCCATGTAGTTCATGTACCTCTCATTCTTCTCTATCCAGCTACCCACCTCTGCTTCTGTCTCCAGTGGATCTTGTTTACTCTGGAAGCTGCTTCTTTCTCCTCTTCCCACCCCACAGTTACCCATCAGTTTCTGCTGCAGTGAACAGGGAACATACTGCACACTGCAGTGTATTCAAAACTCAGCTTCTATTTTCAAGGGCAAGGATGACAAGCTGAATGTGGAGCAGCTGTTAGTTTTACAGATAAACTATTCCTAAAGTCAAGGGAGAGCATACTCAGTGCAGGTTACTACTATATCACTTCCCACAACGTGATAACAACAGCCACTAGCAAGCTGTTATTGAACTTCCCTATAGTCAGTAGGAGCCTAAATAATGAAAACAAAGTATCTGGGGCTCAGACAGAAACAGATTAATAGGGTGTTTCCCTGCAAGGATAGATTTGCATTTGCTGGAATTTTACACAGAAGCATCATCCTTTAATAGATAGAGTAAACATTGAAACAATCAGAGGATCATAATTTTTTGAAGACTAAAAAAAGGCCTTTTAAATCTTATCCCCTGCAAGGGTATATTACAAGTAAAACTCTCTGCATTTACCACATGAAAGAACAAACAGGAAGGACAGGCTGATTTTCAGGCTGGTTTCAAAGCTCCTGTCATGTACATGACAGAGAATACAGCAGGGGAATTTAGAGGGAATGAACCCCAGCTGTCCCCAGTCAGGACATCCTGTTTATGGGCACACTGGCCAGCTCACAGTTGTCTAAAGCCAGGGGGGAAATCACAAACATTTCTATAGAATATGGGCACGTCCTTTACACAGCATGACTCATAAATTAACGAGTTGTGTTTTGCCATGTGACAAGGAGCAGAAATCATAATGGTTATATGGCAAGGACGCTTTTATCCAGAGCTGTCATAATTATCTTCTACTATAATACATTTACTAGAAGAGTAATTAGTAAAAGTTCAGGGGAAGGATACTGTCTGTAAGCAGCAGTGGTGAATTTTGAGCCAGAAATTAAATCTTGGCTCCCACCCCCAGTATAACCAGCTTCATAATCATCTGTCTGAATTTAACAAGGCTACTCATGAAACAAAGGAACCCACAATATAAGTGAGGCATTCATGATACACCTATTTATGGCAACAAAGACAAGTTCCACAGCAAAACATCTGCATAGCTGAGCTATGAAATCAGCCACAAGAAGTAGGATGTGGTCCAAGGAAGGGCTTTGGAGAAGGGACTATCTGGCAGCAGTGGTAGCAAACTGGGTGAAGTACCACAACTTTTATACATTGCATAGCAAACTCTTATGCAATTCCTACCAGAGTTTCCTAAATACTATGTGTTACTGCACCATGTATATTTTATAATGTCAATGTTTTAGTTAAAATGAGGTTTCATTTATAACTTGCTGGAGCCTGCAGCTTTATAAGGACCCTTTAGGATTTAGCCACCACACTATCATTCAGAAGAGGCGGTGTGTAAGTCCATGGAAGGAGCTGTAACCCAGAACTACGGCTGATCTAACTGTCCACCATCAAACAGGACTGCAACTACCTTGGTCCTCCCATCTGGAAAGGAGATGCAATGCCTTCATATTAGCCTGTTTCACTGGAGAACAGATTAAGGGAATAACTCCAATACTGAACTTGACTTGAAAGCCTGAAAGAAGGCTTTCTATAGTTAATTGAAAGAATCACACAGACTATAAGGTGCTTTGTACCTGTTTCTAACAGAAAAAAAATTAACTGTACCAGAATGAAAAGCAAGGCACAAACACATTAAAATATTGTCATTTAACTATTGTTGTTCCTGCTGAAATACCCCGAGTAGCTGGGATCCTTATCTTCTAAGTTCTTTCACCTTGCACAGTGACTGAACAGCACAACGCCCTAAAGCTATTAAGATTCCTTTGTACACAGCCTTGTTACTATGAAATGGTTGTTAAAAAAATGTCATTGGCGAGAAAGAGATGTTGCTTAGTTTTCTAGAACAGGAACTTATTCAGAAGATAAATTCATATAATTCTCTCTTCCATTTTTGTCTAGTGTGTTTACTGATGTTCTGCCCATAGGAGAAGCTGATCTTTCTTGATGAAAGAATAAAGAATAAAAACAAAAAAAAACAGATCAAAGAGGAGAGCATCTAGGTGGCAGGTGTCAGCTAGAGGAAGGCGATGAAAGCTACTGTTCTGCCTCTTGAGAAAGCGATTTTTGTTCAGCTCCATGTGTACAAGATAAAAGCAGGGCTCACTTTCCATTTATCTGTTGATTTCACAAATCATTTAAGGGAGCATTTTTCAGCCGCCCTATCAAAGCTATATCTTTATTTATAACACATACATTAGCCTATGCAACTGAAAAAGCATCTCACAAGCAAACAGGATTGGGTTTGCCTAGAAAGAGAGATGTTTAGAACCTCTCAGTATCACAGACACTGATTTTGGGGCTACAGTTAAAGATAATATAGTTTTCTTAGTAAGTCTTTGGTCTTAAAACATGAATGCCTCACACCTGTCTCTGTTGGCTTCTTCACTAAGAGACTGTGTGTTTCATATGCCTTACTTCTTACTTCTGAGCTCAACCACAGAACAGTGACAATTCCCATTTTCAAACCTCCCTGGAAACTTCACTTTAGTAGACTTCCTCTGGGAACGTAGTAATCTGTATTTTAAAATATATACATACTTATTAGTATTCTTTCCTAGGTGTTCTTAAACAAAGCTCCTCGGAAGAGGGGCACTTTGTTTCTATTACATCAGGCATCTGGCAAGATACTACAAGCACTTCAATAAAAAAATGAAGAATAGCGAAATATTGTTTATGCTAGGTGTTTCTGCTTAGCCATTTGGCATGCCTAGGCTAATTATGGATGGATCCACTAAACCTAAGTACCAGTCATACACTGTTGGCATTTAGAGTTCCAAATAAGGACTTTCACAATACATATTTGGATCGATTCACTTTGCAGTCAACGGAACACCATCACTAGAACCACCAAGGAGCAGCAAAGGGAAGAAGAGACTACAGTGTGGCTGCAGATGTGAATTTTCACCCTCTCTCAGATTCTGTTGAATAATCCTGTAAATAGATAAATTGGAACATAAAGGTTTTGTCTTGCTTTTTTTGGTGTTCACAGTCTTGATATCAAAACCCATTAGAAACTGGCTAAACTGGAGGCTACCAAGGCTTGATCATAATTATCAGACTCAATCATACAACTGAAGATAACTCTTATCCCTTAAACTTCTAAGCCCCTGTAACAGAAATCTTCCTCATGTGACAACATTTGGATTGCCTTCCTACTAAAAAAGTTAGTCAAAGATGACCAAGAGATTTCATAGAATGAATCACAGAATCATAGAATGGTTTGAGTTGGAAGGGAGATTAAAGATCATCCAGTTCCAACCTCCCTGCCATGGGCAGGGATACCACCCACCAGAGCAGGCTGCTCAAGGCCCCATCCAAACTGGATTTGAACAATTCCAAGGATGGGACATCCACAGCTTCCTTGGGCAACTTGTGCCAGTGACTCACCACCCTTATCATGAAGAATTTCTTCCTAATGTCTAGTCTAAACCTTCCCCTCTCTGATTTAAAGTCATTCCCCCTTGTCCTGTCACTACATGCTCCTGTAAAAAGTCCACTCCCAGCTTTCCTGTAGCCCCTTCAGGTATTGGAATGTCACTATAATTTCTCATTAGAACCTTCTCATCTCCACTTTGAACAACCCCATCTGTCTCAGCCTGTCACCACAGCAGAGGTGCTCCAGCCCTCTGATCATCTTCATAGCCCTCCTCTGGACCTGTTCCAACAGTTCCAAATTCTTACATTGAGGATTCCAGAACTGGATACAGTATTCCAGAGAAGGTCTCACAAGAGAGGAGCAGAGGGGCAGAATCACATCCCTCGACCTGCTGGCCATGCCTCTTTTGATGCAGCCTAGGATATGATTGGCCTTCTGGGCTGCAAGCACACATTGTTAGCTCATGTTGAGTCTCTCAGTCAGCACCCCCAACTCCTTCTCTGCAGGGCAGCTCCCAATCACATCATCCCCCATTCTGTATTGAAATAGGGGATTGCCCTGACCCAGGTATAGGACCTTGCACTCAACTTTGTTGAACCTCATGAGGTTCTCACAGGCCCACTTCTCCAGCTTGTCCAGGTCCCCCTAGATAACAACTTGTCTTTCTGGTGTGACAACTGCACCACTCATCTTGGTGTCATCTGCAAATTTGCTGAGAACAACTTGATCTCACTGCCTATATTACTGATGAAGATATTAAACAGCGCTGCTCCTAGTACAGATCTCTGAGGGAAACCACTTGTCATATTTATAAAGTTTGGTGTTACATTTCTAAATTAAATATGAGATAAAAAGCTGCATGAAAATTAATGTCTTATCTGGGTTCATATATTAAGCCAGTGGCAGAGTCCAGCTAAATCCATGTATCCTAACTTGAAGCTGTTCTAGTCATTGACTTAACATTACAAACAAGGTAATTACTGGCTTACAGTTGCATATGCAGCCATCTATAATAAATAGTCATGCCACAATGAAATGGACTAATGAGTAACCAGCTCAAAATCCACGCTACTTACATTAACATTAGCTGGGAGTAAAAATGCCCTGTCTTCTTAGTAACATCCACTGAGGTCTGACATAGGACAGTACCTGGTTATGCAACCCTTCCACTCAGGGCTGCTACTGAAATATTATGTCACATCATTCTCTCCTGCTATGTGGCCTGGAAATAATTGCTGGGGAGAGACTGGCTTTTTTTTTTTTTTCTTAAGAGTGTAGCGCTAGCTTTAGACTATATCTAAAAGAGGGTTATATAAAACTCAGTATTGGTGTATGTGTTTTCAAGGGATGGTTTTAAGACTTCTTTGGGACTTAAGTGGTTCCCCATGTGCTTGCTGTGAATCTAAACAGAGTGGTGTTGCACTATTGAGATTCATGATATGAAACAAACAGGGGCACTGAAACAACTTATTCCACAACAGCCAAAGGAATGTAGAAAGGGAGCAAAGAAGGAGGGTATTATAGTACCTGTTCAGCACTCTAAAAAAGTAGCATCCTTCTCTAAGTATTATGATTAACTCCAGTTACTAAAGTCACTGGATTGATAGTCTGGACTTCACCTTGATGATTTTTGTTTAATGATCAAGAAATTATATCTGCATCATCTGGTACTTTGCTTTATTCAGTATGAAAATACTGGAAAATAGTTTTGGGAAACCAAGTTCTGTATTTCTGAATAGAGGAAGTAAACTCTAAAAGTCTTTGAAAAATGGTAATAAATTATAAATGGTCAGTTTCAGATTCTTTTTTCCTCCCATAAGTGAAGAGAAATTGTGGGTTTTCTATTCTGTTATGGGAATAGCAGAACATAGCAGAATCTAGCTAGCCTGACCCAGGATTTGTCAGAGATTGTTGAATGTAACAGAGTAAAACCTCACTTTTGGCTCTTGCAATTAGAAAGAAATATATTGACCAGTAGTGGAAGAACAAATAAAGCAGGAAAATCTTAACAGCCCAATAATCTCTGTTTTTTTCTTTTTCTACCACTCTCCCACCTTGTACCATAAAAGCAGATTAGCCTCATACTTACCTCTGTTTCAAACTCATCATCTGAGGCTGTGAGATTTGGACTACAGACACAGACAGAAAAAAACTAATTTAAAGCATGTTTTCACCAGAATACTCACAAGGAACTTTTTTGTAGTGAACTGCTGCATATGACTGCCAGAGTACCGTGCAGTTTGTCAGCCTGGCAGCCTGGCAGCCTGGCAGAGATCACCCTCTGTCCCAAGGTACACATCACATGGAACATCAACAGGGCCACCATTTAATTCTACACACCCAATGGAGGCAACACAGTAAGGTCAAACAGACCCAGGGTTCACCAGACAGTCAGGTGAAAGGACTCAAGAATATGTGCCTCCAGTGTAGTTTCAAGAGAAGGTGTACTCACTCTGAGGTCTTCAAGAACAAGCCACTTATTCTGCTCACCAGAACTATAATCATTTCCTATTATTATACTGCAAGGAAAGTGCAGTATTTGTGACTCAGGAGACAAGAACTATGCAAAAACCTGTGTTTGGGGGGAGTGGAGGAGAGAGCTACACTGCATATTGCAGAGCATGCCACAGAAGCACCTGGAAACCCCATGGTAGAGGGCTTCTCACCTGGCAGCCATCCTACCAATCTCACAGGAACATGGAAGAAGTTTCCCCAACAGAAATGTACTCTATCCTGCAAATTCTCTGATGGGCCACAGCATGGAAGATACACAAGTAGCCCCCACTTCTCCTTAGATCATTTTGTTACATGTGCTCCCAATGCTTTGAACACGTCCCTAGAAATGGCAAAGCTGGAAAGAAACAGTGGCAGCAGGACATGGAAGGTGAACCCCAAATTTACATTTCAGTCCCAGCCAAGAACATGCTTCTTCTCCAGAATAGATGACTACAGCATCAGCAGTCCTGTCCTGCCCCATCCAGGACACACATCCAGATAAGCAGTGAAGAGAGAGGGTCACTCCCTGCTGGGACCTGAGCCCAGTTTCATTTTCAGACCAGAGCATGGCATCACCCCTTTAGAATTTACATTGCTATTATCCATCCCATTAAACAACATTTGATCAGATTAACTAACAGCAGCTGCTGCTTGCCAGTGAATGCCAGCATTAACTGTAACACAATAGGAGCACGGGGCTAAGCCTGTTTTTTTCACAGAGAGCAAACCTGTCAGCGGAGTGGGAGCGTTGATGTCATCTCTGACTCAGTGACAGCGCCTGTTCCTGGGGTCACCCTGCATTCCAACATCATCAGCTTCCCCTCTCCAAATCTCACCTATTATTTGCTCATTGTGGTTAGATTTTGCCTGGAGGAAGAAAGGAGGAACAAGCTGACATCACCTGCTTATTAATAGATGGGTAGGGAAGAACGATCTCCAATAAAGGCTTGGGTGAGGGTGTTCTCTCAGGGTGTACTCAGGAGGATGGTGTGTCAGTGAGCAATAGACACCAGTAACCTTATAAGGGAAACAGCTGTCTGCCCAGTGGCTGCTTCTGAACCTTTGAACTGCCGTTTTCTGGTCCTTCAAAGGCATGGTTAACCCCTCACAGGGAAAAAAGTTGCTTGGGACAACCAGTAGGCTTCTGTGAAAAGCAGCCATTTGTCTTTGTAAAGGCAAATAGCAAGGTTCATCAGAGACAAGAAGTGACTCCAGGGACAAAAGGTGACTCTCTGGCACTGCAGAGCAGAGCATCTCACCAACAACCCCACAGCCATGAGTGACATCAGGTCAGGGATCAGTAACAAGCTCCCCATCTTGCCTTTAGCGCTGACTAATCTCAACCTCAAGACTGTAGCTTGCAGCTGGATGCAAGTTGCAGTGGGTGAGAAATACAAAATATCTCATTTTATCAGCGAATCTCTTCTCTGCTTGTGTGATTCCTGATAAGAAACAGTGGGAAATGTTATCAAAGCCATTTTTTATTGAAAATTATTTGTGTTAAAAATCTTAAAGAATTATTTGCTGCACCTCAATGTTAGGAATGGCAACTCCAATCCATATAGGGTGGGGTTCTTAATGTTTAAATACTTGTGTGTGACTCTTGGTATTACACTTTGACAGCAGGACCACACAATTGCAAACTTAAAATTCATCTTTTGTGAATCAACTGTTACATTCTTCCCAGCAGACTTTCCTATCAGGAGGCTACTTTAGAAAAGTAGACTCAGAACATCAATAAATGGAGTCTAAGCCAATTCACTACAAAATGTAAATACATATTCTCACTTTTCCTTTGTTTCTCCCAGCTGATAGGAAGAGCCATTTAATATGTTTGTGTTCGCCAAAACAGAAAAATTAAAACATAGTCTGATTTCTAAGGCTCCTATGTATTATTCCCATTTGCCCACTTCCAAGGCATGGGGACTCCAGCACAGAGTCTTTCCTCTGCAAGATGAGAGATTTGTTTATTACTCTCAGAAAAGGCAAAGTATTACAGCATTCCCTCCCACATGAACAGACTAATTTAGCCACTCTTGGCTGCAACTACTGTCCCCCATAAATTACCCGTAATAAAATTAAGCAGAGGGGAGAAAAATTAAGCAGAGGGGAAAGGCAGCCTGAACCTTATAACTTGGTGGTTGTGGAAAGGTCTTCCCAGTGGTACAGCACTGACCCTGCTAGTGACATGCTGGTGACCCTGACACGGAGCAAAAAGCTGCAGCTCCTTTAGGATGATCACACCCCCTAAAGCACAACACTAAAACAGGAAACCCTCAGCAGAACCAAACTGCCCTATTTTCATTTTCTGTCTAAAAGCACCATAAATGGAGAGGTTTCATAAGGAGGAACACTGTTAATAAGAAAATTTCTTTTTTGTGTTTCTTCTTCTTTCCCAGATGGATTGTAACTGCTGAGGAAGCATTTGCTGAAATTCAATTGTAAGCATGTCCATCTTGCCTTTCTCCCACAATTGACTACAGACACAAGACCTAGGCAGTCTGCTGCAGTGTCTTATCACTGACATAAGTGTCCTGCTCCACATTTTTGTCAGGTATTCACACTGGTAAACTTGCTGCTGATTGATGATTCAGACTGCTTAAGTCTTCCAGAACACCATTTTCTTTTTGCTAGTGGATTGATTTGCTTGCTTTAATCCATTATCAAATAAACCCTGGCTTAAAACCCTCCCTTGGATTTCTATCAGCCAGTGCAGGAGGGACAATGCCACTTTCCAATATGACATGCTCTGACCTTCATAGCACTGCCATGCCAAGAGAACTGGGCCACTTCCAGGCTTTACCAATACAGAATTGCCAAGCAGTGACAGTGCTACNTCTGCTGGCCTTTATTTATCTTTCGATTCTCTGTTTCAAGGCCTTGTTAGAATCGTTCAGTGTCACAGCATCCACGCCTTGTTCTCTGTAAAATGTTCCCACACTACCCAACCACTCAGTCAACTACCTCCAGCAGGCACCACTCACACCTTGTGCAGTGGAAGAGGGCAAGGGCCACATTAGATCATGTTGCACACAAAGGGAATGAAAATTCTGTCTCTCCATTGCAAAGAGGGACTTTTTGCAGTCAAAAAAATGAGGTTGCATTCTCCCTTCTTTGGTCTGCATACCTACAATCCTGTTTTTCTCGGTCATAAAATCACAGAGTTCTGGCTACATTTTTCATCTCTGAGCTGCAATGAAAAATGATACCATTTGTTAGCAAATGGATATGATCAATTTTGCATGGTTGTATCTATATGTCAAGTATGCCAAACATGCATGTTCTCCCTTAGCCACCTTGCTGCTGCTGCTGCAATCTGCATACAAGCAGGTTGCATACAAGCAGCATTTCATGCTTCAAGATGGAACAGGATGTAGGTGACCAGGTCTTCTTCACCTTCTCAATTGTTTTAAGTCCAATAAAGATGGATGGGAATTCAAGAAGGTGAACACAAAAAATGATCATCCTTACCGTTTGTATGTCGTGTTTCTGCCAGAGATACCAGCATTTTACGGAACCTGAGTTCACAATGAACAGTAGTGAAAATGGCAAAATAAGTTCACTTTGCCTTTTTTCTACTCTTGGTGCATATAGTCTACCCCACCCTGGTATTATCCAAGGGTGACAGAAGATTCAAATTTCTGGACTTTGCATCTAAAATTTCATTCAGATCTGAGCTAAGGCCAAATCCAGAAAAAAATTCAGGTTCCAGTGATAATATCTCTGCCCTTTGCTTTCTTGCAATTTTTTTACAGGGTGGGAAACCTACATAAAATGTGGCTGCTTTTCATGGCTTTATTTTTAAAGTTTGAAAGTTTTATTCCAATTCAAAAGAAACACAGTGAGTTACAAGTTGTCTCTTACTTTCTCTCTCCCTAAAGAATGACTTGATTGAAATTCATGAGCACATACGATAATCACTGTTTTCTTGGACAATCCCTGTAACTCACTGAAATTCAGTCAGGTTTCCAATATGAATTTTGCAGCTAGCTCTTGTCTATTGCAATGGTATATACCAAAGCCCAGGGTTGGAACACCTGCAGGTGTGGCGTACTTAAATTAAGAATTACACTCGGACTTTACTATCCAGACCCAACTTTTATCAGTATTTATTTTGAAAACTGGGATCCCAAAAGTATATTGCACTACTCGGTGGCAACACTGCTGTGCAATATGGTAAGGGATATTCTTGCGGATTTTGGTATCCAGATATGTGGAAGGAATAGGCCATCTTAATTAGAGACAAACTTGAGCAGACAAAAAGGGAGACATAGCCATTGCTTCTCAAGCCTGAGTCCTTCAGTGTCCCATCTGGGCCAGCAATCTGTTTAGCAATGGACTCAGCTGCACAGTGATAATGTGAACATCCCACTGAGGCATAGTGAAACAAAGATGTGGACAGTACCCACATGAAGATCTCATCTCCTGTTACGAAAGATGGGGTGGGTATAACATTCAGATCAAGATCTGGATTTTAAATACTAATAATTTCTTCTGCCTTTCCACAGTGTCAAGTGTTTCAGCTAATAGATGTATTATTGCTACACAAGTGAAATGCCTTCATAGAATGTACCATTAATATAGGAACTAAGCTACAGCATTCCTATTTATTATGCCCAGGAACTGTTTATACTGTTTTTCATACACAAAGAAGCTTTGAAATCGGCAAAATGTCAAATGTTTGCAGATGGGTTTTATAAGACAGGATAGCACACCACCTGGCCAAACACAGTCCTGCCCCAAAAGCCAGTCTCCTTGGGGTTCTAGTTTTTGAAGTAAGAGTACAAATGCCAAACACCTGAAGAAAAAGATGAACTGACAACATGGGCAACTATGTGCTCAGAGCAGTCCCTGTCTCTCAGCAAACTTGTTCCCCACCCATGCCCCAGCTTTCTTTTTATTAGCATGTTTTGTTTTTAAAGAAATGAAAAATAGTTAAATATAAACTTCCATTCACATGGCACATTGCCCCCCAAACCAAAGACCTAATGTGTATATTCAAAAGAACTTAAACTGGGCATTAAATTGCATGTAGAGCTCAGTCTGATCCTGCAAAGAAATGCTCCATTTGCCCGCAGGATTTTCTATTTCTGTGCTGCTCAGGATGACAACAGATGGGACCCTTAATTCAAAGGATGATCTTGAAGCTAGAGCCAACAAAATTGGACCAGACTGCAAAATCAGGGTTGTTGCAGATGTGGAGGGAAATGTGCATTTTCAGCTAAAAAAAAAAAAGAGAGAAAATGAATGGAGTCCAAATGGCAGGGTATGGTACCCAGGATTGCTAAAACATCTCAAGATGCCTCTGTATTTGCCTCCCTCAAAACCCAAGCCATTAATTTCCTCAAGAAGAGCAAATCAGCTATGAAGGCAAAGAAGGGGTCTTATCTAGAAGGCCAGGAGTTGGGTACTGAAATTTGCTACCAGTTCAGAGAAAGAAATTTGCCTTCTGTACTACCAGTAGAACTGTTTTGGAATTTCCTGCCAGTGCCTTCTGAAGGAAAAAGGCAGTCAATTTTATTTTAATCACAGAACCAAAATTAAAGATTTTGTTCCAGGTCTTGTTGACCCAATTGAAACATTTCATCTGATCCATTTGAAAATAGTTCTTTTTAGGTCAATTTTTCATTAATACGTGTCTGCCTCAGGTACCACACTGTCTCAGAGGAGTTATAGCTCATGGTATTTCTTTCTTTTTTTCCCCTACCCCTTCCTTTCTCTATATTGTCTGCTTGGATTTCACCTAAGGAAGTGCCATGGCATATCCTCTCAGCTAAACTGCCACTGCACACCATGGAGATGAATCCAGCCACAAATTAGAAGGGAGACCTAAGTCACTATGTTTGATCCAGCTGCTGTAGTCAAATCAAGCTGAAACAAAACACTTTGACTATCAGAATAAACAGTTTGGAACACCTGCTAAATTCATGATTAATTTCAAAATCATCACTCTCTTTCAAACCACTAGATCAAAATCAATTACTGAAGCATCCATTTTCCACAGGACTCAAATTCCTGTTTATTAAAAAGCTGCATATGACCATGCCCATGACTATACCATCCAAGACCTCATGGCTGCTTCTCCTCTGCTCTCCCTGACTGGCTGCAATGTGCTCTCCTACCTGCTGATCTGCGCAAGAGTTCTTTTGTTTTGGATCTGGTGTCAAGAGGAGCTCTCTACCCAAGCTGGAAACTTCTTTGAACATCACTTGTTGCCTCACCACCACCACCAAGATATCCTGGAGCAAATTGCCAGTTCACATTCCAGCACAGTTGAGCAATTTATGGCTAAATCGGCTTTTAGCTCCTAGCATTGGACTTTCCCAGAGCTCTCTCACAAGCTCCACCTCACCATGTCTGTCCAGACGGCACAGTGCTGGACAGGGGCATCTGCACCAGCCCATGCACAGTAAGCGATACATTTGCACAAGCCCAGTGCTGCATCTCCAGCTAACATAGACTCTGTGGCAAATCCTCAGGCAGAGTGCCATGCCTAACAGGTGAGACAGGTGAACCCTCCCTCCCAGTTCTTTTACCAACAGGCGTGGGCAGCCAGGAGGGCATACTCAAGCATACAGAGTGGGACAATTCCAGTAAAGAATCAGTGATTCAGCAGTGGACTGGCAATCCTCCCAGCTCATCACAGCTCAGTGGAGGAGAGCAACACCAAGGAATCATGAAGCCAGAGAGGATTTCTGCCATGCAAGTGCCGAGGCACATGGCCAGCAGCAGAGCAGCAAGCAACTTCACACCTCAAGGCTGCTGTGGTCCCTCAGGTTGCTGTGCTCTTCTGCAGCCATTTGGACTGGGGCAGGCCATAAAATCCCAGTAACACTCATGGCAGAACTGAAATCCTGAAAGTGATCATTCCATAACATTATCATATCTGCTATAAGCTTCCTACACAGCCTTATAAGCAACACTAAGCTGCAGCAGTTCTCTAATGCTGTAATCCTTTCTACCTTCCCCAGCACTAGTTTTCTCCTCTTCCTCTCTGTGTTTCAATTCCCACCCTGTATGCTTCTGTCTGCTCTGGACACTACTTAGGGAAGGTAAGTATTGTCTCTCAGTAATGTTAGCAGAGGGTTTATCATAGTGTCTGTAAGCATTGTTGTACCGCTCCTTAGAATTCTAGTTTTGTGTATTTTTACTGTATGAATCTTCACTTATACAGCATCTGTTCAGCTGCAGATTATCAGAGGAAAAAAAACACAAGAGTTATATTAATTTTTTTTCATGACTGACTTAGACCTTTTCCTTTACTACTTACACGTTTTTTACATTCACTCTATAAGCACTATAATGTCATGTTAACAACAGACATCTGCCACAGGGATTTCTTTTTAAGCTTTTAAGTTTTAAGTGCATACAATCTGTATCTAAAAACACGTGCTTTGAGTGAAAATATTACATCTCCTAACTGCAACAAATTGCCCATTGAAGTGCTCCTTGCACAGCATATGCTGGTGACCACCTACACAGCAAGTTTGCAGTGCCCTCTGGAGGCGAGTCCTGGGCTTTTGGGGGAGAAAAGCGAGACCACTGATCTTGCAGGCTTTTGCAGGGCTTTTAGGGAATGGGCCAGAAAGTATGATGAGCTTCTGATGCCTGGGTTCACGCTATTATCCGCAGTCAACATTGCACGCAGAGCCCCGTTTTTTTTGCAAGCATAGTCAATAAAATTAAGAAATCCATATAGAAATTCACTCCTTTGCTTGATTGTAACTCACTTCCCATGACACATGCATTTCTGTGGTTAAAAGCATAGGATTTGGACCTCCTGTTGAAATTCTGAGCTGTGTAGCCAGGAGAGAGACACATAGAAGAAAAATCTGAAAAAAAACCCAGGAGCTGTTTGGAATCTTCTGTAGTCAGAAGCTTCATGTTTCTGGGGTCTGGAGCTACAACTATGAATTGCCTTTGGAAAGTTGGATGACAAAATCTCGTATATAATCCTTGTTTCCTCTCATACCTCCATCACTTTTGATGTGTAATTTTAAGATTGTTATACAAACTACATTTCCTTAATTATTATGACTAATGCACAAATAATTGATAATAGCAACAATCCCTATGTTAACTGGATATCCCATTATAAAATGTCCTAACTATTCAAGTGTTTTATTTATACAATCATAATAATGCTGTCTCTTTTCTAGGCCAATCATGTCTGTGTGTGTCCTGTTCAGCCCTTTGGGGTCTCAATGTATACCTGGAACAAGAAATACAGGAAATTAAATGGTGCCTCTAGATGGTCCTGTCAACAAAGGCAACAGTGTGAATGTTTCAGAAAACTGTATACATTGGGTGAGAAGGGAAAAAGGAGAAAGTGGCAGGGGAGAATGAGAGAAACACCTTCCATTTATTGGCCACTACTTTACAGCTTTCTTTCCCTGAGGGGTCGTGGTGCAAACAATCTCAGGCAAATAAGCAGCCCAGAGACATTGTCAGTTAAATAATTTGTCTCTCTTCTTATTCTGATGGAAGAAATGGGAGACGGCTGGTGATAACACAAAGGCATCAAGTTAAAATATATACATGAACCTTCCTTCTGTTAGAATACACAGATAAGACACAGAACTTGGCAGGTATCTCCAACCAAGGCCCAGGCAATAACACAATCATCTAGTTCATGAGAAAAGGTAAAATGAGAGATTATCACAGCCTTCATGGATCAAAATATGTGGCAACAGACCTTGTCAGCTTAAAACATTTTCTCTCCCAGCCTCAACAGACTTTGAAAGACAGAAAGGGGATTTCCAGGACTTTCATGTCCACAGCTTCTAAGTCACCTGTGGGCTGTGTAGGATGCACTCATATCTACAAGGTGACAGATCACTGTCACAGGATTCACTAGTTTCAGCTGGTCTTTTGCAGCTGGATCCATCCTTCATGATGTAGAGAAGCACACTACAGCTTTATTTTTATTTAATACAACAGATTTTGGCCCAAACTTAGCTTTGAAACTTAGTAAATGCTCATGCTCATAAAAATTTATATTAAGCAGTAAGTAACATTTAAGGCCAGGAGCCAACATTTCTTCATTGTTTTACAGGGATTTTAAATCTTGGCAAGTGTTAGAAGATTTCTTTAACCCCACAGTGCAATATCCAGCACTAACTTGGAATGATCAAGTGGCAGACAGGAACTGAAATGGCAAAGAAGAGCAGCACAAGCTCATTTTTCACCAGTGGCTCCGAGTAGGAGTATGAGTGTACTCTCAGCCTTCACATCCGATAGACAGCACCACTCCTCAGAGAAGAGTTGCAGTCACTGAACAAACATCCCTGAAGAAGTAGCGTGCTGTGAGCTACAGACTCTGCAGCCAGGCTCATGGCTTGCCTCTGGGCCCTGCAGCTCAGCAGCTCTTCGCTTTGGAGGATGCCCATGGAACACAATATACAACACAGATATCCTTTTACCCTGTACTGTTTCAATATCAGTTCAAAAAATCTGAAATTAATATTGCATTTAATGATGATTATGAGATACTTTCACACAGTAGAAATATAGAAGGGTTCATATGAGTGAGGTACACATTAATGGGTTTCAAAGGCTGCTTAATCCATTGGAAACAAACTGTGGGGCATGCTAAGCACCAGGCTGGTTTATCAGCTTGGTTTACAGATATTCTGGGAAACAGCAGTTATTCCACAATGACAGAACAAGCCATGAAATCAGCCTTAGCATTCCACAAGGCAATGGAAGGATTGTAGAAGGCACAGAGTATCAAGAGAAAATGAAGCCTCAGAAGCATTCCTGAAAGCAAACATATTTCTTTCCATAAGAGTAATCAGAGAGAAGAAGCAGGGGTCCTGTGGCACAGCACACACTCAGGTTGGAGAGTTTTCTACCCACAGACTAGACATAAAATGAAATACATCCTTGCATAATTGGAACCACAAAACTAACTATCAATGTTTTTCAATATAACGCATTATGTCAGCTTTATAACCCATGAAGAACAATTATGAATTAAGAAAAGACTTTAGGATTAGAAAAATAATAAAAGGTGGAACAGAGTTTTTGTCTCAGGTGATTGATTGTTGTTAAGGATAAAATGGTCCTGAAAGGAAACTTATCCTATGTTTAGAAAAATTGCATGCTCACTGCAGTGATGCTCAGATGGAAGAGATACATGAACAATCAGGGACACTGTGGTTTCTCATGTTTCTGGAAGCAACATTTGTTAATGAGAAAGAACAAGTGATTTGAAAATAGCCAACTTGTCACATTGCTGGGATAAGAAGCATCCGATTATTTAATCAATTTACATTAAATGCTTCACCCAGAGCTTGCTGATAATAAACAAATTAATAAAATCACAGAAAGCTGAACAACCCTCTTTGTGAATTGTTTTGTGCAGCCAGACAAAAAGCTGTGCCTGGAAGCATGCAGAGAACTCCTTTCACATCCGAGCTCTGGCTTTGCAATTGAACACATCCATTGTGCACTAAAAGCACTGGCTATCTGCAAATGAACACAGCCTGGGTGAAGGCAAGTATAAAATGCTGCTTTCCTGGTGAGAACACCAGCTGGAGCCAGGTCCTGCATCTTTTAGGGCTTCACACAAGCTGGATACCATAACGGTGGGGAGGTTATTAGAAGGACTTGGTATTGGAAGGATTGGTATTATCAGCATTACTAGCAGTTGGACAGACTGATTAAAGGGGACTCTGGTTAAACTGAAATAAAAGCAATAATGACACCAGCACTTCAATTTCTTTACCAAAATTATCAAGATGCTTTCTCTGCTTCTGAGACCATCTACCAGAAATGCCACCATAGTGGCAAGTAGTTCACGTTGGCTGCAGGGAGCATATTGAAAGCAGATTCAGTAGTAACCATATCATCCAGCTCAGTTTGTGGCTGCTGGAAGGCACAAGGCAGGAAGTACAGGAACTTGCAGGAAGTACAGGATCTCACTGGAGTGAATCTGAATTGCCTGTCACTGTCCCCCAAGATACTCAGTTACCTTTCCTGCACTACAATAGGCTTTAAGGACAATCTAGGCTGAAGTCTGAAACAGAACTCCCTAGGCAAACATTACAATCAGGAGCTTTCTTGTGCATTGTCAAGGTATTTTAATGAAACATTTCACTACAGTTTGAAGTTCTAAGGAAACCATTACACAAAAAAGTTTGGTGAAATATATTTTGACTTCTGAAGTCCTACTTGAGTTCACAGCTGAGCCCTAGGCTTAAGTGATGAAGATGTCTATCCAATGGATGCTAAGGTTTTCAACAAGCTTTTTTGCTTCATGCCAAAGGGAAAACAATATCATTTGTGAAGACTAATGATTGGGTTAAAAAACCAGTAAGGTCAAGTATAGGAGAAGACAGTTTCATCCTTACTACTGTAAAACATCAGGAAACTAGTCTTGACAATTATGCATGCAATGCAAAGTAGAAGAGGCTGGTATAGAAGAGACTGAAGTAGAAGAGACTGCAAACGGTGCCAGCCTGGTAGGGATGTCCAACAGCCTGTGGAGAGAAACCCCTACTACCAGTCTCCTTTCAAAAATGAGATTTTGATTCTTATTATCTGATTATCCTTTGCAGATCAGTTAAAAAATCATATATTGAGGCAAAATTCCTCTTTACTATGCAATAATTGGATGGTTTCTTTCTTGTTCCCAGCAGTAAATGAGTCTGTCAAAAACGTGTAGAGGATCAAAGCCATTTGGTCAACTGAGAATAAGTGAGAACAGGATGGACTCCAAGCACATACAGGTAATTAGGGGGACAAATCAGATTGATCTGGGATTACCTGATCTCTTTTCATGTTCAGTCCTGAATCCAGACTGGCTCATCAGCTTTAGATACATGAAGGGGAAGGGTTAACTCCACACCATGGTACTGATTTCCCAAGAGCTGGTTTGTGGTACTACAGTAATGGAAAGCAGCAGCTACATAGTGGCCATTTGCCATCAGTGACCACAGGATGAATTTCATTTCTTCTTCACCTTGAACAACTTCCCATTTTCTATCAGCAAAAGGTATCTCTCACAGTCATCTTTCTATCTGTCCTCCTTTTTCTACTGTCCTGATGTTTTCTTCCCCTTATAATATTTCCACTAACTGCATCTTCTTCAGGAATCGCACTCAGCTGCAGCAGTGTGAACACATTTATGCCCCTTGGCCAGAAGACTCTGCATGAAAGACCAAAACTGCCACCTTAACTTTCTAGAGGCCTATGGCTTACAACCTGAGTCATGCTTCAGTTTATAGACAGCCAAAGAGACCAAGATCTGATGCTGGTCCTGGGAGCAGTCACCCACAAGGAAAACAGATATTTCCGCCAGAGGTTTCCACAACAGGCATTCATAGTCTTCTACTGCCAATAAATACAAAGAGATTGGGATGCCCAGGAGAAAATAGTGAATAAATGCAGTTGCCTTTTCCAAGAAACAGGAGACTGTTTTTTCAGGACAGGATCAGCCAAGCATGCTCCATATCAGATAACAAAGACATCCCACATGTTTCAACACTAGCTCTGCCGAAATTTATTTCTCTATGGGAAAGTTAGGGCTGACATTGTATACTGTATCTCAGTTCATTCCTAGTATCTTTTATATACATCGTGCTACATAAATGATGTGTACTTTCAGAGAGTAAAATAAAGAAAACAGAACTATGGATTATTTCTAGAATCTGGATTATCGACTGGTTTTACCTTCATCTAGACAAAGAAAGAAAACTTTTCTTGTTGCTGAGGCTAAGTCAAGTAACTGGGTATTCCTTGTCTGTTATTTTGCATTACTCTCTTTTGCATTTCCTGTAGATGCAAAATAGCTATGTAGTTGAGACATTACTTGACCCTTTTAATTTATGTTGTTATGACTTCACAGAATTCAAAATTATAAGAAACGTATTTAGGCTATGATAAATCATACGCTAAGACCCAATCCAGCTCAAATGAAATATATTCATTTCCTTTGGCCTACAAATGGGAAGCATTTCTGACTTCCAGAGCAATCATGATAGTCAGGCAATCTGCAGTTACAGGAAATAGTGTACTGGCCCTAAATGGATGCATGTACACAATCATATGAGAATTAAGCGCTGATACACTAGTTAGACAGAAACTCCTTTCATCCTGCTTTCTGATCACAAAACCTCTCAAACAGAAGCTTTAAAAGGCCATTAATTAAAAATGGCTAAAAATACTTAGCCCTAAATGCTATTACTTTAATAGTTAAAAGACTGGCTGCAGTCACTGAGTGCAACAGACCGACAGTATTATATTTGACATATAGCTTCTAACCTCCACTGAGCTATTTCAAGGGAGTACATCAGCAGTACTGTGGATTCTTCTTATAGTGGGGCAAACTGCCCATTTTAATCTCATTGCACAGTGCTTTCAGTCACAAGTGTTACATAAGGATGAGAATTAATTACTGGGTGGAAAAAGCCCTAAAAAGAAATCCAAATGCAGGTGTTCACAAGCATTCAAGGGAGCCAATATGTTTAAGTGTAGTCTTGAATAAGGAGGGGCATCCCTTTAAATGATTTATTCCCAGCTTTGAGGGAATTTATTGTTCAAAATTTACACCTTTCCAAAAAGGGAGATAAAAATAATTTATTTCTATTCTGGTGTAAGATCTGTTATCCTGAATCCCCTGGCAATTCCACGGGATAGAAAAGACCTGAACTGGGAATGCATAACTTAGGCAGGAGTTTATTTTTTAAATAACACATTTTTAAATATGAAAAAGGAAAAACAGATTTGGGGCCTTACAGGTCATTCTCAAAAAGAGAGAAAATTCTGCAGTATGCCAGATACTGGCAGAGTCATGAATTCTAAGCAGCTTAAGATAAACCCACTTTACTAAGATTTTTTAAAAGTAGATAAAAGCTAATTCCCTGCTAGGAAATGAATCACCATATCTGTATTGTGAAAATTTGAGATTTCAACTGTTTGCCCTCACTTCTTATGTGTGCATTAGTAACTGAGTTTGAACTAGAAATCCATTACTGTATAGCTCAAAAATGCAATGGGTGAAACCACTTAATTTCCTCCCATCTTTAATATCTTTAATACTATTTCATGCCATCTATTTTATGTTATGTCTAGAGGTCTGGGTAATAGAAATGACTCATGTATCCCGCACTTAGCAAAAAAGCAGAGCAAAGCTATCTGACCCTTGCACTAAACTATAAACAGAAACTTCTTTGCACATTCTGCTAGTGTTGGGTGGTCTTTGTACAGGGATAAGTTTTCTAGGTTCAGCTTTGAATCTGAAAATGCACTGGATCAAGTGGTGCTCTGGGAGGAGGCTGGTGGTTTCAGAAAGCTTTCACAGACTTCCCAAGCGACTAAGCAGTAGTTAAGATACAGCCTCACTCCCATAAAAAGCTGTCTCTTTTCCCCTAGTAATGCATCTACTCCACAACAGTCAAATCCTGTGGGGTCCTTCCTTGGCAAGCACAGCTGTGAGCAAGGGCACAGTGAAAGCTGAGTTGGTTCAATCCCTCTCATGGCCAAGCTTGCAGGAAGAATTAAACAGTGGAAAGTTTTCTAGAGATGCTTTTTAATAGCATTCTCCATAAATATGTCCACAAGGGACAATGAGGGGGAGGGGGCTTTGCCTTCCTCTTCAGGTCCTAAAACCTGGGGGGGCTAATGGGATACACAGCAGGCTAAAGCCAGCTAGACAGGTAGCTTAGTATTTTTGTTGTCTACATTCAACCAGGGGCAAATTTCACACCGGAGGTCACAAAGAATGGACTGCACAACTATGAACGTCACCACTTTCATAGTAAAATGCAAACCCAAAACTGATTCTAAAAGAAAAACATATATGCGCTGTATTTACAGAACAAACTCCTCTGCGTAAGAAGGAGGAAGAGGATGAGGATGAGGATGAAGCCAAACCACTTATTTGATATGTCACTCCCAAGCAATTTAATGTACTATTGATAGGCACTCAGACACAATTGTGATAAGTAGAACCCGAAGATCAATGTAAAACAGAAGAGCAGGCACTTACCTCTTTATGCAACTGTGACTTTGCTATTTACTCATCAGAGCAACTTTTTAGTACAAACTATCAAAATGTTCATCTTGAAGTCAAGGAGCTCACATGAACATAAGCCCTGAGGGTTTTAAGTGCTGTTGCAGCAAACAGGCAGGGGACAATAAATCTAGCTCTCTAGACCTCCAGGAAGAGCCATGTTATTCTTCCACGATAGTGTTTTCAAGTTGTAGCAATTTGATGTCTGAAAGGTGAGAAGTCCTTTTAGTTTAGTGACTGCAGACCTAGCACAGCAAGCAGGATGGCATCTCCAAAATTTCCTACTAAATCTAGATTTTCTAAACTACAAGTCAATATAATTTCCTTATATCAACCACTGTTCAAGAAAATAAAACCCAAAAAGTCCCCTATCTTGCCAAGCCCATTAAATGACAACTT
Source organism: Piaya cayana (assembly GCA_013389865.1). NCBI lineage: Eukaryota > Metazoa > Chordata > Aves > Cuculiformes > Coccyzidae > Piaya > Piaya cayana. The sequence continues at coordinate 11,882 of WAAB01017074.1, read as the reverse complement.
CACAACTTGCATAAATGTTCAGTATCTAAGAGCCACATGCACTTTACAGAAAGACATGCTGCAGGTAAGCAGAGGGAGCAATGTGTACTACTAAACTGGCATATCTTCAGCAGACATCAGCAGAGCAATCAGAGAAGCAGAGTGCAAGTGCGTGGCAAGAGGAGACATATTTTACAAGAGCAGAAGTGTCAGCTTTGCAAATTACTGGAAGGAGGAGTACAAGACAGATCATGGGATATCAAAATACTCTGGTCAGGTGAGTGCCTGTACTCTTGAAGCACAGCACAGCCACGTATTTTAAAAGGATTCACTATAATGCCATAAGGCTAGTGGATGCAGTTTACAGTCAGGGGAGCGAGTTTATTTATACATTGTGTAAATTGTGCAATTGCCTCATAACTCAGTGGGCCAACTGAAAGGCAAACTCTTTAGTAAATCTTGTTTCTACAAAATAAGTCTTAGTGCTAGAGCATTTTAAACCACAACTGGTATAAACAGTGTAAATAAAACGGATCAGGTTTATTTCACATGTTTCAACCATGTCACAATACCTTTATAATTAAACTGGCTTATAGGCAGTTCTTTTTGTCCAGACATATTCTCTGCTGAAATAAGGTTCCTTTCACAAGCATCCCTGAATTTGCTTGTCCCCATCAAGCTGGAGCCAAGGATACAGGGAAGGTGGGAAGGTTTCCCAAGGATCCTGAATTCTGGGGAATACCAGTGGCACTGCAAAATAAAGCAGCCATCAAGCTACTATAAAGTATCCAAGAAGGCAGTCACGTAAGATCAGCCTGGGGATGGTAAATATTGTCAATAGGCAGTATAGATGTTTGCTCACTACCTGTCTGCACCATCTCACACATCCAACCTCTCCTAAGCAGCCTAGACATAGCTGCAAGGAAAAAAAACTGGTGGTCTAACTCATACAGCAGTACAGAGAGACACAGCCTTAATACACAGTGAAAATTGACATGGTTATTTGGATTGACATCAATGGACTAAAACACCTTGTGTTTCAGATGGCTGGAGGAGGATGTCTTTGTCCTGCTGCCATCTTCTCCCATGAAGAGATGCTGCTTTTCTGCACAGGATCTGTTTGGAAGTTAATATTTTATGTTCAATGTTCAAGAACTTTATCAATGACCTAGATGAAGGCACTGAGTGCACCATTAGAAAGTTTGCAGATGACACTAAGCTGGGAGGAAGTGTCAATCTGCTGAAGGATAGGGAGAATCAGCATAGGGATCTGAACAGGCTGGACCACTGGGCTGAGACCAATGGCATGAGAATTGTTAATACCGAGTCCTGCACTTGGGGCACAACAACCCTATGCAGTGCTACAGACTAGGAGAGTGTTGGTTGACAGCCAGCTGAGCCAGCAGTGTGCCCAGGCAACCAAGAAGGCCGATGCCATCCTGGCTTGTATCAGAAACGGCATGACCAGCAGGTCCAGGGAGGGTATTCTGCCCCTGTACTCAGCACTGGTGAGACCACTTCTCAAATAGTGTATTCAGTTCTGGGTCCCTTACCACAAGAAGGATGTTGAGACTCTGGAGTGAGTCCAGAGAAGAGCAACAAAGCTGGTGAAGGGGCTGGAGAACAAGTCTTACGAGGAGCAGCTGAGGGAACTGGGGTTGTTTAGCCTTGAGAAGAGGAGGCTGAGGGGAGACCTCATTGCTCTCTACAGCTACCTGAAAGGAGGTAGTGGAGAGGAGGCAGCTGGCCTCTTCTCCCAAGTGACAGGTGACAGGACAAGGGGAATGGCCTCAAGCTCTGCTAGGGGAGATTCAGACTGGATGTCAGGAAAAAAAATCACAGAAAGGGTCATTGGGCACTGGAATAGGCTGCCCAGGCAGGTGGTTGATTCACCTTCCCTGGAGGTGTTTAAAGCACGAGTAGATGAGGTCCTGAGGGACATGGTTTAGTGTTTGATAGGAATGGTTGGACTCAATGATCCAAGAGGCCCTTTCCAGCCTGGTGATTCTATGATTCTATGATTTCTGATGGATTTTTAGGTCATGCTCTCTCATGTATAGGACTGATGGACAAGCTTAGAAATAACCCCGCTGCATGAGATGAAATATGTGGATGCCAGTGCTGTTCTGCTGTCCCCTCAGAGGACATCCATACAACCATGCTGAGGTCAGCTGGATTTGAAGGCCTCATCTTAAGATGCTCCAATAGTTACTTCACTGTAAAACCAAGTTAATGCAGAAGTATTCATGCACAAGCTCAGGAAGCCACTCCATCCCGTCCTTTCTCAGTCCCTAGAATACAAAGTCAAGGCATGTTTACGGCAGTAAGGTTCAACAACAGGAATTATGACTATGGCAAAATCACAAGCATCAAACCAGTCTCATCTCAGTCTCATCTGTTTCATCCTCATTCTTTCCACTTTGTGCTCTGCATTTCCTCTCCTTTAGGTTAGTCTTCTTCACTCCTTGCTTTGAAAAGCAGTTCCTATTCTTTCCCTCTTCTTCCCATGCCCTCCACTCCCCAAGCAACATTGTTTCAACCTCCAGTATTGCTTCAGCAGCACTCCCTCAGCACAGCCTACCAAGATTTGACACACAAAAGGAAGTTGACTTGAGTACAGAACACTTGTACACAACACATTTGTAAATGACAAAAATATCACTTCATATGCCTGCCATGCAAGCAGTAAATATACCAATCCCATCTTACTGATTCCCATCAGCTCTAAACCGGTACAGCTCAACTGACTGCAGTGTCGCTACCCTACTGCCAGCATGTGAAGGTCATATTTCCAGTCCTGCCAGAGGGAAGGAAGTTGGCTTCCACATGGCCACACCAAAGACAGAATTTTTAGTGACAGCATTTTATTCCTCAAGACCCATGTACATTTTTCTCAATAACCTCACCTGGCTTTCTTTTATGTCAGCTGAGAAGCCAGCTCTGAGCTTTGATTTTTTGCTGGAGAACAACCTTAAGAGTCCACTTGACTTTAATTATACAGTATTTCAAGTGTCCAGGACACTGAGGTCATATGTGCTTGTGACTATTTATAGTTCTCAAAAAGGCCCTCTTCTGCACACGGTTACTTTGGGCCTCTGACTTTGTGTTGCACAGCAGCAACTCCTCCTTCCACCAGCTCTTCAACAGGCCACTGTTTTGCTTCCACTGCCTCTGTAATATTAATGCTAATTGCCAGTTTGCTGGCACAGACTGAAGTGGTTCCAGTTCAGCTCAACAATTGTTGACTCATACGTGCATACGTGAAGTATCAACCCCAGGACTAGAAAAGCAAAATGCTCTCATGGAAAATATTTCTGCAAAGAACAGAGAAAGCCACTTCAAGAAGCTGCTCCAGGCCCTTGACAGCAGCCTTATGGTCCCATTTTGTTCCACATCTTTGGCTATAAGGGCACTGAATGTTTCCTGAAGCTTAGAAACTGCGTGATAACAAGTACTTAGGTCAGGCAGCTGTAGTGGTGTTGGTATTGTTCTTTAAATGCCCTGGCAGAGAGGAGTTGGGAGAGTCACAAAGATTTTGGATGACTCTGTTGTGTTATGTTAATGAAGTGGTTTGCAGGTGGGGGCAGGAGTTTTTCAGGCTGGCGGCAGAAAGATTTGGGATGGGCAGTTGCCAGGAGAGGCTAGTTGCTAGGGCAGGGTGACCAATGGGAGTTTACCTGATGTTTTGGCCTGCTTGTCCCATGAATAAAAGGGACTTCATCTGAAATCATATTGATTTGTTCGTGAAGTTCATTGGCCCCCGCCGCATTATAGTGGCCTTGTTATTTCACAGCAAATTCTAGTCTACAACACGCCGACAGTTTCCTTTGGTGATATTACATAAAAGCTTTGCTTGAAACTCTAGATCAGCCCCCAAACATTAACTAAAGTCTTACAATCTCTTTGTCAGTTTTAGCATACAGAGCTAAGTAAGTTATGTAGCATCACAAAACACATCAGAAATGTATCCAGAAATTAAATCTGAAGGTCTAGACACCCTGACCATCAACCACTAATCCGCCCCAGCCCACCCATAAATCAGAACTGGGGTATCCTGCTAGGTGACAACACACACTGTGCCTGCACCGGCTCCTTGCTGACCACAATATGTGTTGTATGCATTAGTGCGGGGCTGATTTCACTGGGACAGCCATGATATGAGAGTTCATAAATGTTTCTCTTTCTGCCTATGTACCACGAGTTGCTCTTATTTGGATTTTGCCTTTTTCTTTTATGGTTTCACATACTCTCAGAAAGCATCACTTTGGCTGAAATAACCTATGTAGCTACCCTAAGAGGGCAAATGCACCAGTAATTATTATCCATGCATTTCCCATATGACCGTATTTGGTCCAACTTAACACAAAACGGAGTTTGTTCCTATCGGCTCTCAATGAAGCTGCTGCTTGGATGGTGACCTTTGTGTCATGGTCTCTGGTAGCCTACCAACTGAACTGATGCAAGGCAATGTGACCAGCACACTGCAGGACTTACAACTTCACAGCTATGTCCTGAAGCAAATCATCTGCTCTTCTCTGCTACCACAAGCTGAATGGAAGATGGCCTTGGCTTTTTCTGCAACAGTTTTCTGGTGTGAACATAACCTGAGTCCCTCTCACCTCTCCATAAAGCCATAACCAATAAATCCGACAGTCTTCTGGCCCACCTTTGGCAGGATTTGAAACTGTATCATTACCTAATCTAGACTTTCAGGGAGAAAAAGACATTACTTTACAGGGAGGTGACATGCTGAAAATATCATCCATGGTTTTCCACTCCCTCATTAAGGGAGCAATAAAACATCTGTGTTCATTTACCTAAACTGTTAAACCAGTGCAACAGAAGGAAGCAGCTTATCCCATATTTAGAAACAGTCTGCTCAACAGATTAATTAGAGAGACAAATTTACAGCAGACATCATCACCCCAACAGTGATTATTTAGCTTCTATTAACAACTAAGAAGAGCTATCACATCAAAGCAGGAGGTAGAGCTTTCTGCCTAATTTCTGCAGTGACTGACACTAATTCAGTAAACCAGTCCAGCTCTTTGTGAACTTCTCCAGCTGTTTGACTTGGTGACTCTGCCAAGTTATATGGGAACAGGCTTTTGCAATTGCCATTTCATCTTGTGAGGAATGGAGGAAGTCTTTGCATGAAAGCTAATATGGTAGCTGTATGCTTAAACTGATAGCAAACATATTCCATTAAATACAAGATTTCAAAGAGAAAGGCATTATAATAAAAAGGTCTATGTTATACAATTTCAAAGATCAGAAGCTTTTCTATGCTGCTTTATTGATTACTTAGAACCAGCCTGATATATTTAACTAAAAATCAATGGGAAAAATAAAGGACTGCCTGTTTGACTCAGAGGAAGAAATGCATTCATGGGATAAAAGAGCCTAATGAAGCAATTCAGTATTCAAAGAGAGCTATTAGCAATGAAGGAATGAAGTGGTTTTGTAACAAAATGGTGAGCACTGAGTGCAGATGTAAGAAATGGTGTTTTGTAAATTCAGAATCTGGGAATTTTTTTTAATCTTTAAATACTTCATTGATATGCTCTCTGCAATGTTTAGCATGATTTTGGGTCTCATTCATTGCCATTTTTTCCCCAGATGGGGCACCTGCAAAAATATGCTTGAAGCCAGTAGAAGCAGTTGCACGCAATTATAGATCACTTATTCATATGGGTATGCCTAGTATATCCTCTTATAAGAGTCAACACTTCTGATACTTTAGTGCTTCCCCCAACTAAATAAACAACCAAAAGAGGTCATAGACTTACACAGCTATTATTTTTAGCTCCATCTGGACACAGAGTGAGTTTGAGAAATGTTGCAAGATGTTCAAGCCTAAGGGTGGGGATCAGGACTGGGACTGAGCAATACAGATTTCTGTCCTTGCAGCAAGACCAGACAGGTGAGTAGGGGATCACATGAGAAGGGGCATCTCAAATGGCTCAAATCACTAAGCTCAACACAGCACTCTGCAAAGAAGCTTTATATATTCTTTTGGTTCCACATTATATTCACATTATTGTCAATTTTTTTTAAATGCATTGACTTACTCTGCTAGAAAACTGACCTGATCCATCTACACAGACTCATTACCTGTTTCTTGAATAGGTGTTCAGATAATAAGTAATAAACAGATCCTCTAAGTAGAGATGCCTACAAATACAACATAGCTCAGCAAACTGTAGGGATATGCACTGATCAAAAGAGCACAAAGCGTTTAATATAAAAATATCGGCTGGTCTTTTGGGAGTCCTAAATCTGAGAAGATTTTCCTGTAAATGTGCTAAATAGCAGAGGAATCCTTGCATCAAGAACCTGAACAAGAGATCAGCAAGAACATGGCAACTCTGCTGAAAAAGAACCAGATTAAGAGTAGGGAACAATTTTACAGGGAGGGACAGGTTTCAAGGAGAGGGAATATCCTTGTTTTGCCATCTGATAAAGCCTGGAAAACACATTTTTTTCAGGCACAAATCTCCACATTTTCTCAGTCAATTAATAAACTCTAAGCAGTGTAGGGTCTACATACATTTACACTAAAGGTCTATACATAGTAATCATGCTCCTCTTCAGCACAATCAGTGTAAAATGCTCCTCCTATTCCTGCTCACTCCCTTAGCTCCAGGCTGCTCCTTCCAGCCCATTGCTGCCCTTCATACCACCATGCAGCTTTGAGGCACCTCTGTGGCTGACACTAATCTGCATTACTGAAGTGGATGAATTAAGAAGCCTCTCTGACCAGCATGAAAGAAATTGGTTGCCAGAACAGATAGAGAGGATGTAGCTAGGGGACAAGCCTCTGGAAGAGACAGAAAGCAATGGGAAAATATGCTCTATGGAATATAAGAGGAGGCAGTATTTTTGCTTCTCAACAGGGATTTCAATTTTAGGATCATACTTCTGCAATTCCCCTTAGAATGATCCTGAGAAGTCAGAAGCACAGAGACAGTTTTGTGAAATTTAAAAAAAAAAAAAAGAAAAGAAAAAAAAACAACTAAACAACCCCCCAGCACTTTTCTCCTTTTCAGTTGCGTTTTATGCCCTTTTACAGATGTCTGGCAGTTCTTTCTGTGGCCTGGTGGATATCCTGTCTGGAATATTGGATGACACAGTACATTTTGGGATAAGCATACACAGGCTGTGTGAATTTAAATGATTCTGTTGGGAGGACATTGATTACAACTGCTATATGACTGCATTTATTGTTTGGGCACAGCTTGGCTGTGCTCAAAGTTTTTTGATCTGCAGAAATTTTACTTCTGATGATGATTTAATTTTAATTTTTTTCCTTTTAATCATATGTTGCATGGAGTAAGCAAAAAATCCTTTCAAGTAAAAACTGGCTAAAAGACAGGAAAAAAAAATTAAGCTTTCACAGTGGAGATCATCAGCTGATTTCCTCAGGGAACTGTGTTGACATTCAATATGCTTATAAATAAGTGGAAAAAAGTGAGAAAGTTTGCCACTGATAAAAAATTATTCAAAACAATAAGAATCAGGGCAGAGTAGGAAGAATTGATGAGAGACCATGAAAAATTTGATGACTGGGCATATGAATGAAAATTTAAGTAACAATGCACATGAAGAAAAAAACTGTAACTTCACTAAGGAAATAGTAAACCCAAACCTGACAATTAACAACCAGGAACAACTTGTTGCTATTAGGATAGTTAGTACCATGAAAACATCATGTCAGTACGAGTCAAAATAGCAAAATTAAAATAGAAGAAAACAAAAGAATACTTGTTATCAAGAAGAAATGAACAACACTTAAAACTTAGTTATATGACTGTATGAATCTATTTGTGGTTCATCCACATCTTCAATACAGCTTGTGATTCTTGTTCCCTCAACTGAAAAAGGTTGTATCAGAATGAAAAACCCTCAGATAAAGGCAACTTACAATGTGCAAATCTACAGAACAAGGAACAACTTCCATGTGGTCCTTTTAGTATGGAAAGGTGTCATTTTAGTGTACACAAGAAACTGATTACAAGCCAGGAGTTCCCAGGACCAGATAAGCAGGTATCCATTATGCACTGTCTCTAAAAACAGAAAAAAATAGGGCCATAAAGTGAAGATGGAGGGAGCCAATCTCAAGGTAAAGAAGATGGTTCTTCATGCAACAGGTAGTTGGCCTGTGGAATGTCTTGCCAAAGGATGTCATTGTTGCAAATTGTCTGGAAGCAGTGCAAGAGAAGACCTCGCACTCTCTTGGAGGTGAGATCTACTAAGGAGAAAAAGGATCTGAATTTAAAAGCTGGTGGAAAGCCTCACATATGCCTATCCTCCAAGTAACTGTCACTGGCTGCCACTGGCAGAGGATACTGGGGTAATGTCCTTTGTTCTGAACCAATGCTATTGTGCTTCCTCATGACTCCACCATTTTGTCCTGTACTTTTGCTAGGTGACACAATATACACTCTCTGCTTTCTTCTGAATGGATCAAATGTCCTATCTTTATACCTGTTAATGAACAAAAATTGAAATTATTTCAAAAAGCTCATCTGCCCCACTGTGAGGACTGCAGCACAGGCTCAGGAGGGACTTTACCTCATGCTTAGAAATCCTGGTAAACCATTCTATACATCGCTGATGATAAAGAGTGCAGCAGCTAATTTTCCTGAGAAACAGGAGCTCACCATTATTTTCTCCAGTAGGAAATTCATGGATAAAATGTTCAGCCTTGCAGGAGAGTGTCTTAACTCTTCCACTATGTGTATCAATGAAGAGGCTTTACCTGCTCCTCAAGAACAACTTTCTTGATACAAGAATCACCATGCTGCTTCTGCATTAATATGATTAAAGTCTTTACCCACTGGAAAAGCTGGACATACAGAGATATGCTGCACAGATGTTCAAGGGTAAATAACATGAAAATTATGGACAGAACAGAGCCAATGCCAGTTTACCAACTTTACCTTTAAGGGTGAAAGGGCTACTATTGGAAAGAAATTAATGACTAAATGACAGTCAGACAACTTTCAGCAGGTAAAAATGTTGGCAGACCTTCACTTGGATAGCACCATATCAGGATACATCAAATAAAATATATCTTAACCTCTTCTTCAAGTTCTGACTGTGCTTGACCTGACAGGGAATTAGGGAGACATTTCTATCTGCTGACTTATTTATTACTGAAACACTTTAGTTACAGTCTTTGAAATGTTGTTCGCAGTTTTAGCCATTTTCTGACTTAAATTCAGTGGCAGTCCTGTGAAAATATTCAGAACCAAATGGTCATAATATGTTCTGCAGACATGCAAAATACCCTGAGGAGGGAGTTAATGGGAACGAACATAATAAGGCTTTTTGGGGAGAGTGAGATGTGGTACAGTCTTAGCAGATTTTAACTAAATCCCTGAAGGTTCTTTATGTCATAGAAGTTTTTCTGTTTAAGTGAAAGTCTAGTTGAATTTGAAAGGACATTCTAATTTCATTATCTTCCTCCAAGAAGAGTGTTGATTGATAGATTTGTTCTATTCTATTTTAGTTTATAGGGGGGTAGAACTTGTTTTTGGCAGGCATTCATTTAACACTGGATAAGCTTCATTAGCAGAGACTAATGCAAAAAAAGAGGGATCACAGTATTTAGATTTCGAGCAATGATTAAGATTTCCTTTCACATTTCTATTTCTGCAACACTACTTTTTTCATTTGTATAGTTAGGCATCACGAAGGACCTGATTCAACTCCCAGTGAAGTAAATGGAAGATATCTCCAAATCGAGGATATCAGGAAAGGTAGAACTGCCAAAAGGCAGTAATCACATCTACACACAATATGAGTCCTACAGAGTCTTCCCTTCCAATCCAAGGCAGACGCCAGAAACACAAAGTACTGTTTCATAAAGACCAAGACCATCCTTTTCATGGGCAGTATGGTCTCAGATTGGCTTGATCAGAGCTGAAACACCACCTTCTTTCCAAAGCATAGCAAGCCTTTAACTCCACCACAAAATCCTCTTGGATGTTGAAAATGAAACCTCACAACATTCCTTTTTTTCTCCATATTTACAGAGAACAATAGTATGTGCACTGGTGCTAGAATAACACAGAGATCCAAAGCACTTCACCAAGGGTAAGTTAATACTGCCACACAGGAGTCGTACTGAGTTGCTTCTTCGGCAGCACCCAGCTGCAGGACGGTGAGTACTGTGGTGGGGACTGACTTTTCGAGGCTCTGCAGTGAGGCCCTCTCACTTCCACAGCAGCCTGTTGCACCTGGTATGACTGATAACCAGCCACCTGCAAACTGCAAGCTCGGGGCTGTAAGGGATGGGGAATGGCAGCAGGTTCCTTCCAGAAGAAGGAAGCCTGCTCCCCTCAAGCAGGCTTCAGTACCTGAAATCCCCCTGGCAAACAAGTACCAGGCGCTGCAGGTGGAATCTAATCCTGAGGATGATGGCCACCATAGCCTAGAATCTTTCCCTAGGCCACACCATCCTCAGAAAAAAAATATCAACATCCTCCATTAAGAAGAGGAGGGTGATTGTTGTAGGGGACTCCTTCCTCAAAGGAATGGAGGGA
>WAAB01017073.1:48100-92497 GCA_013389865.1 Piaya cayana | reverse complement strand
GTTAACTTGTTTTGGATTGAGTTCAGGTCTCTTTTCAGCAATAAACCTTTTGCAACATTTACTTATTCAGTATTAAATTTATCTTGTTTCACATTTTAGATAATTTATGTTGTACTGCACCAACTGTGCCCTGAAAACCTGGCTCTCAATTGCATATTATACAATGAGACAGACTAGCTTGTAGACTGCGATGTGCAAATTTTGCCTTCACAAGCATGTACAGGCTTTAGCAATTCCTGGGGATGAAAATATGAGTCTGAATAAACAGACAATATGGTAAGTGCACTTAAAAGCAGGAATGTGAAAAAAATAGGGTCCAAGGGTATAATTGATACAGAAGATCCCACCTGTAAATGTTAAGTGTTGTGCAGAAGATTTGTTGAGGAGTTTGATAAAAGGTTACAGGTATGAACAAAATACTATGCTACATTTTCACGTACAGTANGGAATGTGAAAAAAATAGGGTCCAAGGGTATAATTGATACAGAAGATCCCACCTGTAAATGTTAAGTGTTGTGCAGAAGATTTGTTGAGGAGTTTGATAAAAGGTTACAGCTATGAACAAAATACTATGCTACATTTTCACGTACAGTATAATTTATATGGTGGTATCACTTTGTGAATATACCCTATCTAAATACTATTCAAGTACTCTATAAATTTGGATTTTCATGTCTTGATCCTAAGTGTCTGGAACATTCCTTAGTCCTGTGGCTTTGTCTCATTATTTCTATTTACCCATCAGAAATATACATCTCATTGATTAAACCATGAGTGTAAACTTGATGGAAATAAAAAACAATCAAGCAGGTGAATATCTCCTTTCATTTTAATCTCCTGCTTTTAAATATTTCTATCTTGCTTTATACTTTTGTTCCATCACATTTATTGCTGGATTTCTTTGTGTTTTCTTATATCATATAGATCTGTTACTTGACAAGAATGAACTGGCTTAGTGGAATTTATGCGATGTTGATGTCTTCAAATTACTTTGATATTTTCAATGCTATATGAAATTGCCTTAACATTCTCCTATCATTTGAAGTGTTACAGTCAGTTTAAACAAAAATCTTTGTACTGCACATATATATCAGGTATATTGTGGTGGAGATCACAAATAAATTCCAAGTAAATTTCACTTTTCCTTATCTTATTGCAGCTATAGGAGGTTTTTTTTAAATCTTGACAGAGAATTTTTGTCAGTTCTTTTTGTTATTTGTGATTTTTTTTTATACTAAGAGCACTAATTTTAGACTTAATTTAGTAGGATTCTTTAAGAAACAAAATATACCTCAGAAAAAAATGATACAATAATATAAGTGACTTTATGCCAGAAGTATTTCTTAATGTTCTGTAAATTAGTTTAACTCTACTGACACCCAATAAAATTATGCTAACCTACACTAGCTGGAGGTATGGCACATTATGCAAATTTCCTTTTAACTATGGTCTCTTTTCTTCCATATTATCCTCCCCACCCCAGTGTTTCACCCTACCTCATCTTCTGTCTTACATTCCTTCTCATCCCATGTCTCCTTACTCGAACAGAAGTTGTTAGTTTACCTCATCTGAACTTTTTATTCTCCTTGCCCCAAACCAAGTACCTTCTGCTATGTCTCCTGTGTAATATAGCATTTATGAGGAGCCTTTATCACACCACTTCAGTTTCTGCCTTCAAATACTTTCCTTAACTTTGCTTCCCATTATCCTTGCTAAAAACTGTGCAGCATTAAGGCTGCTCTGAACTGCTGTGCTGACGTATTCGCTTGTCATTCTGTTTGACAGTGTTTGCTGCTTGTCTCTTGCTGAGTTCACAGTGTGTAGGATCTTGAAATAGAAAAGATGTAACTATTTCTTTGTGTTGAGTTTACAGAGCAAGTAGCTTATTAAAGCTCTCCGATGCTAACCCAGGCAGAAGAAATAAATTAATCTACACTCCACTGGATTGCTCAGTGTTGTAAATTCCCAGTTCATGAATCACAGACCAGTAGGGGTTGGAAGTGTCCTCTGGAGAACATCTAGTCTTATGCCTCTGCTAAAGCAGGTTCATCTAGATCAGGTTGCACTGGAATGCATGCAGGTGGGTTTTGAATATCTCTAGTGAAGGACATTCCTCTGCCTCCTTGGGCAACCTGTTCCAGTGCTTCATCACCCTCACAATATTTTTTTCCTTATGTTCGTGTGGAACTTCCAGTGCCCCAGTCTGTGCCCATTGCCCCTTATCTTGTCACTGGACACCATTGAGAAGAGTCTGGCCCTATCCTTTTGGCACTCATCTTTAGATATTTATAAGCATTGTTAAGGTCCTCTCTGATTCCTCTTCTCCAGCCTAAACAAAACCAGGTTAAACAGATCCAGGTCTCTCTGACTTTCCTTGTAAGAGGGATGTTCCAGTCCACTAATCATCTTCATGGCCCTCCAGTGGACTCTCCCGTAGTTCCCTGTCTGTCTTGAGCTGGGGAGTCCAGGACTAGACACAACTGCACAGTCCACATATGTGGACTCCCTAGGGTAAAGCAGAGGAGGAGGAAAACCTCCTAGGACTGTTGGCCATACTCTTCTTAACGCACCCAAGGGTACCATTAGCTTTCTTGGCCACAGGGGCACATTGCTGGTTCATCATTACCTTCTTGTACACCATGACTACCAGGTCTTTCTCCACAGAGCTGTTTCCCAGCAGGTCAAACCCTAATTGCAAACAGAACATCATACAAAATCCATTATAGATAGAAGTCATTAAAAAAACCCCAAATGTAGGAGTTCCTTTACTTTTTCTTGTTATTTTGCGTTTTTTTCCTTTTTGTCCTATGTTTTAAGGAATTTATGAATCCCTTAAAAATAATCACTAAAAATTTCCTGATATATACTCATTTACTGTATAAATTGTTCTCATTCTGGTGCCTAAATGTCTCTCAAATGTGTGTAAGAGGAGAAGGAGAGAGTGAAGAGTTATCGATATACAAATATGTACAAATATCCTCCTAGACTTTGGAAATATGTTCAGCTTTATTTCTGTTTAGCACTTCTGGTGTAGCTATGCACATGACCAGAGAGCACAATGCCACACATTTTTTATTTCATACGTACCATGTCTTGATAGGAACAAAAAGGTCTTCTGACACCGGGACTTGTTTTTTCTCTCTCTATGCACAATTCTGCAGAGTCCATATCTGAGGTAGGTAATGCTGATTTCACCCATTATTGTTTCTCTCTTTCTGCTCTGCTGCATGTGATATCCTAACTAATTTTTTTTCATCTTTATGTTCTCATGACTCACTTGACTTCAAAAGATTCACAATTCAATCCATACTAGCAGCATCTTTGCTTGGAGAAATATGACTATTAAAAAAAAAATTAATAACAAAATTCTTGGATTTTATCAAGGAGTTCTCTGTAAGTCAGAGTGACTTTGAATTAGAAACATTTTATTTGGAAACAACACTATCAGATTTTGGTTTTGGCTATTGGAATTTTAAATGTCAGAAAATATACTTATTGTATGCCATTAGAATTCTTCTTCTAATAAAGAATTCATGCTTGCTATTTTTCACTGAAGAATATATAAACAGAAAACTGAAGAGCTGATGAAAGTATACTGTAATGCTTTTACAGAGCAAATAAGAACCAGCTTTTTCATTTCTTTTGAACTTTATTTTTAAATTCTTATTAATTTGAGCTCCAAATTATTAATGTTTATGCAGATTGCTAAAGCTTCATCAAAAGTCCTTACAGCATAATGCAATTAAATTTCAGTTGATTAGGCAATTATAAATAAATGATAATTTGTTCTATGTGAACAATGCACTCAGATAAACTGGTTTGCGGAACTAATGTGATAAAAGGAGTGCTGCGGGAGGGTTGTCACATTTATTATGCAAACTTAGAAAATCCTTGGAATTTGGAACTTTTTAACATTCTGTTCTCCTCCTGGCTTCTACTGATTTTCTGATAGCAAAAATAAGATAAGATGTAAATTATTGCTCTTTTTTTTCCTCTTTAAGTCAATTAATCACAATAAGTCATGGCTAGGAGACATTTGCATGTTTAATTCAAGCTTAGTTGTGGGAAAAATCCATGCTTTGTACTTTTCAAATATTTTAATTAAACTAATGGCGTTTATGAACACAAAATAAGTAATAAATGCATTTTATTTTTTCAAGAGATTAATGATGGATGATAATATTCTAATTTGGAACAGTTGTCAGGTTCCTTATAGTCTTCCAAAGATTTTAATGTTTAATGTAGAACAATGCATTTCTAACTTTAAAGTTAGAAATGCAGCAAATAAACCTCTTTTTACTGTTGCTGCTATCATTTCTAATAAAGATTAATGTTTAGGCAGAACATACAATCTAAAACAAATGGTAAAATATTTAGACCATATGCTTATCCTCTTTATTATGCCTTATAAGATGCGCATTTATTTGAAAAAAATTAATAATGAAACATTACCTGCTGCATCCTGAGATGGGCATATCTGACTATGTAATCACTTAAGTGAAGCACGTATTTAAATATTTTGAAATACTTCAGTCACAGGCTTTTTTTTTCTCCTAGAATTAAGCCTAATTGAAAACAGGACACATCATTGTCTAAATTAAGATTTAGATATTTTGCTGTGAATGGAAAAATCACATTGATAGGCGAACTTGATTCTAATGGTATCACCAGTATTTCATTGGTTTTTCTAATCCCTTCAACTTCAACTCATTTTGAATTCAATATGGGGTTTTTTTCTGGACAAACCAAGATGCAGGTTTTAGTCCAGTTTTTTAAGGAAGAGAAGTTGGTCCAGCTCCTTGGCTGTCTGCTGCTAATAACTTTTATGTCTGTTGACACACTGAAACCTAATTTGAAAATTCAAAAATAAATACCCCTTTGTTAGCTTTTTTTTTTTTGATAAACTATTACTATATCTAGAATATGACCAAAAATCAATATATANAGTAGTATTTAATTCCAAAAGTGTTGCATGTGATTCATTTTATATAAATTATTTTTTGTTTTACACCAAATTATAACTATAGCCACATTTTCCTGGTATATGTTATGTTTTGATGAATTTGTGTTCTTTGATAGAAAAGACATTAATTGACAAAACATGTGAGCAACTCTTCTGTACATATGAGATACAAGTCATGCTGTCAGGAAAGTGAAGGATTATCATTTAGGTATGGATAAACAAAATAAAATGAAGAATCCAGGCAGGAACAATGATTTTTTTCTTTTGACTATTTAATTAAAAAAAAAGGAATACACTGCTCATTGTTTATGACAAATCACGTTCTTTTTCTTACCTCAGGTTATAAAAATTTAATTGTCTGAATATTCTTCCATTGATTTAATACATACTGGCAAAGAGTTCAGAAGTATATTTTCCAGACCATTTCATAGTTCAGTATGGATGGGTCTGGTGGCAGGATTTCATTTGTCTTCTCAGCAACAGAATTGATCTTGCAATCTGAAATGTTTAAAATGCAGTTTGTTTCCTCATAGCTTTATAGCTTTTAAAAATGCAGTTTGAGTAGTATTGTTATTCTTTTATTGTACTAAGATAGGCCACACATTCTACCAAAAAGAACTAGCAACATATAGCAAGAAGCACTCAGGCTTGATCAGTGGTCTGATCATTTATCTGCCTTGCTAACACTAGTTATGGTCGATTATTGATTTTTTATTTTTATATATATAAAAATAGAATGGGCCTATGAACTATTTTGCTGGTTTCCAAATTGTTGTGAGCAGCCTTCTCTAATTTCTCACGCACAGAGACACCCACTATCATATGCAACATACCTTCTTGTTTCTGGTTGCCAATGTGATAGATTATGGTTGATAAACAAATGGAAACTGAAATAGGAGTGTGGATTTTTCAACTGTACTTCTGTGGAGTTCTTTTTTTCAGAAGAAATGTCTATCAGCATGACATCATGGCAAGGTTATGTAACTTATTTCTTTCATTTATTGTCCAAAGTAAACAAATCTCAAATATTATCCATGCCAACCAACCTATTCCTGAAATACTTCAAATCTTTTTGTAAATTAACAGCTCCTGATAATATAATTATTTCGACAGAGAATAAACATAGGGAAAAAAAAAAGATCCTTTGACAACTTGCATAAAAAGGATATTTGATGATGTCATCATATGTTATGGGTGCAACTGACCATTTTTCTTTGGCAATGGGGGGTCCTGCTCAAAGTTGGATTTTACACACTTAAATGTAACATCACATACACAGACACACGCAGACTCACTTAAGTTGATATTTAGATGTTTTATCTTCTTATGTCCTTTAAGGTGATCAGTGACTCTCACTAGATGATATTACATCAGTGCATGCTGCCTGTTGGCATTAGGAATCCTATCAGATTCTAAACATAACATCACCGCTCTCTGGTGCTTTCACTCCATGGTCCAGTACTTCAGTTACAAGTACGCTGACATAAATCAACAGTCTGCAGACCTATCACCTTCCCAAAGGGGTAGAGGAAGTGCTAGAGCTAGCCCTACAAATACTTGGAGCAGAAGCAAGAGGAGGTTAGAGATTATAGGTTTTCAAATTTAGTACATTCTGATTACTTCTATATTAAAGGACAGTGCAGCATAAACTGAGGACAGGTTTCATTTACTACGACCTGCCAGGGAACCAAAAACTGTGTGTCCACACTGCATCTCTACTGGTAACGAAATCAAGCAGATGCCAAACATTGCTCTATGCATGCCAAGCAAGCAAAGACAAGAAACTAGTGGTGTAACTTTCATCTGTATTGCAAGTGCAGTGCTCTAAATTGTGCCTTGGCCTCTGACTTCAACCTCTGTTCCATTAAATAGCCAAACCTTTTCAGTACACTAGCAGACACCTCGAGTACATAAAGCAAGACAAAAATAAGCCTATAGTGCACTAAATGACTAAGATATTCTACATATTTTTATGGAGTTTGACTGTAGTACATTTCATTGTTCGTTGAAATTTGACTTTGTTTAACATGTTTCCTCACTGCTGGATCATCATTGCTAAATCCATGAGCCAACAATAGAACAGTGATTCATGCAGGACTTGGTAAAATAGGAAAAGTTACAAGTACGCTGCAATTATATTACTTTATAAAATACTATTACATTTGTTTCCCAGAAGTCTTATTCATAGGTGATGGAAATATTGTACTATCACTAAAATACTATACAGGCACACACATGAACCAGTGCCTAATAAATATTCAACAGATTGCAACAAGTGAAGTTAGGTTGACAACTCTCATTGCATATGTGCTGTGAGTAATGGGATTAATTATTTTTCTCAAAATCAGACCAGTGCAGTAGGACTTCAAAGCAACTTTCTTTCTTTTGTCTCCTTCTCTTTTTTCTTGGGTAGAATATGCCTTAAACAAAGATGGTGATGTGGGTTCAGATTCTTTTCATCTTTATCAGAATTTAATGTCTCAAAACAACCTTAAGAATCATTAGTTTCTTCAGAGATTCCTTGATACAAGTTTCAGTTTACCTTGCAAATATCAGAAGTAAGTCTGGACCTGCCATCACTTACTACTCATTTTTTCAGTATTTGTAGGGCAAAATGAAAGCGTGGAAGAATAAGGATAGTTATTCTACACTTGCACTGCAGATGCAATAGTACTGTGTTGGTAACGTAAAAGATCCCTAACTAACTGAACTGGGCACTGTCGTAATTAGGTTGCTACTACTACTTTCATTTGACTGACTGAATCATTTCTGTGACTGTATTTTAGAGACACACAGAGTCTGTAATTTTCACCCAATACTCCTTCTTGTTCCTTTCTGTGAGGCTGAGGGGCAGGGAAGGTGGAGGGAGGGGTGGTGGAGAGGAGGGGGTTCTGTTAGGGAGGGTAGGGAGAGGGGAGCCTTCCTAGTATTTTACCTATAGCATTTTGTATTAATTTTTTAGAAAACTTATAGAGCTATGTTTTCCCTTAAGATTCTGGCTTACAATACAGTTGATCTAAATTGTTGTTGGTTGACCAATAGCATTAGAAGAAAAGACAGAGTATCACGAAGGAAGTTGTCTTCGAGAATAGCAAATGTTTGCTTTTCTTGGCAGAAATTTTATAAATGGTGGGAATGGCCTACAGCTCTGCCAGGGGAGGTTCAGGCTGGACATTAGGAAAAAAAAATCATGGAAAAGGTCATTGGGCACTGTAACAGGACACCCAGGGAGGTGGTTCAGTCACCTTCCCTGGAGGTGTTTAAAGGATGGGTGGACAAGGTGCTGAGGGTCATGGTTTAGTGACTGATAGGAATGTTTGGACTTGATCCAATGGGTCTTTTCCAACCTGGTGGTTCTATGATTCTATGATGAAATAACCACTCAATAAATATTGATTTATTTGATAAGGGTTTATTTTGAGAACTGATTGGATAGAGTACTTGCAGTAACTCTTCAAAGATGTGATAAACTTTCTACTGGCTGTTACAAAATAAACATTTATTTATAGTATTTAATAGTGCTTGAAATACACAGTCTCAGATGAAAAGCTAAAAAAATTCAGGAATCATGTCAATGACATTGCTTAAATGAGGCTTGGAATCTCCATCCTAATTTTATAATCCTTCCTTATATTACAATGAAGATACTGAATATTTCAAATCATTACAGTTTTATCTTCGTATAATCCATGATATAACTTGATGTTACTGAGTGGTCTTTAAGAAGCAGTATAAAAATCTCTTGTTCGTGCTAGTCTGAAAATCTCTTTTTTGAAGCAATACAGTAGGAAGAGATGTGAAGAGACAGAAATCCTTCATGCTATTTTGATTTCAGAGGATATAAATTTTAAAAGGATTTAAATCAAAGGATTTGAGTCAAAGGATTTAATTATTTACATTGGATGAGTAGATACACTAAGAGAATACCATTGTATAAATCTGATTTGGACTGGCGTATGAAATGGCATTTTCTGTTTCTAGTTGTAGGCAGCGGCAAAATGATCTTTGATCACTACCGTGGAGCACATTCAGCAATGGGATTGTCATGCATGTCTTTAAATAAAGTCTATTAACAGTCATTTCAGTCACAAGCTAATGGCTTATTTTTTTACATGTTTACAATTTGAGTTATGAAACAAAATCTCTGCTAACATACTGCATCTGTTCTTTAACAATGTCCCTACTAGCAAAACAGCTCCTTCATTACTGGTGAAATCTGAGAAAGAATATATGTGAAAAAGTGTCTTCTCTTTGAAGATAAAATGAGATAATGCTCTCTATGTTTGAGATGAAGAAGTGAAATTATAAAATAGTGGCTTATAAACTAGCATGTTCTAGCTCGTTCTTCAACTTCTTAACAGTACTTGACTGGGATGAGTTTGTGTCAGGAATGCTTTCTCATAGGTGAGGGAATGACATCATAAACTGCTTTGCTCCACACCAAAACATCTATATATCTTTTTTTACATGGCAAAGTATGAAATAAAATATATACTATTTGCTTAAAGAGGCAGAAAGGATGAACTGAACTATAATTAAAATCCTAGCAGTGGTTGACAGGTAGTATTCCAGAGACTTGTCATTTCCTTTCAGTAAATCTGCTTATTCCTCAAGAAAACTTTTGCCGATTGGCATGAGGTAAACTAGTGGGCAGGTGTTTCTTGGCCCAGAAGGGACAGTAACTTTGGGATTTATGTGCTTGTGTTTTGCCTCCTGGGACAGAGGGAGCCCTGGAGGCAGGGGAAGACTCTCCTGGGTGGGCAGCTGATGCTGGGATTGCCTGGAGTGAGAGAGTGGCCCTTGCTGTCAGTGCAGGAAGGCAGCAAGGGAGTGGGTACTCATAGCTGAGCTGCACAGGGACAGCAGAGGGATAGTGGGTCATCTTGAGTGGTGAGCAGGAGCAGAGAAAGAAAACCTGCCGCTGGCATGGGTTCACCTCCTCCCTTCTCTACTGCTGTATCCACTCAGCATAGCAATAGCCTTCCTAACCCACGAGTCTTGTCTAAGGACTGAGAGAGGAAAGCCCTCAAAGCTTTGTATTTTAGGTCAGCAGATGATTCCCAAGCCTGGCTGAAAAGCAGAGCACCATGAGGTTCAGTAATTTTGGTTGAACAGAGTTAAGGATTTAACCCAGAGCTCAGTTTACAAATGAATTAAAGGGAGCGCTTGGATTTTGTGTGAACTTCACATATTTCTTTTGAGACAGGTGGTAGGTTTTAGCAAATATTCCTGATTTCAATCTGAAAAGGTGATTGAAGGTGTATACCTGGTCACTCATAGTCCCAAATGGGACATAGTCCCCCAGTTAGCTAGTAATCATTTTGCCTGGTCAATCCTAGCAGGTGGCTCAAAGCAGGTTTTTAACTTAAATATACCAAGAACTGTCTTTCTTTCTTGACTGACTAGTTATTCAGTAATGATATTGCTGACTGTATTTGCAGTGGGGAGAAAGGTTCAGCCACGTCAAGCTCAATTTTCTCTTCCAGAGGAAGCATGAGATTCTTGGGGGGGAGAGTTGGGGGAAGAGGAGGAAGGCAAAACCTACTAATTTAGCAGTGTAATAAAACAACTGTTGAAACTGTGGAGAAAATTGATGGAACTGTTCTTATTTATTCATTCATTTTCAGACAATTGCCACTGCTTAATATAAAAATGACTTCATATTTTTCTGCTAGTGAGGTTTTCTGCAAAGCAAGTGCTTCAAGAGTAAGAGGAGACTGACACATGGTTCCAAACTGGAGGAGCCTGAATCCAAAAGCTCTGTAATTATGAGATATATTTATTATTAATTTCTGGTTTACATTCTTTCTTGGCAAATATAATGTATGCTCTTGTCTTTGAAAATATTATATTAAATGAGGTTTCCTGATCTTATCAGATCAAAATATCACTTCTTCCTGCCTAATGATGAAATTCAAAATTTAATATTAAAAAATCACTTCAAACAGAGACAAACCTGTGAAATGCAAAATTTGATGGGAGAAAATAACTAACTTACTTTAACACAATTTAATTTGAATTGCTACTGTAATTATTAACTTTTAGGAAGGTTTTCTTGCTTTATTTTTTAAAATTGTGTAGCATTCTGGTAGTAAGTACATGGGTATGGAGAGAATTTCTGTTATTTTTTTAATTTGAATTATTTAGAGCTGTTTGAAATACTTTGCAATTTCCACATTATATTATTTCCTAGTTATGCATATAAGCTATATTGAAATGTTGGGATATTATATAAAATAACAAAGTATAAAATAAATAATGCAGTAAAAAAACCCAGAATCTGATTTTTGTAAATGAAATATAGTGTTAACTATGTTTTGCTTTGAGAATTTTCTCAATAAAATTATAATCAAAATTTCAAAACATGATTAAAATCTATGATAAAAATATGAAACATTTAAATGAAAATATTTGAACAATTTTGTTTCCTCTCTGAAAAAATGGTTGCTTGAAAACATATACTGGGAAGAATTAAGTGTAATTTCCTTCCACTGGAGACAGAGATGTACTATATATAGTGCTAAAGCAAAATATGTTCCATATGGATTTACCAACATTTTTGTGTTGTTAAAATTTTATTCATCTACAGTTTCTCTGATCTTCCAGCTAAGAAGAACTGAGTATTGCTTCTTTTGAAGCCTTTTAGTAATTTACTGTAACCAGAGTACAAACTAATAAGGCAGAAACATCTTCCCACAACCAAGAGATGCAAAAAAGGAGACACTGAATCTTGTTGGCAATAATCATCATAATCTGTCGACCAATCTTTCTTCTAAAAAAACTCACCCAAATTTAGACTCTCTTTTACCGAAGACTTTGTTTAATTTGGTTTAGTGTAGTTGTGGATGTGCCTGATCTGACCCACACTGATACTAATCAAGAAAACACAATATAATAGATGATATATATAGAGAGAGAANAGGGGTCTTCACTCCAACAGCAGTTCCTTGGGAACACAGGGTCCCTCCCAGCAGCAGCTCTATCCAGGCCATGTGGTGCAGGGAACCGATTCTATTGTTGGGCTCACATGCCATGTAGCTCCTCGCAAGTTCTTGATGGTGACTGTGTTGCCTTTTCCAAGGCTGCGGAGAAATATGACTATTATTCCCATTGCCACCTGCTCCAGTGCCCTGCAGCCCCACTGATTGACTGCAGTTCTGTTTGGTAACAAGTGAGGAAGTTGGGTTCACAAAATACTTGTTTTGAGAGAGAGTGAATGAAGGACAAAAGCAGTTGCATCTTTTCATAGGTGTAAGCCAAGATTTTGTCTTAGCTTTTTCTGCCCTTCTGAGGGTCATCCTAATTCACCAGTAGGATGATTGGTTTAAAATTAATTTTGCAGATTGTTGGGATTTGACTTTCTAAGACCCCATTTTCAAGCTCCTTTCAGCAACTGTGAGAACAGGAAATCTAAAAATAAAATTGTAATGACATTTGGAAAAAAGAAGACAGAAGATTGTTGTGGTGGAAATGTGTAAGACAGGCTCCTGGTCAAAACATGGATGTTCATATGACATGGAGCACCACCCTGCTTGCCTTACATATGTGTGTGTTTGAATATTTATGCTTCAAGACTAAAATCTCTCCAGAGATATTTAATTCATGAGTTTTCATATTAGGGTAACCTGGCAATATATTGCAGAATGTCTTAAGTTTAGCCAACAAAATTTCAAGTTGTGACAAATGAGCCCTTTTACTTTTCCTTTTCTAAACAGAAAGAATACTTAGAAGACAGAGATCATCTAAAGAAAGTAATTAAAATATATGACTAACGGGATATACTTCATTATATATGATTCTGGGGTGTTGCAGTGCATTAAATGTTATGATTTTCTAAAGTATATGCAGTCCTGAGTAAAAACCATGGAGGAGACAGCCCGAGTGTAAAATATCAATATCTAAGCAGAGACTGTAAATGCTGATAGTTGTTCCCCTTCCCACCAAGAGGAGGCTTATTCAATAATTAAAATAGGCAATTCATATTTGACTTAGGATAAAAAGAACTAAAATAATCTGGGTTTTTTTCACTTGGCTTTGCTTTAGCATTCACATTTAAGCACAAATGGAAGCATAAACATGCTGTCTTTGAGAGTAGCTTTTACCAGTGAGCCACTTAACATGCAAATCTGAAACATAAATTTAGCTTACAAATGGCATTGCAGAAAGATTACTGTTACATCTCCTGTAGCCAGAAAGAAAAGATAACTTGCTTCAGAAATAACTATAATTCACAGAGAAACTGGCACAAGTTATTATAGTCTGATCACAGAAGCTTGCACCTTAAACTAGTGCATAGCCTTGCTAACTAGTGCAAGCATAATTTTTATTACTTTGAAGATAGACGCTATTGCAGCAGGATGATAGGTAAATTTAATAAGAGGCACAGAATTTCCCATGGGAAAGCTCAAGTATGGATCTGGAGGAGGAGATGGTAGAAGTTTATAAACTTGATTTGCCAAATTTTCCACTCCTTTCAGTTGTGACTTTAGCCTTTTCTTTTGTATAAAGACCTATTAATTTGGAAATCTCCCCTTGCTTGTACTGGATTACCATTTTACAGCACATCACTGACATGATGCAGCAACTGACATGAATATCCACCGAAGCTCTAATGGCAGTGACAAGATGAGCCCTGTGTGTGTGTAAGTGCTTAATGTGACTTCTGTCATTAGGATATGAGTAACTCATAGAGACTTCTGCAGGATTAATGCATGAAGTGTAATAAGAGCTAGACTCATTGTATATTTGTGTCCCCTCTTGCATGGCAATACATTTCTGTCTATGGGCTGGTGGAATGGAGAAAAATCTTATCTTAAAAATATGACACTTCTTTACACTCCATTACTAATCCCCCGTTAGCTTTTTAATTCTCTAGAAGCAAAAGTCTGTGAGTTTCAAGTTATTCTTCTATCTCAGCAAAATAAGTTTGGTTCTTCACAGTTTTAGCTGAGCACTTTAATTAATTACATGTCTTATTTTTCTCTTACTTTGGAAAGAAAATGCATTTACATTCTCAAAATTATCTTGAAATTATTATTGTTATAAGGTCAGGATATTGTAAACACATGTTTTTCTAAACCCTGCATTACTGAGCAAGTTCTGATCAAGGAAGAGGACAGTAGTACGATAATAAAAACTTAATATTAAATGATTAAAATAGTTAATTATTTCAGACTTGATTCCTGTATTACCTCTCTGCAGTAGTGATCTTAAGTTCCGAAGGTTTGCTCTTTGAAGTAAGGCCACAAGAAGTTTGCCTAAAGGCTCAATGCCTTTACAGGTAATGAACAGGTCTGCAGCAGAGCTAGCTTAGATTCAGTCATTCACATTCCTCAACAGAAGCTTCTCTTCAGGCCCTACTTTTAGGTGCTCCTGGTTTATGCTTTAGCTTTGGTTCTTTAGACTTGAAGAGCTAGTTTCTGCATTGGATCCCAATAAGTTAGACCACAGCCTGGAAGAAGAAAGTATGCCAGAGATTGTGTTTTGTCTCTTTTTATAATTGCAACTATATTTTGTGTGCACTGATATTAATGAATTTTCAAGGGTCCTTATGTCACAGAAAATCATACAAGTACAGATATAGAGGTCTGGGGTTACAGAGGAAGACATGTAAGCATGAAATCATAGCCATGACTTTTAATGTAAGTATTGTTTGAAAACTCCAACATAAGAGAACTTATTTAAAAATTGTATCTCTGGTTAGTGTTAGAAGGGCCTTGTTCAGAACTGAACACTGAAAGTAGTTTAAATAAATAGTTATGTCTCTTAAATGTTACCCTTTAGAGTCTCAGTGGATGCTGTGTCCTCTAAGTTAATAAGCTATTTCACCATCTCAACTTGTATTTCACATAATTTTGTAGGGTCACTTCTCATACTTGGAAAACATGACTTTATAGCAGCAATCTATCATTCCTTCTAAGAATGCTTAGAGAAGGAATGATACTGTGCAGTTTAGTAATTTGCCTATTTTAATAGCCCCACAAAGTAGTAACAATATTTAACTATCATTTTGGTCATCCCTTCTTCCACTCAGGGAGATGCTACACAAGAAAAGAGACTCAGCTCAACTTCTGGATTATCACTATTTTATCAGTACTGTCTATTGAAAGACTGTAGTGTAAAGGAAAGAAGGTGTTTTGCTCTTTCCACTTCCACTTTTTTTATTATTACATACAAAGGTTTCCTGACTCTTTGTTTGTTTGGATCAACATAAGAAAAGGTTTTCAGAACTCGCAATGAACATGATGTTTTTCATACAGTCACTTCATTATTCATTTGTGTCCTAATATTTAATCAAATGTAGTCTGGGCTTTTTCCCATTTCTTCTTCTTGCTGTCTACTTGGAACACAATCATTTTTCCCCATATGACAGTCACTTTGATTTGTTGTGTTTGCCTGCTGTTGTCTTCACTTTAACTTATTGTTGACAACAAAGATTGTTTTTTTCTGTACACTTGTATGAAGGACACCATACAAACATAAATTGTGTTCAATTGCATAATAAAAAGCCTATTAGCGCGACTGCCTTCTTTCAAGGTTGTCATAATGCATCCATTTGGAAAAGAAGCTAGTTCAGTCCCATGTTAAGTGTAATCACTTAAAATGCAATATACCTGAATTGGTTTCTTTCTGCGCATGTAATAGGCAATTCTGAACTTTGTATCAAGGTCATTCTTGTAGACTACCTATAGCTGAAACTACTTCTATGACCCAACTTAATAAAGCGTAACTTATGTTGGCTTTAACCTAACTGTATGATTGATTGTCTTAAAGGATATTCCTACCGTGCCTAAATTTCATTACTTATGAAGATATTGTAAATCATTCCTTGTTTTCTTCAGTGTGCCATCTGTTCTTCTGTGGTTACTATTGCTTTGTCACCATTTCTTTGTGACAAAGTGGTGGAGATGGAAACCAATCTGAAACAGCACTGAACCCACATCTACCACTGTAACACTCTTATATTGTATGTAAAGACTTTGAGCCACCTAAGACTAGGTGAGTGACAGTGCTGTTTTTGTGTCTGACTAAAGAAAGGAAAACAATGCTTCTCCTACTGAAAAGCAAACCACCATCATTGCCTACATCATCAGCAAACAGAATTCAGCTTAATACTTATCAAGTTACAGTCCCATTTCCTAAGGAAGCAAGGCGTGAAAAGACATTTGGTCTAACCAGTAGGAAGTTAGCAAAGTATAAAGATCCTTCATAAATCAATCTCTGTGGCTGCTTTTCTTCGCAGAGCAACTTTTGTGCTACTAGTGAGTACCTGATAGGAAGTCTGCTGTCCGCTCATCATTTTATACTGCAGATCACAAAACCCAGAGCACATCTTGTTGGTTGAATGACATTATGGTTATTAGTAATGAAATTAATAAACTCATTTAATGGTTACATCCAGGGAATGCTGTATTAAAGTATTTATAACTGCAATAAAGATTTGAGTAAGTAACAAGTACATTCTAAACAGGCCTCCAGCCTATTCTAGGCACTACTCCTACGCGTAGTCAAATCACACGGTATGATGCAATTATGTGTGATCTAAGAAGCCTAATATAATAAGAAAAACAATAGAATTGTCTTTCTGTGAACCTCAAGTCAAGAATAGGTATCTTTAATTATATTCTGCACTTCTTTGCTTTTAATCTGAGCTGTTAGAAGTACTTAATGTAATTTAATATAATACTCTTTTATAGATGAGAAAACTAGGATTTGAGACCATCCTGACATAATCAGATAACTAGGGTTCTTGCTTTGCAGTTTCATGCTTAGACAGAAAAGCACACTATCTCCATCCTATTATTTGTAACTCTCCATTAGTTTCCATTTATTTCTTTTTCAGCTACAAAGTCCATGTCTCAAACACATGTATTTACAGTTCTTAAACTGTTCAAGGTATTTGGAACTGAAAGCGTGCTGCAGCATTATGCTTATCTCCTCATTGTCCTAGTTTTTTCGGTGTGGAGCAAGATGTAAGAGATGTCTGCAGCATGAAAGCCCAGTGTTATTTTGGTATTGCATATTATGAGCTTTGGCCTTCATGAAATGTTCTTCCTAGGGAAAAAAGCTTCTGTGTATATTTATATTTGCAAAGATTCCTAGAATTTTAAACCATAAAATTTATATGAAACTAAATCAATTCTCTACCTTCTCCCCTTAGAAACTGTTAATTTACATAACTCCTACCTTGTTAGCTGTCTGTATGACAAACATAGTTCTCCAAATATTTTATTCTAGCTTTTTTTTATGGTAGTCTAAGCAATTCTGAAATATTTTTTTTTACAGATTTTCATTTATCTGCAGAACAAATATTTATCTGTAGGACAAATTATTTGTTAAGCGCATAGTTGCAAATGGAAAAAAAAGATAAAATCTACAATTTTTTTGTATGACTAGAGAATAACAAAAAAGTAATCTTACTCTTCTGAACTGAAGATTTAATTCTGAACTTTCTTCAGGAAAAATGGAAAAAGAGAGATGATAATTAAATAGCAGCAAGGGGAGGAGGATTCTTCCTGGGAGCAGGTAGCAAGAGCTAGTGAACAGTTTAGGATGTTCCCTACACCTTCAAAGGGATATAAACTGTTATGACTGATATAAATAAAATGATATGAAGACTTCCTCTCAAGCATTGAGTTAATGACAAGAGTTATGTTTTGTGGCTGTTCCCATCAGTTTCCAAGCAAAAGTGTATTGTATTACTTCTATGCCTGAAAACTCAGTTGGTGTCGATTCCAACAAAGGCATCTTCTGCAGATTTTGGCTGACAACTTGCTGTTTGATATCAAAACTTCCACATGAATTCCTGGGAAATCTTGAAATATGTATCCTCTAAGGAATGTGTATGTGTCAGTCTCTTCAGACTAGCAAGCCACCTTCCTTAAATACCATAATGACGTGGTGACCATGAAGATTTTCCAATCTATTTTCTGCAGGATTTTACACGGAAGTTTTTACACAGCTAAACAATTGGTTTAGATTTAAGAAAGAAAATAGTTTTGGCAGTTGTTTAACATTTCTGTGGCCAATGTGATCTGTCTTTAATAGTAAATTTATGAAGTTATGTGGACAGACTGGCATGTTCCTGGTTCCTGCTAAAGATGATGAAGGTTGATGAGGAATAAATTTATGTCCAGACACTGATTCAACACTTCTTTGCTAACCTCTGCAACAAGCAGCAAAAACAAGAGGGAGCTGGAAATATGCCTGTTATGTAGTGCATTGGCAGCTGAAGATGGAAAGGGTTTTTTGGTGGATTATTAACAGAATTTTGAAAACATGGTTGAGAATGTGACATTGTATAAATGTGTGAAGTTAATGTTGCTTTTCCCAGCAAAACATTTCTTGGTCTGGCTTTATATTTATTTACAAAGCTCCACTTCATTGACATTTAGAAATTATTAGGTAATTATAATTGTAGATATATTGTATAATTTTATTCACTTCTTGAAACTTGAAAGTTACGAGATTTTGGGGGTTACCAGTTCAAGAAAATGAGGTTTTCTTGCACTGATTGGTTATACATAAATTGAGTTAAGGTATCTATTATCATCTCCATAATGTCCTACATTTGGTTCCCTCTTAATAATGTTTACTTAGCATGTTATTTATACTTATGGAATGTCAAGTTGAGATGTTAGATTCCCCTTCTTTCAGCTGTAGAAATAAAAGTTTGATAAGTTAACAATCACAGAAATGTCCATTCAAAATGATTTATAAATGTTAAGAGCAAGAAACAAGCATAACACAAAGCATAATATTTTTATCTGATAATTACTACATTCAGTCTGTAACTGGGGGAAAACAGAGGTTATTCTTCACAGAAATACATCATTATTATACTAAAAATATTGCAGAGAGACATCAATTGCATTACTCCCTTCTTGCTCTCAATCTCTTTCAGCTGCTGTCTGATTCTGAATATCTTACTAATGGCTTAAATAATTCTCTGTTATCAAATACATTTTTCCATGTGGAATGATATGTAAAGTTCTATCAAAACTATCCTGCTAATACTGATGTTTTAACTAAGTAGTTGACTATTTTTGTCTGTGGGTATATTTATGTTCCTAGTAAAGCGTTTTATGAATGAAAAATCTTCAGGCAACATCGTCGAAAGAGAAAGATGATTTTGCAGGGAGTTTTGAGATTTTTTCTCATTTAAATATGAAGTTTAATATATAACATGCTTTTTATATATATATAATGATTTTTTTTCTTGTCAAGCAATAGATTTATCTAGCAGTAGATCAAGAAAGAGCTATCAATATTGTTACAGTCACAGTGGTTCTTTTGAGATTTTGCATAGTTCTGTATTTTGAGGAATTTACTTTTTTGTGTTTTACTTTGTGTGATCTTTTATGCATTTGACTTCAAAAACAAGAGGTGAAACCAAGTGTCCTGAAGCATAGTTAGCCTGCATGTTCGTTCATACATTGATTTCCAAGACCCTTTGAATTTCTTATTTGCCATTCCATTTTCTCCACAGATTTTCTGCTGCCTATTGCATAGGTCTGATACTAAGCATTCTAAGAACAGTTCTCTTGTCCATTTGCTTTATATAGAAGATAACATATGCACACCTGAGAGGTACATTGATATGTATTGTATTAACATTTTTAAAGTTTTAAATCTGTTCAGGTGAGACCTAAACCTGTTTCAAAAACATCATTGTAAATTTTTTGTAACAGATTTTCTTCCATTGTGCTGTTTTAATTGTTTCCTTCTTCCCTCCTTGAATTTAAAGAATGAAGCAGGTTTCACTGAGACTCCTTGCTTTCATCATGATCTTTTCTGAATGTTTTGAGTCTGCAACTGATTTTATAGAGCTAGGGAAGGCAACTCCACTGAGAATCATACAACATATGAACAGTGCCAGAAACTCCTTTTATGAATCATGACATTTGACATGGATGTATCAGGTGGCACAAAGAAATATTGGAAAAAACATAAATATGGAAAAGTATATGTGACTATACCATTTATCCAGTATTATTTTAAAGAAACCAACTTTAAAATGAAATATGGATATTATTCTAAATAGTATCTGCTAGTAAAATCACTTATAAGAGATGAGAGAGTTCTTCTTGGCATAGCACATGCACAAGACATGCTCATGGAAAAGCCTCTCTGGGTCAGTTAGGAGATTAAAAGTTTACTAAACTTAATTTTCAGTCTGAATCAATCTTTCATCAACACCTTAATGAATTCAGGGATTTTGTTTTTCTTTCATAACACAACATATATACCTTTCGAAATACTCATAAGATCTAGGAAATGCAGGCCAGTCAAAGTGAAGATGAATTTGGTGTCTAAGTTAGTTTGGTCCTTCAACTCCATCTTTTCCTTATCCTTTTTAAATGCTAGTGCAAAGCTTCATACAAACTTTAGTGAAAGCAAAGCAAGGCTTTTATTTGACTTATATGTTGGGCCTTATATTGTGGTTTATCTTGGGAGGCCAGCAAGCTAAGAAAGTGCTAATGTGCTTGTAAATTTGTATACAGTCTGGTATCCATAGATGAAGAGTGAGTGGAAGAAAAGGAACAGATTGGGATAAGCAACATCTCTGCTATCCACACCTGCTCTGAAAGGCAATGTACAGGCGCTTTTCTTACTTGATGGTAAAAAGGGAGTACAACATTTTACCAGCACTGTTCCACTTGAAGCAAGAAGAGGAAGAGCATTTTATGATTTTCTCCTTAAAATCTTAAAGGATATTACATTTTTTTAATTCAATTTACTGCTTATTGCTTATTAGTTGGATGTGTTTATTCCACCCTAGTTCACATGTAGTATTTTTGAGGGATTGTTGAAATATATCATAGGGGGTTGTGGGAAGAAACAGGAAAGTGATGACAAGGGGGAAAGCAGGAACATAGCAGATTAATGGTAAGAGAAAATATTGACTTTTTGAGTCTTTTATTGAGAGGCCAAGAAAGCCCATTTTCTGGCCAAAACAGAGCTTATTAATAAATCATAAATAATGTAATCTTAGGGGAGGAGCTTGTTAGCTTTTTGCATTACGTAGTTTTTTGCTTAGGAAACTATCAGCCTCTGGACTGGACAGGTACACACTCTCCTGGGTGGAAAACTGGTTGGCTGGCCGGGCCCAGAGAGTGGTGGTAAATGGAGTTAAATCCAGCTGGAGACCAGTCACAAGTGGGGTCCCCAGGGTTCAGTGNTTCTGGCTAAAGAACTACCTGGAGGAGAAGGACCTGGGGGTGTTGGTCGACAGCCGACTGAACATGAGCCAGCAGTGTGCCCAGGTGGCCAAGAAGGCCAATGGCATCCTGGCTTGTATCAGAAACAGTGTGACCAGCAGGTCCAGGGAGGTTATTCTCCCCCTGTACTCATAGAATCATAGAATCATAAAATCATAGAATCACCAGGTTTGATGAGATCCACAAGTGAGACCACACCTTGAATACTGTGTTCAGTTCTGAGTCCCTCACCTCAAGAGGGATGGAGAGAGTCCAGAGAAGAGCAACAAAGCTGGTGAAGGGGCTGGAGAACAAGTCTTACAAGGAGTGACTGAGAGAGCTGGGGTTGTTTAGCCTGGCAAAGAGGAGCCTAAGGGGAGACCTCATTGCTCTCTACAACTACCTGAAAGGAGGTTGTGGAGAGGAGGGATCTAGCCTCTTATCCCAAGTGACAGGGTACAGGACAAGAGGGAATGGCCTCAAGATCCTCCGGGGAGGTTCAGGCTAGACATAAGGAAAAACATCTTCACAGAAAGAGTTATTAGGCAATGGAATGGTCTGTCCAGGGAGGTGGTTGACTCGCCTTTCCTGGAGGTGTTTAAAGTGCGGGTGGATGTGATGCTGAGGGGCATGGTCTAGAGATTGGTGGGAATGGTTTGACTCGATGATCGAGTGGGTTGCTTCCAACCTGGTTGTTCTATGATTCTATGATAAAACCTTCAGTAAAGTTGCTATATGTGGTCTCTGTTACTAGCATTGACACAACTTTAAGGAATATAACATGTAACATGTACATACTACATTGTGTTTGTGAAACACATTTACATTTTCCTTACGTTATATTTCCAAATAATAACAAAATAGCTTTCCTCATTTTTAAGTGCTTTTCTATGCTTTAATACTCTAATTGTACATATATTAAGTCAATATTCTATATTGTAAAGTCTGAATTCTGGCCTGATATCTCGCTAGGAGTCTGAGTGAAGTCAGAGGGACCAATTCAGAGCTCTGCTATTAAACGTACGGTATCAGGACTATATGATAAATGGCCTGCTTGTATGAATTTCCAGTCTTCATACTAATTGCTTGTAACTCTTAGGAAAGTGCTGGGGATGCAAAGAATCTAACCTTCCTGTTCATCATTTGAAAAACTCTTATGATTATGCTTATTCATTTGTCAGGGGAAACAGAGCAGGACGACAGCTGATTCCTATTCTCAGACGCTTAACCTAAGTTCAGAAAACTCTTTCAACATTTTATTGTTAAGATAGATATATCCTTGCAAGCAGGAGAATGTGGGAAAGTAGAATGCTCCACCCTGAGATACAAATCAGCTGTAAGTTTTGAGTGGGAGGAAGAAGAGGAGATTAGGTCATGTGAGACTAAAAGGAACACAAAGTGATTGAAAATGGGTCTTATATCAGCACAGTTTTAACTGGAGACAAGATCAGTGTCATTGCATACATGTAGCATCACAGTGCAGACATGGCATAAAAGTGTATAAATAAAAGTGTTTAAATTTGCTCTGATGCAGCTATACCTGCCAAGATAAGTGTTACGTATCTTTGGTTTTCTCACTGAGCTTGACTGAGTCATTTTTGAAAACATGGTTAAGATTTGGCTAGGGAAGGTGCAGGGAACTTCAGGAAAGAAGTGGGAAATATCACAAAGTAGAGCAGTTGTTAAGTATTACTCATGTGCATTAAAACATATTTCTTAATTTCATTTAAGGTGAGCATTAGAAATTGGATGTATATTTAAAGAACTTAAGTAAAATTGTTGTATTATTTTTAAATGTGCTAAACAGCAAGGGTGAACGAGGTGAGAATAGGGTCAGAAAACTTCACAAGCTCACTTCAGGATTTGGTTCTATGAATTTTGTGCTGCCCCATATCCACATCTATACAATTCACACACAACAAGAATAGTAATATGAAGAAATCTTTCTGGTAGTTTCTCAAGCTTCAGTGATCTTCCTAGCTGCGGTGCAGATCCATCTAAAGTATGTAATGTATGTGCATGCACCTACTGAAGAAAATGAAAGTCATTGTCAACACCTTTGTGTACTGTATTCACTCTAGTACTGATAATACTGGCTGAAATGTGTGAAACCTCACCTCTTATTCACCTGCCAACTTCCCTCTCCCCAAAACCCAAACAAAGTCAATCCTTTCTTTTCCTCCTCATCACTAAAATTCAGCTTTGAAAGTATTTAATGATCAGACTGAATAGGCTGTAATTTTTATTTAAATGCTTCATATTTGGTGTCTTGAATTAATACTGAGAGCAGTTTTGAAAGAATAAACTTGAATGTTTATAGACTTCATCTGAAGTGGAAGGGTTTTGGTTTGGTTGTGCTAGGAGTTGGGAAGTGGGGGAGGCATCTGGGATTGTTTGTTGTTTTTATTCACCCAGGAGTTTATTGGATGTGGGATTGGGACTGAAAGCTCCTAGTTTGATTTAAATTATTTCTGTTTATGTTTGGAGACTGTTATGTTATATAGTTAGTTATATTAGTTATACTAAATTAAGTTGTTTGGCTTTGTATTGGTTAAGTGGCTTTTCCCCCCGTCTTTTCCTTCTTTTTATGTAAATACCAACCTGCAAAAAATTAGTAAAGCCAACAGAGGCTGTCATTAATCTCAATGAGTAGAAAGTTCTGTTTCTAAGACATAATCATCTACAACCTTTGCTGCTTCTTACCTGAATTGCCAGAGCGCACCTGGAGTGCAGGACAGTGACAACACACAGTGGTGTAACATTACTCTCTTACAGTGCCATGTCCTAACACTGCAGCCTGTGTAACTGCTGTGAGGAAAAAAAATTACACCTGTTTCAAGGCTTGCTAGAGCTTGAGTTTTTACTCTTTCTGATAGCAGGTGGAAAAATCTGACAACTTCATAGAGTTTAATGGGTTTGCTGCAGAGGAGAAAAATAGTTTTCAACAGTCAATGGGTTTTTTTATTTAAAATATCCTGAACTGCCACTTATTCAGCCACATAACAAGGTTATTGAGGATGAATTGACTGAGCTGTGAATCAACATTTCCTGCCCACCTGCTTTCCTCCCTTGTCAGCCTTGTCAAATTTCTCTTGCTGAAATCAAGGAACGGTAAGTTCTTTAAGAAGTGATACATTCTCTGTGAGCACAGTTCCTTTTTCTTCCTGCCTTATGAATATTTAAAAAGTCTTAATCCTGTTTTTCACCTGACTGACGAATGTTGGGCAAAAGAATTGTCAGTGCAATTTCGTTACTGAACTTAGCTCAGAGCTTTTTGAATATAATTACTGTTATTGTGAAGAATTTTAAAAAATATCCAAATCTCTTTGGAGCAGATTCACTATTTGAACTGTTTATTAACACTGTTATTAATACATACACTACTCAAGAATACTTTGCACTCCTTTTGTGTTACATTACCATAATATTTATATTGCAGAAGAATTCTCAAAATAAGACTCAAGACATCAGTTATAGTTTTGGATGCTGCCATATTCTGAGGTACTGGAATGCAGATTCTGTCAATTTTACTTAACCTTCTGAACAGGATGTTTAACATGAGTGTAGTTACAGAAAGGGTCAGTATGTAGTGCACACAATAATTCAGCATTACTAAGTTTGCTGTCATTATTGTCATGCGTTTTTGAATTTTTTTTTTTTTACCCCAGTGATCTGCTCATTTTTGACTGTGAATACTACATAATTAGACAGTACTGGAAAGAAACTGGAACATGTTTAGTAGCAGAGTTCATTTAGGACCTTTAGGCATTAGGAAATCGGGGTCTTCTGTGATTGCCTTAAACTTCTGACATATTTTTTGTAGTAGTAAAGTGTAGTTAATCATATTACTTCTTTGGTTTCTGAGTTTGCTATTAATGTGTCAGCTGCTCACCTTTCAAAATTAGCCTCTGGATTAATTTCAAATCATGTTTTAAAGATTGATAAGCAAGAGAACTGGAGATACAATTTTGCCATGTAGAACACTCTCCGTGACAAGTTCTATAGATGTAGTCTTTTGGGTTTGTTTTATTTTGTATAAATGGAGCATGCCAGTTTCTTCTTCCAAGAAAACAGACCAAGATATTTTGAAATTATAATTAAGATGTTTCTGATAGCTGATGAGGCACAATGTGTAAAAGTAAAGTACTTTAACAATATTACATTTATTTATATGGAACTGAGGAAAACAAAAAATAAATGGGCATCTAGAAAAGTCATCATCCCATGACATCCTATTTCAACCCTGTGTTGTTCTAACTTCTCCTTTCTTCTCAAGAAATGTTTGGGGGGAGGGGGAGATCAAGAAGGTGCCCACTCTTTTTCCTGTGTCAAATAAGATTTGTATCCTTTATCCCTCTAAGAGATTATGGTGTAAGGTAATTGCAGTCAGTTGCTACACATGTAAAGGTTCATGTTATACAAAGATCATCCATTACAAATTATACACCAAATTAAGCCCCTCTTTTCCAGACTCCTTGGCTTTGAGTCCCTTTGAAACAATTCATTTCAGGTTTTCACCTTGATAGCTTCTCATGGGTGTCTCTTTCCTCTTATTATCTTTAGACATAAGAATCTGAGAAACAGTAATAATGCCCTTTAAACAATTAATTGATAAATTGTAGCCTTTTTTCCCCCTCAACTATTCCTGCATTCTCTGTATTCCATTCCCTGTAACAGATGTTACTACAGATTCCTCTACATTATAGGCTGTCCCCATTGCTATCAGTGTCAGAATTACAGGGTGCACCACTCTGACAGAGAGAAGGACAGGAAAAGCAGGAGTGGATGGAAGAGGGCAAGGTAGGTGAGATAAGTGGAAGTAGCTTGTGAGACAAAAGTGGTTTTACATGTTACATCCTCAAAGAAACTGTTCGTGGTCATCTTGAAGAAGTACTGTCTCCTTTACCCCTAAAACTTGACAATTACTAAACGATAAGCGTATGTGGAGAATAAGCAGGAAGTTGTTGAGAGGGAATAGTTGTATGCAAGTATTTGGAGTTGCAATGGAAGAATCAGGAAAAAAAGAAGATAACCAGAATGGAAAATAGAGTATAAGTGTAATGGACATGCAATTGGAATGAAATACTCTTTCTTGGGAAAGTTTGGAATCCTAGAAACAAACAAAAACATGAAAAAAGCTATCATGTAGAAAATAGTCTTGGAATCATACTCTACCCAGAAGCAAGAGTCATATCAGGCTAAAATGGCCTTCAGGTAAATGTTCTCTGTACCAATGAGACAGCTTGCAGTTTCTAATCACACGAACAAAAAGTTTGTCAGTCTTTGTGAGCTTGGAGTCTGTATATGTAAATTCATGAATATTTCAGAAGTAATTAATAAACTGCACTGAATTGTTTAATTTTTCATTTTTTTCAGAATCCACCATCTCTACTGGAATAATACAATATTGAAACTGAAGTACAGTAGCTTGCTATTCTAAGTATAATCGTCTGTACACACACACCATGCCAGACTGACATTCCCAGGTTTAATTGCATTTGGTTTAATATTTTTATAATTTAGAAATTTGATATAATGGATTTGGCTGGAAAAATTGAAACTACAGATGTGCACCTCTACAGCTTAAACAGTAGGGTTGCCTTCCAGTATGGCCTGCTTTCTTCAGCCTGAAAGGAAAACTGAACAAGGGAAACTTTAACAGTTGCATTGCGGCAGGAGTCAGCTACTTACTGCAGGGTCAATGGTTTAGATTGGCAGTGATCCACTGTAGCAACAGAAGGTGTCTGTAATAAAATCCAGTCTGTGAAACTAAAGCAGATGATATGGGTACACGTACGATTAACCATTACCGATTGAAGGTGCGGTCCCTCTTTAAATATTGCAGAACCAATGCTTGCAGTCACATTTATAGCCTATTATAGTAGTGATAGTCAGTTGTCAAGTCTTTTGCTTTACCTGCTGATGAGCAAGACATATTTCATATTACAACACTTGGAAATAAGTACTACTTGCTGCTCTAACATGATATTTTTGCCATTTTCTTCTGACAACAGTACCAGAGTACCAGCTTCCAAAGGGCAGGCCACTAGATAAATGAGGAGAAAAATATAAATATGGGCTTCAAAAATACATGTTTGAGTTTTAGCATAAAACACTGCACATATCAGACCCATACTTATGATCTCTCTCTGTCTGCCTTCACATTACTTCTACTCATTTGGCTGCAGGCCTTGAAAAGAAATTACTGATAAGAAATGTTATTTAGGACAGATAGAAATGTTAATGATTATGTCTGTGTCACACCTGAGATTATGTAATAGCCCGTGTCTTATAATGGTTAATTATATAATTAGACTGTGCAATATGGATGAAATACAGAGATCATAAAGTTCAAGCTAAAGAAGGACCTTTGATGTATACATTTTGGTAGAAATTGCTGTCTTGGATACTGTTTGAGCATTTAAACTGCAAAAATGAAGGAATGCAGGATGCTTTTGCAATGCCCGTTCTGTTAGTACATAATATTTTTTCAATGCCTGCTCTCCTAAATCTATTTTTTAGATTTTCATATATGTATTGACAATAATTGACACAAACAGGACTCAACTTTTATGACATAAAGTCTAAAAAACCATATTCCTAATTCTGAATGAAAATCTGTTTTCCTACATATGAGCATTATCCTGAGCAACACTTAGAACTGTCAAGATTTCACTAATAGAAATTCTTTGATTGCTAGAATTGCTTTTCAACTCATGACTGTTAAAAGCTAGGGAGGAGAAAAACTGCTGCATTATATCCACCTGTTTTGTCCTTTTTCCTTTATATTCACTTTCAATTTGCAGTCAGAGACAGGATGATCTTTGGTCTGAGCCATAACAGCCACTTCTTTTCACTTCATTCTTTAGCTCTACAAGGCTTTCAAATAAAGAAGCATTACTTCCACTTTGTGTAGTGGAAATAGCATTTAGTGTCATCAAGTTTAGGAAAAATATGTTTGCTATCTTCTCCCAAATCTATATAACAGATAATGTTTTATTAGATAACCTTAAGGGAGGATGAAGTTTGGACTTGGTAAAGTGTTTTGAAAACCTGATGATGGACCTTTTGTTTATTGTTTTAAGTGTAAAAGAAGAGTAACTATAGTTCACTCATGGTGCTAACTCTACAAAGCTTGCTTTGGAAAAAACAGGTGAAATGGCTATATATGCACGTGATCACATCTAAGATAGAGCAGGGAGTGGCACTGACTCTTTAGGCTTAGAGTGAATCCATCACAAAATGAAATTTTCCCATGTAAAATCTCTACAACATTTACATTTTATGCAGACCTAACAGAAGAGTTTTTAATTCCTTCTCCTGATCTTTCATTTCCTTTGAAGACTGTGCCTACAGCTAAGTCCCTTTTAAGTCTGAATATTAGGCTTAAGTGAACTCTAGGGTTTTTGTGTATAATGGGAACTTTACCTTATACAAGTGTAGTTGTGGATTCCCAGCAGATATTTTGGTGACTTCATCTGAGTAATCCAACAAAGGAATGGCAGGAATTCTCTTCGGTTCTCATTCCTTACTGTGAATTCCCTTGTGCTCCGATGTCTCTGTACCAGGGAATAGCTGTGGTCAGAAACTGCTGTGAATAAGGTCCTGTGCTGCTGCTTTTGGTTTCAGTTATTTCATGAATTGGAAAAGGAGAATCAGCAGCTTAATGTTTGAAAGGAGGACTTTCATCTTCCATTTGAAAACATTACTGCATTATTGCTTTTAGGCAGAAGGCTAGAATATTTTTTTTTGTTCTCTTAAGGTTTTTCAACTCTTTACTATTACTGCCTGTATAGCAAATAAGTATAAAATTAACTAGTGAAAGCTTTCATACAAATGCTTCAGATTTGCTTAGTGAAAACTGTAGCTATTGTGTAAGAGTAACATTTCAGAACTGTAGTCATCTGATGTTCTACAGATACTAGTGAATAAAAAACCTAATCCAATAATCTGTAATTCCTTAAAGAGATAAGGTCTAATAAATCTTAGTTGCTGAATTAATCAATTTTACATGTAATTTAGGAACAAATCCTTTTCTAAAGACAGATTTGTTCCTAAGAACAGGTTGAAGTAATGAGGTTGCCTAGATCTGATGGTGTTTCCAACTCATGTTTGAAAGCTTCAAAGATGAAAGGGAGATCTGTGATCATTTTGCAGTCAGGTTTAAATAATTCATTTGCTTGCTTATACTCCTAGCATACCAATAAAGTATAATATCTGTCACTGTAAAGATTTCACAGTAAAAAAAAATGTGGAGGTATAACTTTGTGAGCTCATTTTTGATCCTCACATTCAAATGTCCCTGTTGATGTTGTGGATACTGTATTGTATAATTTTCAAGAGAGTGAGTGCATTCATATTGTTTACTCATTTGCTGTGCAAACAGATGCAAGGCATAAGGTCTTTGATGTGAACTGGGAAGGAGGTATCTATGAAGGAGTACAGAGCACAGTGAGAATATTTCAGTAAAACTGTTATTGAAGATACAATAAAACTTCATATATATGAAGGTTTATAAACAATACAGTCTCGTCAATCAAAAAGGACAGCATGTTGAATGTCATATTGGAATCAATAACAGAATTTCCATGATCTTCATGACAGAGAAGATTATCCTCCATAAAGCCACATGAATTTTGTTTAAGAAGGTATCTTTTAATGGAAAATAAATACCCTAAATTCAAGAAAAAAAAATCTTATTTGTTTAATGTTATCTTTTAAAATTATTATTATTTATTTAATGAAGAGCCTTTTATTTTTTTCAGTGGTGGAGGATAAATCTCTCTTTTGAAAGAGATTTTTGAAGGGCTACCACACTACAGATGTAACTACTGTAGCTAGTGATATAGCAAAACCACCAAAAGATAAGTGATAAGATTATATTTTCATAAAGTGGAGACGTAAGCATAAAATATGTTCAATGATATATCATAGCAGATTCCATTTTAATCAGTTGAATATGAAATTTACTCCCATTTTGATGGAAGTGTTGACACTGCACAGTTGAATTATTTTAGTCAGAGCATGGATAAAAATGTTGATACAATTTAATAACTTCTTAGCCTTAAGGGAAACATAAGGGGAGTGTGATAAGGAAAGTATTAAGTCTGATTTCTTCAGAAGTGACATTGTGATTGCCAAGATGAATGAATGGTTGCTTTGCTAGATAAGTATTTTCCTATAAAAAGCTGCTTAAGATGGCAAGATGGTGCTCATCATATGCAAGGGCACTTCCGTATTTTAGGTATTGCTTACCTTTATATTAACAGAAAAGAGTCATGCTAAGCAGTAGGGAATTTATTATATGAAAATGAAGAGCAAGAAGAGTCAGTTTTCTGCAGCAAGATACATATACCACCATTGTTTCAGACACTTGAGATGAAGGAAATGAGAAAATCTTTTACTAGAAGGAACAGATAAGATTTCAAAGAAACTATTAGAAAGTTGGGATGAATTTAACAAATCTAAAAATACCTTAGAAGTAAGTCCCAAACTACATTTTCAAAGGCAGTTGGGATCATCTTTTAAATGGATCCATACATTTGTATATATGTGGATTTTAAATTCTTCTAAATTATTAGCTTCACAGACTGCAAGTCCTTAGTTGTCTCCTCAGGAAACTAATAAACCCATGTATTACCACTTCATCCTGACTCTGATCAGTTTTATATTAATCAATTAATTATAGCATGGTGGACAACTATGATTTGTTATTTGAAATATGGTAATAATACTTGATAAAAACAACGGTAATAAAATTGGCTACTCATGGTCTTAATGTCTTGCTGAGGATGACATTAGAATTGTTAAATTGTTTCCAATTAAAACACTACCAGACGCACTACAGTATGACTGTAATTTCCCCCAGTATGTTTATTGTTTACAGTGTCTGTCTCTAAGCTCATCCATTATTCGTAGAGTTAAAAGGTAAAGAACATAGTACTTGTTAGGAGTTTTAATGAGTGCTATTCTCTACATGATATTTATTCTAAATTAGTAATGTAAAATATGGTAGAAGTATGTCATGTTCTTATTAAGTATAAGCAGAATAAACCTGTAGCTTTATCACCAATTCATGAACTTTTGGAATAAATTACTGCATTTCAAAGTATTTTTAGGAACTTTTTAAATGGATTTTTTTTAATTGTTTTGATTATTTCCATTTTTTAATTAAAGAAGGGTGCTGCTGCAATTCCACAGCATGAAGACTTTCCTCATTAGAACATTAAGCAAGTTTTCCACACTCTTGAGGTTTAGAAATAACAGTAGCTTTTTGCATTAACATAAGTAAATTTTGCAAGGTTGTGGATAGCAGTGTCCTGTTTCTCTGGCATGATTTTCAGTTACTTCAGAGATAGATTTCCTTTCTTAATTATTTGCTAGGATATTTAGATATTGTAAATCTACTTAAGAGTAAGAAACAAAATTTGTTTTCTTTCTCCCTCAGATTTTTTTTAAACATGAAATCTCTGCGTTTGCAAAATATATGTCAAAAAAATTAATGCTTCATTAAAGCTCACATCATAATTTCACTTACTTTTTTTAGATGAAACAATATTTTAAATTTCAATAATCACAGGAATATTTGTTACAGTTGTATACAAATCTAAAAATCTAAATTTATATTCAGATTATTTATTTTTACATACTTAAATATGGATAAATTTGGAACTACCATATTTGTTGGGAAGCTGAATGCCAATATACTTTCTCAATCATTATACTTTTGTTGGTTATACTGACTTAATTTTACATTCCCAGTGATTAGCCCTGGTTTGTGCAAAGGCTTGATCACATATGAATCGGTAAAGCAGTTAAATTAGTGGCCTAAACAATGGAAAAAAATCAGCTTTTCTAAAACAGTGACAAGTTTCACCAGTAGGTATACTGCTAGGCATGTTACCAAGCCTTTATAGGCTTAGGTGTAAGACCTGTAAGTTAGAAAGTTTATCAATAGCTCTGAAATACCTGCAGAGTTAAATATGCATTTATTTTTCAAGCAAATTCATTTTGCATTATAGGATTTTTAGCTCTAAGTTTTTCTATAATATAAGAAGTAAGGGAAAACTAATTCATTTTTCTGAAAACATTAGAACCAAATTTTCTGAAAAAGGTATTAGACCAGCATAGATTCTGATTATCAAAATATCTGCATGCAGATGTGCTTCAGGGTTTAAACCTGCTCGCTCACAAAATTCTCTCTCACATAGTGTAAATTTGAGATGTGAATAAATTATGCTATTTTTGGCATAAATCAAGGCCAGAGGTTTTGAGGTATGTAGATTTGCCCAGAAAGGCAAATTGGGAAGGCCATCAGAAAGAACTGTTAAAAATTATAGCCAATGTTTGGGCAGCTGACTCTGCATAGCAGTACTATACTGGAAGGAAAAGTGAAATGAGCTTTAGGCCTGATTCTAATTGTCCCTGATCAAAATCTGCCTGATTTACTGATTTGACTTAGCACAGAGGCACAGCATGCACTGCTCACTCAGTCAACCAATAAGTATGCTTTACCTGAATGATTGCCTATGACAGAAGCACACAGGCTGTTGCTGATGGCTGTACAGTGACGGACGTGCTACCTGATCAAATAACATGTTTTACACTCATGAGGACTC
Source organism: Piaya cayana (assembly GCA_013389865.1). Taxonomy (NCBI): domain Eukaryota; kingdom Metazoa; phylum Chordata; class Aves; order Cuculiformes; family Coccyzidae; genus Piaya; species Piaya cayana. Next base: position 59,717 of record WAAB01017073.1, on the reverse strand, counting down.
TGTAGTATTACAGTCAGTGTCGTCAGTCACCAGAAAAAACAGCATTAAAACGCTGCATTCTAGCAGTCACTGTTGTGCAGTGTGTTTGATCACTGTTAATTGTGACAAATGCACGATGCTGTCTCAATTAACCTGACTAGAAAACATCTCTCAGCTTATGGTATTCAGTAACAGTTGTTACCTCTACAATTTGGTAGTCCTGAATTAGGTTGAAAACACTGGTCTTCTGATCTGTGTGTTTGATTGTAATTATATTTTACACTTCCAGGTGCTGTGGAATTTGTGATAGCCTGCCTGAAGACTAAATTATGCCATTCTATTTCATGTCAACTATATAATAGTTTCTATTCAGTAGGAGTTCAAGCTGCCCCACTAACAACAAGGAACTCATTTTCAAAGTAACATAGAACAAGGATGAAAGTTGGATCTGAGAGATTAATTCAAATGCTTTCACTGAGTAAGTTAACAATAAGACGCCATTAGAGGATTTTTTGAGAAGAAAACAAATGCAAAAGGTAAAATCAGACAAATTGTCTGAATTTCTGAAACACTAACTCTTGAGAATCTCTTTTGATCATACCTACCTGAAATGAGTTGGTAAGATATGACATGACTCCTCGTTATTTAGAACAAACCTTTACATTCATAAATAAAAAACTGCAGCATGAAAGAAGCATTGGTGAGAAAATGCATTTTCAGTAAATGGAGAAAGTATATATAGCAAATAATGATTTTTAACTACAGTACATGCACATTTTCACTGAGTTCAAGGTTGTAATGTGTAATATGCAGGGGGAAATAGATAAATCTCTGTTCCTGAAATTAAATGTGCATGCCTAAAATCATCTGATTAAGTTTCTGCAGTTTAGTGAGCAAGCTGAGTTAGAACAAATCTCTCCGGTGACCAGCAAAAAAAAAATAATAAAAACAAAGGAATTGATTAATTAAGATTCTATGTGAAAAAAATTGTCTGCTTGAAGAAGTTATTTTTCAGTGGACATGCCGTAAAGATCATTGACCTCATGCTGACCATAACTGAAAGGCTGCATTTGTGTAGCACTGGAAGTCTTGGCATTCCAGGGGCTATCTTGCAGTTCTACTTCCCGCTGCTTTCATTTTATGACAGGCATGCGTGCTGCTGCTCTGGATATCTCTGCATGATCCTTTAGACATGACCTTTGTATTTTTCTCCCAGAATTCTGAAGTTAATTTGGAAAGAAGGAAAACTTTCTAGTGCATATTAAGCATTAAAACTTTAGCTTTTATGACATCTAGAAATGTGGGATTTTGTTTAAAAATTAAATGTAGTCCAAAATGCCTTGTTCGACCCCGTGATACTGAAGCTGTCATTTATCATTTAATAAAGGTACTGTTGAGACATTACTGTAGAGAAGAATGTTAAAGAGAGCTTTTGGTATGAATGTATTTAAATAATGTTGAAGAAAGGTTTTATCCATTAAAGCATTCTTGTGCACGGTAATGAAAGTAATGAAGGTATTAATGGAATAAAAAAGCTAATATTCTTTGAAGGTGTTGCAAAGCATAATTACAGCTAGGGAGTTAAAGGATGAGTAAAACTAGTGGTTTGGGAAATTAATCATTAAGGAATCTTTTTTTACTTCTAAATATTTACATTCATACTTATTGTTTTCTGGTGCTAAGGAGTAAAAGTAATTTCACTTATTTATTGTATTTTTCTGAATTTAAAATCTTTAGAATTAATTTGTTCTGCAATATAACAGGGTGTCATTTGGAATTCTACTTTTCTTTCTTTTTTCAAAGTCACAGTTACTGGGGAAGTTATAAAAAATTGTTGAACCTGAATGAAAAAACACAACACTTTTCAGGAGAGGATTTTCCTGTTCTTCTATGAAAGAGTGTAGTCCATTAATCTCCTTTTGCAGAATTTTGTGTTTTGGAAGTTAAAAATTTCAGCACAATTAAATCAAGTTAGCATGATTATTTCAGATCATCAGCACTATTTGTGATGGCCATTCACTCATCTTTATTCAAATTTGTGATAATTAACACAAGAACTTCTTTTACACAGCTAAACTTTGCTCCTTTTTTTTGTCAAAGCTGTGGCCCTCCTCCTGTTATAGAAGAAGAATCTGTTGACTCTAGACATGAGAGGTGGTCAGTGCTATCTACTAGGAATTTTGTACAACGTATCTTTTTTTCCCTCTAATCATGGAATGAATCATTGTACAGGGCAAGAAATGAGACACAAAAGTCTCCTGGCTTATTTGATTTACATACAGTTAGCTACTAAAAAGAGGAAATGTGCTTACTATGTAGTTTTTTTGGGCAGAAAATCCATTTTAGCCAACATTCAGAGTATATCCTTTGTTAGGCATCTTTTGATTGATGCTCCTTTGTCCACATTACACAGACATCACTCCCTGGTTTTAGGATTTCCAAGGGTTTATTGTATACCGCTTAGCACTGTGCTGAACTGTGTGTTATGCACTAATGTGTCCTATGTCACTCTTTGTTCTGGGACATGTTGATCTTCGCAGAGTGTATATGAGGATAAAGAGGAAATTTTGTAGCAGAACGCAGTCAAAAGCAGCAATGGTTTATAAGTTTGGCACAAAGAACATGAATGTATACTTCTTAGGCTGCTGACTTCTTTTTACCAAATGGAGAAAATAAAACACTCCATATTTAATTTGTAAGGGGAAATACATATGGGAACACAAAGAGGAATAATATGAATAGCCTCTGCTGCATATATCTGCTTCTCCTTTGTTTTGAGATATCATTAGATGCTTTGATTGAAGCTTTCTGTCTTTCTGGTTTTTGTTAAGTGTAAAAGCACTGGTGTACAGTGTGACTGAATACTTCATTTAAAAAGAAGCACAGGTAGTTAACCTGCCACTACATCAAGGGTGCAGGTGTTGCAAGAAATGAATATCCAAATCAAAGCTAAAACCATCACTACAATGCTACTGGCAAAGGAACTTCATGTTGCTTACTCCTGCTCTTCAACAGCATGAAGTCAGAGTTGATTACTCATGCTTATTCATCCACACGCTCATTATAGAGTGTTTAAAATCCGCTAGGGTGGCTCTGAGGACAGAAAGAAGAGTAGGAGGAAGGACTGAAAATATTGATGATTTTCCTTAAAGCTAAATTCAGCACTGAGAATGCACATTCAAAATGATGGCAAGGAAAAATATTAATGTAATTCCTGATGTGAGATACCTAATTGGTACATTTCAGTATTTAGAATTGGTAGTTCTCATTGACTTGAAGGTTCTCTTTTCTTGTGGTAGTTGGTGTTGGCTTGCAAATTTTGGCCTTAGCTGATATTGGTCTTACATGCATTGTTTTTCTTCTTTGTAGCAAGTTTTAAGTATGATTTTGGATTTATTCCCTTTCTAAATAATAAATCTTGACAGGTTTACTCCCTGTTGTATAGGTTGCATTTTCTGTCTTCTGTCTAATAGGAGCTCATATGCTTCTGGCTTTTAAGTGAACTACCATCTACCTGTGCTTAAAACCTTATCGTTTGCTCATGTCTAGTAAGTTTTATTTTGCTTATAGCAACACTGATATCCATAATTTTATATTTTTATGTTATTTTACACTAGCTTCAGTTTGGCAACTTTTGGTTGTCTGTTATCTTCTGGCATTTTCATATCCATATTTTTAACTTGTTGGTAGTCACAGAACATCCTTACAATACTGTTCACTTGATTGCAGCTTGGTGTTATGCTTTGAGTGCTTCACTGTGACCTTATGCAGAAAGTGTATATACATACTATTTTCTTCCATTTTTTCTTATTTTTTTTCTGAGTAAAAGAGACCTTGAACTGTGACCAGCTCCTTACAAGTGGCTCCAGTGAATCCAAATGAATGAGGCTGTTGACAATTTTAAGCTTAGATTTAAGGCTGATGGTACACTGTCTTGTGTATTTGGGACCTGTTTTGGCAAGCACTGTAGTATCTGATCTGTGTCATGTGAAACTATTCATTGAATTTATTTGCACTGTGTATTTTCTTCATAGCTGGAAATGTTCTGTGTATTGAATTAAATAATTTTTGATACTTGGTCTATGTTGCTTCAATCCATAGGATGGTCTCAGCTATAAAGTATAATTTAATTTATATCAGTTATAAAAAATTCCATTTTTGCACTAGAATTTATCCATGAAAGTTTGACAAAAAAAACCCCACATTGGCCCACAACTAAATCACTCCTGTCAGTTCTGCATAAATGCAAACTTCTCCACATATGTATCCCTTGGGCATTAATAGCCTTTTATTCTTTTATTCCCTTCAGTTTTGGAAAGTGATTTTATCTATGGATGCAGATTCATTTGTCAATTTATCTTCTCTCTTTCTCACTATGGTTCTCTACATCCTCACTCCCCCACTTTTTTTTTTTTTTTTTTTTTTTTTTTTTTTTTTTTTTTTTTTTTTTTTTTTTTTTTTGCATCCTGACTCAATTTACCAATACGTACTGAAAGGAAAGTGCTGATTAAGAGTGAAGAATTGGGATTTGGTTTGGTTTTAGTAGCCTTGCTTCATGTCAAGAGGTTTTTAAAATGAGAATGATGGTGAGAATGATGATCTTTTTGGGCATGGAAAAGATCTGAGGCATGTTGTCATGCTCATCAGCTTTTACTCACACTTTAACCTACTTAAGAGGTGAGACAAAGCATATGGTGCTACAGCACATTACACTGCAGGCAAAAAATATTTTTTTCCCAATATTCTCTTATTTCATATAAATACCTCGGAGGCCAACCTTTACTTTAGAAACTGGGTAGCTGCCTTTGGACACATGTATAACATTTAAAACACTAGTGCTGTACTGATGAATTGTTGGATACAGTTTTTCCTCTCACAATGGGAATAAGAGGTGATAGTGCTTAATACTGACAGATGTGCTCAAGAACCACATTGTATGAAACCACTTGAAAGCCTCCAGTTAGATGCTGAACTCCCAGCTTTACTTGGAGGCTTAGCATATTTCAGGACTGTGATCTGTAAGATTCCCCCTTTTTATGAGGAAAAAAGAATTCTAAGGAAGTTGGAAGATTTGTTTTCTTCCTCTTTGATAATTTTAGGCAGAAAGAAAGACATGTTTGCCATTACATTGCTTTGCATACTGTGGTCTGGTACTTTTGCAGTGCTGCCTTTAAATAGTAAATGCCAACAAAGGCTGCACTAATTTCTTATTACTTTTAGAAAGGTATTTTTTTTATTATTGCCCAGATATTTTCTTCCTTTTTGCCAGAAACAGTTTTTAAGAAAATTTTAGAAAACAAGTAGTTAAAGGCAAATCATTTGAATTAATATTGCAGATTGTTTTGATGAGTATGGAATCTCATCTGTATGGGGTTTTTTGCTGAACATAATATGTAATGTTACACAATACCACATGATATAAAGCATAGATATACCTGAAGCCAATTGATGGCAGTTTTGGTCAGATCTGGACTGCTCAAAAGCTAAGCCACCCATTGTAATGTAAATTTCTCAAATCATTTTATCTGCAGGTACAATAAAAGCTTGCTAAACCTGAAAAGGAAAACTGTTAACTTTCACCTGTAACTTTTGTTTGCTTCTCTCAGCTGCGTTAGTATTCGGAATCAGCATCAACCATAAAGTATTTTAAGATTTTTCAAATAGTCTGGTCCATTATTTTACTAAAAGAAGGCAGCATTTTATTATAAAATGTATAATTGCTGTCACCATTTCGTGCTTCAGAGATTCAAAAGAACATGTTTTTGACAATGGAACACAATTTCTCAGGATTCTTGAAAACTGAAAGGCTATATTTTGTTTTTCCCTAAAGACTGTGAAGGACAAATGTCCAGTCCTTTGGTCTAGAAAAAAATACGTAGTCAGTAACAAGACCCAACAATTGCAGAAAAGTGAGTTTTTTCCATAGTTTTATAAAACTAAATCACTATCTGGGAAAACTTACGTGTTTGCATTTCTAGGCTGTGCTTGGATCCTCTGATGGGAACTACATGCAGTACGCTCTTGTGAATATGTAGAAACCCATTTTGTGGGTCAAGGTTGGAGATCTATTGTTACAGAGGGAACTGAAGGATAAACATCTCTGCAGCATCTTCAGAGAGTGACACCATGCAATGAATAAACCTGATTGAAAGAGTGTGGAGTATAAGATGTTAAAGGATATGAAAGAATATGTTGGAAGACTTCAGTAGCTACTATGTAATTGAGGTTGGCAATTGCAAAAGTATGTGTTTCCTAGCATAATTATCCTGAAGACACACGATGATTCAGAAATGTAACAATTGGTGAACTTATCCTTGAGCAGTTGCTTTTTAAAATAGAGGAACAGAGATCTTAAACTCATCAATATGTCGACTAACACCTTCTAACTCAACTAACCAAAACAATTCTCACTGAAATCTCCAATTTTTGTGGGATGGAAATTTAGTCTTCCAAATGAGATGGATTTTTAATTAGAATTACTTTCATTTCTGAGTGGTATAATTTTTCACAATATGTTGTCATATTTCATGGCTTTGAAAGCTGCCTAATTCTAATTTTTTCCACTTTAATGGAAAAAAAAGCTGAAGGTCCAAGAAAATGTGTGCTATGAAGTCATTGACATGACGGATTTCAATATCTCTAAATAATTAGTTAAGCTATGCTTGTCTCTTTCATTAAAAGCACCATTAGACAGCCAGATTCAAAAGATGACTGTGGTAAATGTTTTTTCAGTTAATTCTTGATAATGTTAAATGTGGTTGTCACTTCAATTGATCACTATGCATCTTTTCTTAAATACCCATCCATCTACTTGAGCTGCTGTCTTAAAAAAATGTATGTGGAAATCATTGAGATAATTTCAAGAAAATAATTACCTTAGTTTAACTAGCTGTGAATGTTTTCTTTGTTTCTATGTTTGGGGTTTTTATGTTCATTCTCTCCTGAGATTGCTGAAAAAAAATCTATACTACTGACATTTCTCTCTCCTTCATTTCTTAGCACATTTCCTCCTATTTCAGGTTTCTTTGGGAAATAAAGTATGCAATCAATGTGTGGTGTAGAAAACTGTAAATCTGTGCAAAGAGACATACATTGCCTGCAGTCTCTGCTCATGCATGCATTGCCTTTTAGTGTACCAGAAGGTTGATGAGGGCATTGATTTAGCACAAGGCTGAACTAAAGCATGTCTTCCTTTCTGTAAATGTACACAGTTTGCCAAGAGAAAGCCTATAGCATTTCTGTTATTCTTCAGATTATTTTGTTCACATATTAATTTTACCCTGTAGAGAAGCTAGAGTAGGAAATGGACTAAATTAAGGATTTTTATCATCTTGACTTTTTGAAAAAGTGTTGGTTGGTCACCTGCTTTTTTTCAGTGTTCCTATTGTATGAGAGGTGATGGGCTGATAAAGAATAGAGAATGCAATATTTTGGCTGTTACTGAGCCCTTGAGTAGTAATGGTAGCTGTGGAGTGACAGGAGGGGAGAAGGCAGTATGTTACAGTGACATTCCCAGCTTGAGAGCAGATTTGTTAAAGAGTACACTCTAAATTTAATGTGCTCATTGCTTGTATAGTGATAGTAGCATTCCCATAATGTCCCTAATGTACCTCAAAGCTTCTGGAGGCAAGATGATTGTAGGTAGTCTTGAGTAAGTACCTCACAGTGCATCTTCCATACAATATGTCAGCAGAGAGTAGCATAACATATTTGTCCACATGCAACCAAGACTTCTCTCTCTCTTTAACCCCTTTGAATTCATCTTTATATAATACTGGGCTTTCTTAATTTTCTTTTGAGTAAAACTTACTTGTGTAATGATGGCCTGAAGCTGCAGTTTTCTAATCTCTAGCTCATTAGTCTGAAAAGACTCCATTTCAATTCTTTTCTGCTGCTTATGCTGGTTTGGTTGGACTCCAGAATTGTAGACTACTTTTGGTCCCATTCTTTGACATTAAATAAAACACAGCACTTTTCTGGATGGAACTGTCATCAGTGCTCAGAAATATTCTATTGTTTTCTTTCAGAACATGCTCTCTCACTTTTTCATTTCTTGTTGGCTTTTCTTTTGACAGCCTTTTATTCTTTTATGCAATGGTTTTTAAGCAAGTAAATACATGATTTCTTTGACTAGTATATTTTATTAAAACAAAACAACCTAATTAATTCATCCTCCAGTTATATGCTCCAATAATCCTTTAATGTAGACTTGTCATGAATGGTGTTATTACAGATAGGAAGAACTAGCATAAATCAAAAAAAGTTAGATGCTTTTTCAGACAGTTTTTCCACCTCAGATTTTAAACTAGATGACAGTGTTCTAAAAGTCTATTGTACATCTTATTTATTTCTTTAACTTTGTAACTTGTGGCTGTTTGTTCAACTGGGCTTTTAAAATCTAGATAAATAGAAGTAACAACTTAAGTTTGTAAAGTAAGTAAAGTGAGTTCATGAAATTTGCCACAAATGTAATGTCATGGTCAGCTCATCTAACTTCCCTTATATGATCATTTATGAAGCATTTTTTTCTAAATACTTAGCATTAGTTCTACCCATATGCACTTGACATGTTCCATTCTTAGAGAAGAGAAAACCAAGTACAGTTTCCTATAGGGATAATAAAATGAGGAAAATATTAATTTTGGTCTAAGATATCCTAAAATAAGGTGTATGAAAAAGAGAAGAGATTAAGAAAGGTAGTAGAAATTTTCAGTACTTTCAGTACTGCTCAGACTCTGCATTGGTGTAAGCATAGAGCTGCAAAGTAGTTGATTAAATACAAAAGAGGCAAAAAGCTGAATTTAGAGAGGAAAAGGTTGTTGATCAGGACCACAAGTCTGTAGTAGATATAGGAGGAAAAGTGAGACTGGTTAGAGAGGATGAGCTAGAGAGCATGACTATTTAGGTGAAGAAGCATTGGTGAAGATCAGGCAGATTGGGACTAAAGCTAGTGATAAACTAGCTGGGATTAAAATAAAAAATAAAAGGCAGTTGTTAGATACCTAGGAAAGCAGGTAGCTGTGGACATGCATGCTGCCAGCGGAGGGAGTCTGCGTGGTAGATTCAAACAAGTCGGGAGTAGTAAGGGGATGGCAGAATTATGGTGGATGCGCAGAAGAGATGTATAGTCTTAAGTTCACTTTCCATCTGTACTTTGAATGGACCATGAGACTTCAGAGGCTTGTTCTCCTTTTAACAAGAAAGTTCCATCAAAAGCAGTCTTTGATTTTGTGAACTCTCTGCTATATTTCCAGTGCATAGATTTCCTTTGGAAATTGAAGATTGTATAGCAGAAATATCCATATCCTTTTATCCTTTTTAACAGATTTCTATTTCTTGAGATAGAAATATTCCGTGTTACCATGTATAGTTCAGTAAGATCCTGGAAGACTGGAATGTCATTAGGATCATTGTAGTTTCTTCTTTCTGGCTTTCATGACCTTCTCTTTGGCAAGCCATCTAGCTGGTGAATGTGATGCATTCATAATGTGCACATTTCCATCTAGTAATTCTATTGCAGCATCTAGAGCCATGAAACTGCTCACTTGATTGGCTGCATCATAATTGTGACCCTGACTTATGATGGCTACTTGCAAATTTGCTTCTAAGGATATAATCTGGTCACAAATTCCTGTCAACTTGAATTGTGTGAAAAATCCTTCAAACTTGAAATGTGTGGTTCTTCTTGTTTGTTTGGGGTTTTTTTGTGTGTTGCTTTATGTTGTCACTCCCCACCCCTGAGTTGTACAGAACAATTCAAAAGATCTCTTCCACAATGTGGCGATACTGTCATTCTATGATACAGTAAGAGGGGGCTGTTGTCATAGGACTTCGGCCTTTTTTTAATGTCATTGTGTGGTGGATGAGGTGGTGGATTAGTACTGGATCTAATTACTGCCCAAAAGATTTTCTTCTTGTCTTTATGTTCCTTTGCAACATCAGGTAGTTACTGAAAACATACATCTTCAGTGCAAATGGTTATTAAATGCACTTCTTTTTTTTTTTTCAGAGTAACAGCTTAAAATATCAGTTGAAATATCTTGCAGAAATGCTGACCACTTATAACTGAAGCCAATGGGAATACTAGTTTGAATGGATGAAGTACCATATAGCAATCACCTTCAGAAAAATCATTTGCTAAAGTTATCAAGTTGGGTGTGAAAACTAATAGGAATTTTTCCTTAGTCTGTCTGTGGTTCAGTCAACTACCTGTAAAATGGAGAGATATCATCTTTCATTTTGCTGGTCATTTTAAAGACTGATTAAGTCTTGTGAAGCAATCCTCTGTTCTGAAAAGCACCATTGAAAGTTCAAGACAAATGAACAGATTTAACAGATTCCCCACAGGTTTTAACAGTCTGCAGCAAATATTGACCATCTGATCATTAATAAATTTTCATTTATCATGTGTACCTAATGGTGCAGGGTTTCTGTGAGCATGGAGAAAGGCAATAATTTAGAAACTCCACAATGTATTTATACAAATGAGGTGAATTCATGGTTATGTAGAGTACACTAACAAGGATGGAGTTTGACTTTTTATGAGTTTGGCTGTACACCTTAAAATCACATTCTTTTCATGTTCTTTTGGTTTTGTGAATCTAAATTTCTATTCATAATGCAGCTGTAAAAACAAATACTGTTTCAGATAGTGTAAATTGTGACCATATTGAAGGTGATGGAAAAGTTTTCATCACTTCTTGTCACTTTTCACTCACCTGTGATGAATGAAATAATATATGAATATGTGCATAACAAGCTTCAAAGTCAGCCTAGAAATGGAAAAGCTTGTTGCTTTATTCCTTCACTGAAACATCATGCCCTGGCTGTTCTCATATGGCACTTATATTGTGGTAGTTTTGTATATGTGTGATTGTGGTGTCTTTTTTATATTTCCTAGTGTTACTCATTGTTGCAGTCCTCAGGAATGTGCTTAAGTGACAGGTAGCTCTTCAGCAATGCTTCTACCAAAACCACAGATCAGTGCTGTACCTGAGGATCTGCATTTGGCACCTAGACATGGAACGCTTAGTGTGACTGGAACAGCATAAAAAGTCTCTTACTGCACACTCATCATATTGCTGTAATTATCCATCAGGGATATGTGCTTTAAATTTTGAATGGCATATTATACTTAGAAATTAGTTGTCTTGCACTTTAATTATATTTTTCCCAAAATATATATTCTTTTTTTTATGATGAAAAATTAAACCAGTGTAATTGATTTGGATTCAAAGGGGATGAAAATTAATATTGAAATGTGCATTTAAATGGATTCCTCTCTAAGTGACTTACATTGGATGGGTAGCATCTCTTATGTGTTTAACCCAGACAGAGTTCCCACAAACCTAGAGGCAAGGGATGGCAGTAGTGAAAACAGCTGCATGAGGTCAAAAGTATCCACCCATGAGTATTTTTTAAAAGAGGTGGTGGATGTGCTTGCCAAAACTCTTTCCATCATCTTCCAGCAGTTCTGGAGGACTGGGGAAGTTCTACTGGACTGGAGGCTGGCTGATGTGCCCATCTACAAGAAGGGTCACAGGGATGATCCGGGGAACTACAGGCCTGTCAGTCTGACCTCACTGCCGGGAAAAGTCATGGAACAGGTGATCTTGAGTGCTATCATGAAGCACATGCA
>WAAB01017073.1:0-47259 GCA_013389865.1 Piaya cayana | reverse complement strand
AAAAATTATGGAAAGGGTCATTGGGCACTGGAACATGCTGCCCAGGGAGGTGGTTGAATCATCTTCCCTGGTGGTGTTTAAGGCACGAGTAGACGAGGTCCTGAGGGACATGGGTTAGTGTTTTATAGGAATGGTTGGACTCGATGATCCTGGAGGGTCTTTTCTAACCTAATGATTCTGTGATTTTGAAGTGTGACTGGATGGTTGATTGGCTCAACCTGGTGGCAGAGCTAAGAGAAGAAGTAAAAAGGTGAAGAAGCATCAGGGAGTCTGAGAATTAGGCAGAAACAGGAACAGCCATAAAAAAAAAAAAAAAAATCAAGGGTATCCTGTATCCCTTTCTACCAGGTTAAAAACAGTACCTCAAAGTAAAGGAGGGAATGAAGGCAAGTCCATGTTCAGGGCAGCAGGCTAACACACTTCTTGCCCATCTCACCTTCCGAGGTACCTCTGTACAACAGGTATGAGACTCTGGAGGTAGAAGACCAGTCAATGGAAGATGAAGATGAGTCCATTCATGATGATGGTACATCTACACCAGAGGTGTCACTGAGGTCAGAAAGGCCTGCTCCTCGTATCAAGACCACCTCATCAAGGCAGAAAAGAGAGGTTATAGTTGTAGATGATTCCCTCCCGAGGGGAAGAGAGACACAGTGTGTTGGACAGACTCTCCCCCTAGGCCTCCTTGGGCCTGGGCTAAGGACATTGCAAGGAAACTTTCTAGCCTCTTACAGCCCTCAAACTGTTGCCTATTGCTGCTCTTCTATGTGGGTGGTGATGAAGCTGTAATGCTTATTCTGAGGGAATCTAAATTATTCCAATCAAAGGAGACTTCAGTGTCTCTGGATGGCTTGTAAGGAAATTCATTTTTTTATCTGGTTATTCCTCTAAGCTTTCAGTTGTGGGCAGTGACACAGAAAGAACAGATGCACTCAGCCTGTCAATGTATGACTCTGCACCTGGTGTTATCACATTTTTTACTTCTTTGGTATTGTGTGGCTTACATGGCACCAGGTTTACTGGCCTCTGATGTGATTCAGACTTCTCAAAGGGGAAAGAGCTTGGGAGCTTGCAATGCTCATTGGCAGAGCTTTAAATTAGGCTTGAAGGAGGAGGGGAGATAATATCAGGCTTGCAGAGACAAACCAAAGGATAACACAGCAAGGTTAAGTGAACAGGATAGGAGCAAGGACCCTCAGCCCTCAGTCTCTAAGACCTGCAAGGTACAACAGTGCGCAGTTGAAGTTTTACAGACATGAGCCAGGGGCTACTGAATTCATAGGAACCAAGAGAGATACACCAGTGAAAAACCTCAAAGGAATTATGGAGTGTTCCTCTAAGAAGGTGACCCAGCCAACAGCTCAGCCTCTACACCAATGCACACAGCATGGGAAACAGGAGGAGTTGGAAGCCATGATACAACAGAACTATGATATAGTTGCCATCACTGAAAAATGGTGGGATGACTTGCACAACTGGAATGATGCTATGGATGGCTACAAACTCTTCAGAAGGGACAGACAAGGAGAGAGACATGGTGGAGTAGCTCTGTATGTTAAGAAGTGTTTGGATTTCCTAGAACTTAATGATGGTGGCGATAGGGTAAAGTATTTTTGATTAAGAAACAGGGAGAAGGCCAACACAACAGATATCACCATGGTAGTCTATTACAGACCATGCAATCAGGATGAAGAGGCAGATGAAATATTTTGTGTGCATCTGGGTGATATCTTAAGATTGGTAGCCAGTATTAGGTTTATGATTGGACTCGATGAGCTTAAAGGTCTTTTACAACTTAAACAATTCTGTGATTCTGTGGTTCTGCTTCTCAAGAATACATTAGAGGTGCAGCTAAAGCATCCTAAAACAGAGTAACACTCATTATGTAATCAAAGTCTACCAGCTCTCTAGACAAACAATAATGCTCTCAACAATGAAATATTGTTGCTGTACATTCCAGTTTACAAATTCTAGTTCTCTTCTCTTTTTGCATATGCTTTCTTTGAGGGGAAAGCTGTGTCAGTTTCACTATGCTAAACACAGTCTATTTCTTGTTTTATCTTAAGCTTTTCTCCTTTTTTTGTAATTTCTTCCAAACTCTACATCTCACTTTGTTCATTGTTGCCTGACATCATCTGAAATTGAGTTGTGGCCAAATAAAATGTCTTGCAATCCTTTCTTGCTTTTTTCTCTAATTCTGTCAAAAAAAGCAGTTCTCGATTTTCTCTGTCTTAATATATTGCCATTTAACCAGATCATAAGAAGAATAAAATATTTCCAAATCAGATTATTTTGTCATTTTAATATTAATAATTTTGTTACTATTGCATGTTGGGGGAGAGTCTGTTGTGTTGCTAAAGATTTTTTACTAAAAAATAGTGTACATATACCATACAGGTTACAAAAACTGACGATGCAAGAAAATAAAAATGTAAAAACATTGACTACCAATATGGAACCATATTTAGTTGTTAACTATTCAAATTGTCATCTGCAGAAAGTTTTTGTTAACTTGCATGTCTTTATCTTTATCTACCAGTCAAACTGTATTATCACTGTTAGTTATAACCATAATATCACTGTTGGTGAGTTTCTAAGATAATGACTTTGATTCAGAAAATTGAAATAGGTTATAGGAATGCATTTTCTGTTACATGTTCTCTTATTGGAGCTTTGAATTTTGAGGCAGAATTTGAGATGGTCTAGTTTACCTGCTGTTCCTCTATTCTGGGCACATAACAATTTCAGCCTGTGTTTTGTTCATAGACCAGCCATACTGACTCTCAAGAAACTTATTATTGGTTGTATATAAAGGGAAACAACAGAACTGCATTTTTCACAGGAGTAAATCATAGAATGATCGAGACGTAACATTGCTGTAGTTTTGAAATAGTACTTCATAATCATATTCTTCATAGAATGCTTTTGAAAACTCAAGAAGTTGATAATTGCCATTCAGTAGGTAATTATATATGGTGTGCCAGCCCCCGATCAAGACAATTGGTGCAAATTATACACTTTGGCTGGTTTTAATCCAGAAAATTCTACTTTAATCAATGATATTATTATAATTTTACACCAAGATTAATGAGATCAGGACTTGGCATTTCTCATTAGCAAAATATTGTGTCACAAGTTCTTCCTTTATTTTAGAGTTAATAGTCTCATAATGGTATTCATGACTAACTGTAGGACTTGCAGAGGTCTTACTGATGCAGTAAGAGATGTTGATGTTCCCCACCTTCCATCACAGGTGACTGTGTCCCTTCTAGCCCTATTGTATAGCTCCCATTTTTAATGCTTTCTAGTGATTCAAATCTCTGTGTTACCTCTGGGAGATCCTTCCATCAGCTGCATTATGAGAGTAAGCCTTAAATTGTGCCATAGGAGCATGTTACCAGCATTTTCTCAGGCACCCAGAATGACATAAATATTTTTCTTGTCTTTGGAAGTGGTGGTGGTTTTAACTGTGTATGTAGCCTTTAGCTAAGTGTAAGATCATTTAGTGCTCTCAGCTGAGGAAACGTATATCCCCAAGTACATCTCTACAGAGGGTTCCAGCCTGCCCTTACAGGGTGAACTCACCAGAGCACAAGTTAGCTGACGACTTTCTGTTTCCTCTGAGCTGATGAGAGAAGTAGGAAGAGCAGGCCCAGAGGTAAGCTCTATACACTTAATTGTGTGTGGTAACAAAAGCTATTGTGCTCTTCTTAAGCTTATAAATCAGGTCCTCTTGACCATCCAGAAATAGTGTGTGGGTAGAAAAGAACAGTTCAGCCACCTTTCCAGTATTTTCTATTCAGAACAGTAGCTCCAGTTGTCTCCTACCACATTGGCCAATTAACTAGTTTCCAAGAACTATCAAATAGCTACTTGTTTCGGATAACTATGTGTATGTTCTTCATTGATTACCCATGAGCTTGCACTGGAAGTATGACAAGGGCTACAGTACCAGAGGTTCATTGCTTTGGTCATTGAGAGAGGAAATATTTGGAGGATGTGATATATCAAAACCTCTTCACAGACTGTCAAGATGCAGAAAGTTGTCATCACAATATGTATGTCTAAATCTCTATTATTTAGAGGACCAAGAGAAGAAAACTGTGAACTAAACAAATAGCTCCAGGGAATCAGCAAGTAGGCACCATAAACTGCCTGCCTTAAATTGCCCTTTTTTGTCCTCAGAAATATGGGAAGTACATGCAAATAGTAGTTTCTTCCTGTGGTAGCACTGATTAATCTCGGTATGAATTGAACAAAAGGCCTCAAAGACCACCTGAAAACCCTGCAATAGAAAGGAATGACAAAGTCTGCAAGTCTTGGCCCTGTGTAATGCTTTCATAGCACACATATGGGCAACAGCATGAAACATGAGGTGATTTATCTGTTCCCATTATATTTAAGCCTAAAAAAATACTATAGCAAAATTGAAAAGCTATTCAGAAGTCTTAGACATTGATTTTTTTTTTGTTTTTTTCAAGATGCTGACAGTCTCCCTGCTGATAGTTTGATGTTTTCTGTAACTTTTCTTAGCAGGTTATTCTACGCCTCTTCAAGCCCATTTTTCCCTCCCTTGATTTTTGTCTAATTTACATTTGTTTCTTTAGCAAGCTACTGTAAAGATGTCTTCAAGTCCATTTACAATGTATACTTAGTATCAGCTTCAGAACACTGAACAGAATACAAAATGATTGGATAGACAACTCTGGATTTTTAAATTCACTAGATTTCTTTTTCATTTCCTTTTTGAAAGATCCCTGTCTTTGAATTGTTTGTAACATACTTTGTCTAAATATGTGTTTGCATACTAAGGGCTTTGATTTGAATATTGATGAATAACCTTAAGCATTTGTGTTTTCCCTCCATTTTCATAATTTTAGCAGAAAAAAAGTACAGGGGCAGTTTTAGCTTGTAAATTGGCAAATTTTTGCATTGAGATTTATTTCTACTGCATAGTACAGCACAAAGTATCTCAAGAAGATAGTAGAAAATATGAACTAAGGATGATGGGAAGAAAAAGAAACTTAAAGGAACTTCTGCAGCTGTACAGCAGTCAATAACTACAAATTAGTCACAGCTTGAGTGACAGACAAACAAATCTCTGGTGTACTCTAAGAAGAAACTGTAAAAAGGCTGCATATTAGTCATTCCAGCTGTCATCTTTGTATAACAGACATTAAAAGTGCATTCTCGGACTGCAGTGATTTTTTATATTTTTCTGTCAAAATCAGGATTACGTGGCATTAAGAACAATAACTGCCTGAAACATTGTGATCTAAGAAAGCACTTTTTCTTACTAAATTTCAGATTCTCCATACTCCAATAAAATTCTTACACACCCTAAACTGTTATTGAAGTTGCATATGAAATAAAATCTTTACTCATCACAGCTTTTTCAAAAGCGGTTGAGTTTTGTTACTTCTGTGTTGCTTTTCCAGAGATGAGTGGTAACTAAGGGATGCAGCAAAAACATAGGTAAAAAGAAGTCAGTTTGGCCATTTCTTCTCTCTGAATGACTTAGAGTTGAATATGGCAAGAACTTAAAGGATTGGTCAGAAATTTGATCTTTGATTTCCAAATAACAAATGCAGATAAAAGAGGGGAGAGACTGGTTTTCTTAAACATATCTCGTCACTTGTCCTAAGAATCTCTTTTTGGCAAGGCATTGTTTCTCTGTCTGAGATGCAGATACTTGTCTTTCATCACTGAAAATAGAGTCCTGCATAATAAGTTCATCTTTTAAGCACATAGTTAAATCTGAAACTCATTTGGAAGCTTAGTTGATTGTAAAGCAATGGAGGAAATAGAGGAGGATAAATATCAGATTCTCTCTGTTCTGTACCAATCTCTACAGACTTGATTTTAATTTCACTTTCTAAAGGTTGGGTGTTCGGTTTTTTTTCTCCAGTCCTGGAAAAAAAAAGCAAAACCATATTATTTTCCTTGCTCTGAAGATGTGGTTATACATTCCAGTTCAATGTAATTTCTCAGCAGTAGTTATACCACATGGTTCATATTCAGTTCTTCTTATTTCATACTGAAATACTGAATTGCTGAAAGGCATTAGGCTACTGTTTTAAAAAATGAAAACTAGACTGTCAAGTTATAAATCAAAGTTGATTTTTTTATCAGNGGATGTGATATATCAAAACCTCTTCACAGACTGTCAAGATGCAGAAAGTTGTCATCACAATATGTATGTCTAAATCTCTATTATTTAGAGGACCAAGAGAAGAAAACCGTGAACTAAACAAATAGCTCCAGGGAATCAGCAAGTAGGCACCATAAACTGCCTGCCTTAAATTGCCCTTTTTTGTCCTCAGAAATATGGGAAGTACATGCAAATAGTAGTTTCTTCCTGTGGTAGCACTGATTAATCTCGGTATGAATTGAACAAAAGGCCTCAAAGACCACCTGAAAACCCTGCAATAGAAAGGAATGACAAAGTCTGCAAGTCTTGGCCCTGTGTAAAGCTTTCATAGCACACATATGGGCAACAGCATGAAACATGAGGTGATTTATCTGTTCCCATTATATTTAAGCCTAAAAAAATACTATAGCAAAATTGAAAAGCTATTCAGAAGTCTTAGACATTGATTTTTTTTTTGTTTTTTTCAAGATGCTGACAGTCTCCCTGCTGATAGTTTGATGTTTTCTGTAACTTTTCTTAGCAGGTTATTCTACGCCTCTTCAAGCCCATTTTTCCCTCCCTTGATTTTTGTCTAATTTACATTTGTTTCTTTAGCAAGCTACTGTAAAGATGTCTTCAAGTCCATTTACAATGTATACTTAGTATCAGCTTCAGAACACTGAACAGAATACAAAATGATTGGATAGACAACTCTGGATTTTTAAATTCACTAGATTTCTTTTTCATTTCCTTTTTGAAAGATCCCTGTCTTTGAATTGTTTGTAACATACTTTGTCTAAATATGTGTTTGCATACTAAGGGCTTTGATTTGAATATTGATGAATAACCTTAAGCATTTGTGTTTTCCCTCCATTTTCATAATTTTAGCAGAAAAAAAGTACAGGGGCAGTTTTAGCTTGTAAATTGGCAAATTTTTGCATTGAGATTTATTTCTACTGCATAGTACAGCACAAAGTATCTCAAGAAGATAGTAGAAAATATGAACTAAGGATGATGGGAAGAAAAAGAAACTTAAAGGAACTTCTGCAGCTGTACAGCAGTCAATAACTACAAATTAGTCACAGCTTGAGTGACAGACAAACAAATCTCTGGTGTACTCTAAGAAGAAACTGTAAAAAGGCTGCATATTAGTCATTCCAGCTGTCATCTTTGTATAATAGACATTAAAAGTGCATTCTCGGACTGCAGTGATTTTTTATATTTTTCTGTCAAAATCAGGATTACGTGGCATTAAGAACAATAACTGCCTGAAACATTGTGATCTAAGAAAGCACTTTTTCTTACTAAATTTCAGATTCTCCATACTCCAATAAAATTCTTACACACCCTAAACTGTTTTTGAAGTTGCATATGAAATAAAATCTTTACTCATCACAGCTTTTTCAAAAGTGTTTGAGTTTTGTTACTTCTGTGTTGCTTTTCCAGAGATGAGTGATAACTAAGGGATGCAGCAAAAACATAGGTAAAAAGAAGTCAGTTTGGCCATTTCTTCTCTCTGAATGACTTAGAGTTGAATATGGCAAGAACTTAAAGGATTGGTCAGAAATTTGATCTTTGATTTCCAAATAACAAATGCAGATAAAAGAGGGGAGAGACTGGTTTTCTTAAACATATCTCGTCACTTGTCCTAAGAATCTCTTTTTGGCAAGGCATTGTTTCTCTGTCTGAGATGCAGATACTTGTCTTTCATCACTGAAAATAGAGTCCTGCATAATAAGTTCATCTTTTAAGCACATAGTTAAATCTGAAACTCATTTGGAAGCTTAGTTGATTGTAAAGCAATGGAGGAAATAGAGGAGGATAAATATCAGATTCTCTCTTTTCTGTACCAATCTCTACAGACTTGATTTTAATTTCACTTTCTAAAGGTTGGGTGTTCGGTTTTTTTTCTCCAGTCCTGGAAAAAAAAAGCAAAACCATATTATTTTCCTTGCTCTGAAGATGTGGTTATACATTCCAGTTCAATGTAATTTCTCAGCAGTAGTTATACCACATGGTTCATATTCAGTTCTTCTTATTTCATACTGAAATACTGAATTGCTGAAAGGCATTAGGCTACTGTTTTAAAAAATGAAAACTAGACTGTCAAGTTATAAATCAAAGTTGATTTTTTTATCAGGAGAAAATATTCATAGTTGTTTTGTTGTGTAAGAGTGTTTTTGAAAGAGTTAACTGCACAATTCAAGCTTTGCAAATTTTTGTATTTTTAGGCACAATCAGGAACATCAATCAAAACCACAAAGTTGTTCAGTTGTACTGTACACATGACTTCTATAGTGAAGTAAACTGAATTCTGTTTTGGACAGATTTTCCTTCAGAATCTTTACCAAATAATTGGGGTTTTAGCAATAGCAAAGTTCTGAGTCCTTTCTCTGTATTATAATTGTACTCTCTCTCCATTTAGGAGTTATTAGAGATAAACCCAGATCCACTGAGGCTTTAATAAATTCTCTATCACAAATATTTCCACTTCTGCATCACTTCTCTTCACTGTATGAAGTCTTATAGTCTAAGGTTACTTCTCTCTGGTCTGACTCTGTTTTATTTCCTTTTTCTGTGTTTACATTAGCAAGTAGCACTGTCCAACAGGACTGGATTTGTAAAGCAAGTCAATAGGCTCTCAGGACACATTATTTGTATATATTCTAAGAGCTGTTTTTTGGGTTAACTCTGGCCTGATCCCACAGGCCAGTCCCAGTTACAAAACAGGATGCATTAGGTGCATTCAGGGAGTGCATCTTCCAGTGCTGGTTCAATGAAAAGGAGTCCTTGTGACCTGAGAAGCTTCACAGTGTAAGCAGCATCATGGGAAGGAAGGAAGATAAGGAGATTGGCTGAAAAAAACCCGCTCTTCTGGTCAGAATCAAGTTATAATATAGTTATGTTATCTGTTTCTCCTGTTTTTGAGAGGGTCCAGTGAAGAGCCATAAAAATAATCAAAGGACTGGGAAGCCTGCCATGTGAAGAAAAGGTAAGAAAACTGGGTTTGTTCAGCCTTGAGAAAAGAAGGCTTGGGGAAGACCCTGTCACCGTGTTTCAGTATTTAAAGGGTGACTACGAAGATGGAGACTCCCTTTGTACAAGGAATCAAATGGACCAGATGGGTGGTAATGGATACAAGTTACTCTTGAGGGGATTCTGACTGGACAGAAAAAATCAGAAAAACTTTCTCAATGAGAACTATCAGCCATTGGAATAATCCCCCCTAGGGAAGTGGTGGATTCCACAACACTGAACTCTTTTAAGATTGATCTGTCTAGGATGCTGAGCTATCTCCTCTGTACCATGCTTTTCCCAAGAAAGACTGGACCAGATAATCCTTGAGGGCCCTTCCAACATGCTTTTCTATGATTCTATGATTATTTTTCTCCAAAACTCAAAGTTATGGAATTAACTTGACATACATGACTCGTACTCAGTTTGTAGCATGCAGCTAACAGCTGACAGAAACTTAATGCAGTTCTGTTGCTCAATTTGATTCTTCAATGTAATTCATCAGGGAAAAGTAGTATCTTTTGTCTGCAAGATTTTCACTGTGAGTTTATTACACTGTTTACAGGAGGGACAAACCAGATCAAATAATTTGTGCAATTTTTTTCTAGTGTCTTACCAAGGTCTGACCAAAAATTACTTTTACAGCTGTCACTGTTAAAAATGGAAATTACTGAGAATAAGCCCTCACAAAATCCTGACAACTGGATCTATTTTTTTAATTTAAAAATGAGTAAACATTGTTATGTTGCATTTTACTATGATTCTATGATTAGATGTTACAAGATTGCATGGTGTTCAGAGACCACTGGGAGCCAGTTCATTCTAAATAATCAGCCTTTCCTACATCAAATCTCTGAATACCATGACAGCTTAGGTCTAGTTATCAGGTAGTAAGCAGCAATTCTTTTCAGATCTTCTTATGTCATGCCACCTTCTTGCAAAATTTTTCATTTTTATGGATTGATGGCATCCAGCAGGACTGTAATTTATGTTAGTTTTTAATTTTAATTTGTGTGTAAAGCTCTGGTGCCTCTTAAGGCCAGTAAACAATGTAGGCATTTCTGTATTAAATTTCGAACACATTATTGTAATGTTGCTTTGCAATCTAGCAGCATTAAGGATCAGAGTTTGACTCTGTGGTTTATGTGCTTTATTATTTTTATGTCACTTTTACCACCAGTCCATTGAGTTGGAATTAATGAGGACTGAGAATACATCTAATGCATACTTTGTTGCAAACTGCTTAAATTACTGCTCAATTAATTTGTCGCCCACTGTAAGATTTTACTGTATCAACTATGTTGTATCTAGTGATTATAAATTTAATAGCTTTGGTAGTCTGCAGTGAAGTTCTCTGAGGAAAATTATGAGAGTGGTCTAGAGCAAATGCACGATATTTTCCTGGTTCCCATATTTTTTATGTTCTGGCAGGTCAATTAATACTTTATTGCCATCATGGACTGTTTTGTGGGATGGTGGTGGTTGTTGTTGAATGGGGTGGGAGGGTTTGGGGTTTTTTTTGCAAATATTCAGGTGCAATAATATAATCAGGTCCTTACTGAGTCCAATATGGAATCGTAGAATCATTTGCTGAAAAAAAGTCCTTTGAGGTCATTGAGTCCAACTGTACTTGTCCACTACTAAACCATTATATATCCCTGAGCACCTCATCTAACTGTCTTTTAAATACCTCCTGGGATGGTGACTCAAGCACCTCTCTGAGGCAGCATGTTCCAGTGTCTGATAACCCTTTCAGTGAAGAATTTTTTTCCTGATATCTAATCTGAACCTCCTCTGGCAAAACTTAAGGCCATTTCATCTCATACTATCACTTGTTATTTAAAAGAAGAGACCAACACTCACCTCCTTACAACCTCCTTTCAAGGAGTTGTAGACAGCGATAAGGTCTCCCCTCAGCCTCATTTTCTCTAGGGGAAAAAAAAACAGTTCCCACAGGTGCTCCTCTTAAGATTAGTACTCTAGACCTTTCACCAGCTTCATTGCACGTGGACTTATTTCTAGCTTTTCCCATCTGATAACTTTAAATAAGAATTTGCTTAATGCTAACAGCTTCCTCCTAAACTAATAATAGGATGTGGAAATACGTAGTGCTAACCTTAATTACAAACTTCAGGCTGTCATCTTTTACACCAGCTCTGTCAAATGCAGAGTAGAAAGTTTAATCAAATCAACATGAACAAAGTCAAGTTGAAGAATTTGCTCCATTGCTTTTTTTTTTAATATGTTAGAAAACTCATGTGCAACTTGCCTATCATGCAGCTGTAACTCCATAAATGATCTCTGCATTTCTGCAGGGCTGCAATAGTGTGCTTGTTAGGTCTTTCTTAGCAAAATGGCTTTCCACTAATCTCCCTGCTTCCGCCCTCTTCCTTCTTCTAAAAACCATATTGATATGTTTACTTGGTAACAATATGCAATTTATTATATACTTATTTTAACAATCAACCTTTCTTTTATATTTCATTTTTGTAACAGCTGTAATAGATTTGATTCAGGTTGGAAATTCGGATAGGAAAAGTTATTTTCTCTGAAAATATTAGACACATGCACAAATCTTGCATTCCTATATAATCGTATAGATTCAAATTAGAAATAATAACATTTCAGGTCATAATATGGCCTAGTACACCAACTGGAAGTGGTAGCCAAGCACTATTTAGAAGAAGGGATGTAGTAAATGCAAGGGACAGTTGACAGTTCTCAGCTGTCACAGAGAATTATACCAAAAAATTCTATCTGTATTTGGCAGTTTGCATTAGGGAACTGTTCTGCTTTCCTACTGTCCTCCAGAAAAGCTGTTTCAAAGCCTTATGTCACTATTCAGTAGCAACTGTCTTCAGGTTTGCAGCTTCCATTTACTCATTCCCACTTTACAAGCTTTTCTTCTTAATGCCAGTATTTCTTTCCTATTTTCTGTCTCTGCTTTGGGATTATTTAACCAGGTGCTTCTAATGAATAACTAGGTTACATTTCCAAACTTGTTTTGCTGGGCTAAGCAAGACAGTTTTCTTCCCTTCTTTTCTTTTATGACACTGGTAATTTGTTTCTCTGGTCATCCTTAGAGCTTGCCTCCATATATATTCTGGCGTGAGTACATAATTTTTAATGTGGATAATTGGAATCAGATTACATATCTCCCATGAAGTTTCTCCCATGCAAGGCGTTTTGTAGAAAGGCTTTAATAGCTGTCTACTTCTATCAAAACACTTCTCTTGATGCATCTTAAAATTTCATTTACCTTTTTCACAGCTGCATTATGCTCATGGTTTATAGTCATACTGTGATCAATAAATAATGCTAGGCCTTTTTATCATTTTTAGCTGATGTACTCTCCTTCTGTATTATGGATTCATATTAATAACCCCTTGCCCTTGTTCTATTACACTCCATTCCATTTCAATTACAAACCTCAAAGCCACCTAGTTTTTCCTGAATCAAATTCTGTTCCTCCTTTGTATTGATGTCTCCCGACTTCATACCATCATCCATTTTCATCACAGAACACCTTCTTTTTGTTCTAAATCCATTTAATAGAAGGGTTTACATAAGACTTGGCTATGACGAGTTCTATTTTTCTGTATGCCAATACTTATTTGGATCCTTTAGCTAGTTTGTTACTTGTGTAAGCCTTCAGCTATATTCAGCAAAATGGTATATTTTATTTGTAACTTATATATTCATTACTTAGTATCTATGATTAAACACAAGAGAGAGACAAATACATCCACAGTGGGAGCAGGAGTAGAAAACTCTCAGAAGTTTCCTAGGTTCCAATAAACTCAGCTGCTTTAGTTTCTAAGGAAAAGCCTCATTTGTTCTGTTGCTAAGGCTGGTTATGTGTTTGCACCCATTCTTTTTGGCAGTTTAGTTTTTGTCAGAGGATCCTTAAAGCCAATTCTGCGGTATTACTATGTGGCGGACTGTTTCCTGCCAGGAGCCATCCATTCCCACAGCCTTGTGCTTGTGTCCTTCTCCCACAGCACAGGGAGACAATAGAAAGATGACAAGAAGAATCATGGACCGAGATAATATCAGTTTAATAAGTGGAGCAAAAGCTGTGTGTACAGGCAAAGAGAAAGACAAGTTTATTCACTGCGTCCCACTGTCAGACAAATATTCAGCCTTTTCCTGGGAAGCCAAACATCAGCACTTATAACAAATGCTGTAACTACGAACATCCCCCATTCCTATTCCTCTCCCTGAGCTTTTATTGCTGAGCATAACCATATAGAGCATCCCTTTGGTCGTTTTGGGACTGATGTCCTGGCTGTGTCTCCCCCCAAATTGTTGCCCAGCCATAGCCTGTTCTCTTGGGGAGTATAGTGTGGAAAACAGGAGACCTCGATGCTGTGCAGACTGCTCAGAAATACCCAAAAGCACCGGTATGTTTTGTACACTGTTTTAGCCATAGATCCAAAAGAAAGGCTACACAGGCTGCAATGAAGAATATAAACTCCAGCAAGTACATGTAGGTGGAAAAATAATAGATACACATATAGATTTCTTTTCCCTCCAAAACATTTGCCAAACTGATTTGTACACCAAAACAATAGCAACAATTTAAACAGTGTGGAGAGGAAAGATACAGATCTATAGGACAGATTAGAACTTAAAATAAATACTTTTTCATATACTTACACCATTTTTTCTTTTTTTTTTTGCCTTGATTATTAAGGCCATGTCTAACAACTGATGTTAGAAATCACATGAAATCCATGTGATATTCATTTCTGTTTCTTAGTGAATAAAATTCAATTTAGACTGTCACATGTTTGACTAAACATTTTTTTTCTCCTTCTTAGTTTTTTCGCGTTTCACAAACCTTTATTGTGCTTCACTTGACTAACAGTTGAAACAAGATTCTTTTTCCTTGAGTGTTTAATATTAAGATATTAATGAGCGTCATAAATTCATACTGTTTCCAGCTATATGTGAAAATTCATCTTACATCTAAAATCTCAACTGTTTCTAGCAGAAAAGGTTTCCCAATGAGCTTAGAGTTTCCCAGCTACTAGAGATTAAAATCAGATTCTATGATGTCAGTCATTTTGAAACTGATGGAGTGAAAGTAGTTAAACTGAAGAAGATGCTCTGGGCAACCCAAGAAGAGCATCTTATGATGAAATTATGATCTGGGCTGGCAAGTCTGTTGTAAACCCATAAATTGTAGAAAGTGACCACTGCTTTGTGTTGTAAGTTACTAACTAACTGTAACACCTTTAGACTGAGGGTGTGCAGAACTACTTCCCCCAAGATCTGGTTTGACTTCTATTCTAACCTTAACAGGGGACTGACATTCATGCTGAGTGACTGGACTTGATCTGACATAGCCGTAAACTCTGGAAATATATATAATTTTCCCCTTACACATTGCAAGCTGACATTTACCAAGTTGCTTTGAAATGCAACACGAAGAGGTGAGTTCTGAAAGTATTTCAGTTCAACTTGGGCAATCTCCTTAGTGAAATCTTTTCTGCACTTTTCTAATACTTTGGCATCTCTAGAAAAGCAATTAATTTATGTACCTGAAAATTTTTACAGATACTGAACTTTAGCCTCTTTGAAAATCTTAACATATATTCAATGTCATAAGAAAACTAAAGTTATTCAATTCTCTAAATGAATAATGCTTTATTTACCCTTGAAATAGAAAACAATTTAATGATATAGGTTGTATCTCTAATAAGTGTCATATATTGTTTACAAAATGTATGTGAATGTCTTGATTCTGAAAATTATCTAGTATTGGGTATATCTAAAAAATAGTTAAGAAAATAGCAAAGCTCATTTCTGTGGTGTACTGAAGGCAAAGGATAAAGAGAGTCGGTGTTTGAAAATGCAGAAGATGCCCCAAATTGATACTATAGTTGTAAAGGCTAATAAATTGTCAGATTTGTAGTTGAGTTAAGCTTTTCTTCTTGTTCAGACATTTTTAACAACTACAGTGTGGTACAGCACTAGAACACCAAAACACCATTTGCCACTGAACTGTAGAGAAGAAGATATCACATTTTTTAATTATTTAATATTTTCTTTGAAGGGTTTTGAGATTCCAAAGGGGTCCAATCCTCAGCTGTTAGAAATCAGTGAATTTTAGTTTAAAGTGTTAGGCTACATCAGTGTAATAATGATTTAAGCTACCTGTTCATTGGTACTCTAATTGCCCTCAGCCTTAACTGTTGCATGTTTTGTTAGTTCTAACCACAGGCTTTGGAGAACTAGACATTATTATGTATCTAATATTACTGGGCTACACGTGAGCTACATAGTATTAAGGTTATTTAAACTAGTTTGTATTTTCTGGGTTTTTTTTCTCTGCTGTAAAGGGCAGCTAGAGGTTGGTGCTGGCTTGGGAAAAAATGAGCTGCCATTCTTGTTCATACCAGTAGGGATTTGAGAAGGATCTGAAACAGGTACCTGGAAGTAAACTGATAACAGTGAAAACTTTTGCTTGTTACTTATGTTCCCAGCCCACTGAATTCAATAAGAGTTTTCCTATAGTTCAATATAACAAACACCTGAACTTCCTTTCAGATGCTCTCTAAAGAATGTAGCGTCATCATAGATGAAACCTTCAGTCTGAAGGCTGAGTATTTCAAAATGGAGGGAAATAACTGTGAATTCAAAGGGAAGGTCTGGTTTAGAAAACTTTAGGTTGTTTTTTTTCCTCCCCTCAACATTTATCCTTCATACATGAATTATTCTTGGATTAATTTCCAGCTGTGCTTGAAAGTTGAGTCTGAGAGCCCGAGTACTCTCCCATTCCCAAATCATGCAGCCAGCAAAGAGCAAAAGTAGCCAGTGCTTTGTTGCATCTTTCTGTTTCCTCATATGAGAGTTCATCTTTTTGACCAGCTTTCTTCTGCTGTGGTTACTATTGACACAGAGCACCAAGCTGGAAAGCAGAGATAATGTGTGTCACTGCGACAGTTTGACAGATAATCTCATTCTAACCTCTGCCTCTCCCTTTCCTTTTCTCTTATGCACAGGTGGTGAAATCCTATTAGGATTGATCTAGCAAGTGGCAAAACAGGTTCATAATTCCTAGCTTCATTCCCTTTTAAGGCTTTAACAAGATTTAGAAGCATAAAATATATCTTAATCTTTCCAAGGAAAGATGCTAATCTGAAACTGGCTGTTGGCTCAATAACAGGTTCCTGCTGGCTTTGATGACAGCTCATGATTTGTGGAAATTTAGCATGGATTGAGATGTCAGCTTGCAACTCACACTCTAGGCTTCCTTGACTAATGGGAAGTAGACATGGGTTCATAGGTGGCTAAGGCTCTGCGCCATAAAATTTAACTATGCAGTTCATGAAGTTCTCAGCTTTTGCATGTAATCCTTCTTTTTTATCCACTAGGTTTCCTGGAAGAGAAGTGTGTGTTCAGTAAGGTCTTAACTTTTCCACACAGTCTTCTGTTTTCCATTTATTTCCACCCCACAGTCTTAACAAATGCATGGATTTCACACTTACAAGCAGAGTAAAGACACAGCTTTAGCTACTTAGTATATAAACAACACAGAATATAAATACCCCAGAGCACTAAGATGTATGTAACATCCATTTCAATGATGCAAGGTATTAGAGCAAACCCAAAATTATGCTCACTGTGTATTTAGGATTAAAAAAGTATTCAGAGGAGAAAAAAGTCTAAGAATGTTAACTATTCATCTGATTTAGATAGCAAAAATATGTTGATTTTTTTTTTCCATTCACAGTGATTTGGGAAAAATGCGTGTGTTTTTTTTTAAATCTAGTCCTTTAATTTAGTGTTCACAAATTGCATAATATGTATCAAGTCAGATACTGTTGTCAGAGACATTGGTGTAAATCTACACTATTTTCACTAAAGATAGCAAAATAACTTCTCTTTCAATTTTTTTCTTAATGAGGTCAGGAATTTTGACAATGCAGTTGGCTGTA
Source organism: Piaya cayana (assembly GCA_013389865.1). Taxonomy (NCBI): domain Eukaryota; kingdom Metazoa; phylum Chordata; class Aves; order Cuculiformes; family Coccyzidae; genus Piaya; species Piaya cayana. The sequence goes on along the minus strand of WAAB01017073.1, from coordinate 30,168 downwards.
GATTTGAATAAAGTGTACTTTTCATAGTAAGTTTGGGAAGAAGCTGTCAGTTCTCTGAATATTGATAAGATGCAAGATTGACACCCTTATAATTTTGTTTGTTCTAAGCTTCTGTTTGTTCATAGAACTTTGCTGTTTAAGATGAAATGACAAGAGCTGTTCACAGTGCTTTTGGACTTAGTTTGAAATTACTCCTGAAATATATGAGGCTGGAAGAAAAGAAGAGTCCAGTTTCTCTGTTAACGTCACTATATTAAATGCTTTCTCTCTCTCTCATTTTTAAAGATTTAAATGCTTGTTTTGTTATTTCAAATAATTTCTCATCCTAAAGAGTCAGAGAGGACTTCCATTTCTTAAAATGCTGCTTAGAGCTAGTTTATTTTTTTCTGCCTGAGGAAGAGATCTACTTTTTCATTCATTTACATTTAGCACAAAGCACATGGGTAAGAGACAAATATATACCATAAGATACACCAGTAGCACTGTTGGATCAGAGTTCATTTAAAACTATGCTGGTCCTGTGAATCATGTCTTCTCAGTGGAGTGGCAGAACTGACTTTTTCTGCAGCAGGCTCATATATCAATTTGAAGGGTAAGAAAAGTTGCCACAGAACCACAGTTCCAAATAGCAGCAGCACCACTTAACAAAAAAGTAATCCTCTGGCATTAAATCCTTGTCAATGCTAGTGATGGGTTACATTTCATAGAATCATAGAATCACCAGGTTGGAAGAGACCCACCGGATCATCAAGTCCAACAATTTCCACCAATCTCTAAATTTGCTAAGTAAGATGTGCTCAGCTGAGCTGCATTATCTTGGAAGCACAATGTGATGTATGAATACTTGCTGTAAATTAACAGTGCTGTCTTCATAAGTGCAGAGTATGATCTTAGTTTCTAAAACTAAGACTATGTATTTCAAAAACAGCCTCTTCCTGAAAATATCTGTAAATCCAGTTTCTATATGAAACAATTTTTATCTTTTCTGCTCTAAAAGTTTAATCCAAAGCCCATTCCAACTCAGGCTCAATCCTTATTCAACACTTAAGGATGTGCTTAATATGAATCAGGTATGTAAAGAAGTACTTCTTGTAAACATAATCCAAACCAGTTGTGTTAGTTTTGGTTTAATATAAATTTCCATTCTGAACACACAGCATTGATTTGCATTTGCCCTCAACATCCTGTATGGGTATATAATGAATTTTAGTGCAGTGGAGCCAAAGATAAGGGAAGTAATTATTCTGCTCTAGAGTTTATGATGAGCTGCCAACAGCACTGAAGCTTGGGAGCCACATCCTTCATGTCATTGCTGAGCCAGTAGACTTTTGCCTCTCTTGCTTGTGGCATTTGGATCACCACATGATGGAATGAAGGCTGAAAGCTGTGATTCAGTGAACTGGCAACTGAATTTCCTCCTTTCTGGCGGGAAAACGGCTCTTTGGGATCCAAAGCGAGGTGGAAGGGTAGACTGCCAGAGAAGCACTACAATCAACTTTTAAAGAATATTTTGTGTGATTCAACAGGGTTATTTTTTTTCCTCCATGAGAGTAAATATTTTGGGATGTTTTCTTAAGACAATATTCCTTGTCCAAAGAAATATTTTCTCCTCTTCCTATTCAAATGTCAGGCAAGATTTATGGGGAAAATGTTCTCAATCTTTTATTAAAAAAAGATGTTGTCCTCACACTTCTACATTTCTTTGCACTGGAGAACAGCATGTAGGCGGCTGCTGAAAACAAATATGTTATTATAAATTGCCCACAAATCCCCCCAGATTTTTAAGGTACTTGATGAAAAAAATCCTCTGCATTTTGCATGGAATACATATTTAGAGCAGTGTGAATACTGAGCAATGAACAATCTATATTTCATTAGAGATTGTTTCCTAATGCATAAATGATAAAATTATATTCTTTTTTCATGACTACGCAAATATCTTTTTATTTCTCTGTCTTTCTATTTGTTCTGTGTCATTTGTTCTGTGTCTGGGCCCCTCACCACAAGAAGGATGTTGAGGCTCTGGAGTGAGTCTAGAGAAGAGCAACAAAGCTGGTGAAGGGGCTGGAGACCAAATCTTATGAGGAGTGACTGAGAGAGCTGGGGTTGTTTAGCCTGGAGAAGAGGAGGCTGAGAGGAGACATCATTGCTCTCTATAACTACCTGAAAAGAGGTTGTAGAGAGGAGGGAGCTGGCCTCTTCTCCCAAGTGACAGGGGACAAGACAAGAGTGAATGCCCTCAAGCCTCTCCAGGGGAGGTTCAGGCTTGACATCAGGAAAAAAAAAATTATGGAAAGGGTCATTGGGCACTGGAACATGCTGCCCAGGGAGGTGGTTGAATCATCTTCCCTGGAGGTGTTTAAAGGATGGGTGGATGAGGTACTGAGGGGCATGGTTTAGAGATTGATGGGAATGGTTGGACTCGATGATCCGATGGGTCTCTTCCAACCTGGTAATTCTATGATTCGATAATTCTATGATTTATCACAATATCATTAATGTCAAATTACCTGCTACAATACAAAGCTGAAATAATTTCTTGAATTAATTTTTTTTAAGTAGCATGTTGTCTGAATTTCTTCTTACTTACTTTGACTGAGAGAAAAATAAATGTTTCTAAAGTCAGTATTTTAAGACCAGGTTAAGTGCAAGAGGATTCAGCTTTGTGCATTTGTAGATAAATGTGTCTACTCTGGCAACAAAAACAAGAAAGTTTTTATTGTTGAGTTTTCCTTTGGCTTGATTACATTTGGGTTTTTTTTTTTACAAAATTAAAAAACAACCAAACAAACATACACCCCAAGAAATTTTGCATCTGAAACTACCTAGAAAGATTAATGAGTGCACTCAGAATGAGAAGCACCAGAGAGATTTTAGGACAATAGTCATGGCAAAAACAGTGGGGAAGGCTGCTGTACTATACACAGCATTGTAGCAGTAATAGTAATGCTGATGCTAGCTTTCAGTGACTACTTTTTCAACTGGAATTCCTGCATTCTCTGCCAACAAGTCAGAAATAACTAATAAACTTCTCGTTCCTTGTAGCATTCCTCTGTTTAGTAATTAATTCCTTTTTCTACTCATATATTTTTAGATTTTCCAACACTCGCTTTGAAGCCACTGAAGTCCTTAGCTGATGTTAGTGTATTTTATGACTTCCTGAAAGGAAGATACTGTACTACTTTTGAACCTGTTTAATTTCTCTGTGTAGGATACACAAACCACTCTAGACTGTCCTAGCAGCAAGCCTTAAGCTTTACCTCAATTGTAACACCCTGAACTGAGTGATTCTCTTTGGAGAGGTTGTCAATACAAAAGTAAGCTGAAAGATAGCTGAATATTTTTGAGAACTGTTTTTCACATATTGCTGCAAATATATTTGCCATGGTAGTTTGTAACTGATTTCTGTCATGTTCTTTTCAAATCTGCTCGTTCTTTCTAATTTGATGACCAATTCCTGTTAATTACAATATTATTTGCAATAAAACATAATCAAGTTTATGGCACAGCCTCAACTTTGCAGGGACATACCAAAAATAAGTCTAAGAACACAGAGAGATAACCTAATGTGTCAGTTTTGCACGTAACTTCAGGCCTATGCCTTGATTAGCTGAACCCTTGATTATTCAGGGTTCAAGTGAAAGACCATAAATATTATTTTATTTACCTGTTTAAAGAGGTAGACTATTAAATAGTTTTAGGTTTCAGTGGTAATGAAAACAATAATAGAATATTTGGAAATTTATGTGTAATAACTGAGAGGTTTATGCTTATTTTGAACTAAATACTATTTAATGCTAGAAAAAAATATATTTTAATGTGTTTACACAATTAGGAGCTTTATCTTTTTATTCCATGTTACAGTTAGTCCTCTTCTTCACACTCAAAAATAAATTCTGTTTTAGTTTCCACGGGGTTTTTTTTGTCAAATGACACTGCCAGAACAGAAAAATTTATGCAAAAATCTGAAGTGAAGTAGGCAATACATCAAATATGACCTTTTTTTTTGTCTGGATGACAGGAAAAAAAGAAAATTTCTAATATTTTCTTCCTAATGGAATAAAAAACCCCCAAACACTGCAGAAACCCTGTGAACATGCACATTATGACCTTAAATGTAGCTTATTCTTCATAAGCATCTGGTGTTGCCTGCTGTTCTCAGTGACGTAATTTAAATACTGTAAAATGATCTTTCATTTAGACAACCCAGTCTATTACAGTTCAACATCAGGTGTACAACAGAGGCAACAATGACTGCATGTTTCACAGAGTGCAGAAAAACATTAAAGTCCCCTAATTTTTTAACTTTCTCCCCTTCTAGTCTAGTAAGAACCAGAATTTCCTTCCCTGAGTAACAACATTGCATTAATTTACCTTTTACTTGCAAAAATGTCATCTCTTTTAACCTGGAAAATGTGGTTCTATGCTGAATTTATCAACTTTGAGTGGTACTCAGCCTATGACAGGAAACTGCTTTGGTGTTTTGGAGATTACACTTGTCACTCAAATCTAGGATAAATGGGCTAATAGGATTTTAAATACGTTACACTAGAGAAAATATGTACTGGAGGGGAGGCCAGAGCTCTGGTTAGTTGTTTTGAAAGCACCTACCTTCCTGAAGTCTTGCAACACTAGCGTGCTGTGCAAAGCATGGGGTAAGCAGAAAAACAATGACAACCTGATGTTCATTTCTAATGGAAGTAAGAATCATTGCTGTAAACAGGGTTTCTTTCCTTTGCTGGTGGTGCTTTCTTTGCTTCTTTTTTAGCATTGGTGTTAAAATATGTATAGGATGCATGAATTTTTAAAAACTAAATTTTATAATCACAAATAAGTCTGTGGGTTTCAGTGGCATTATGCATGAAGGATATGGCTCCTGGCAATGTACAAGGGGACAGATTCCAGACCTGTGGCAGTGTGTATCTGTAAACAGTATAATGCATATGTATTCAGGACATTTTTCCTTGTTTTTTTAAAATGGAAGTACATTTTGACAAATATTAACAATCAAACAAACAAAAGGGCAAATCCCAAACCAGGAAAGAGCTCCATGCAGTTTGTCGAGTTCTGCTTTCAAACATTAAGTCACCTAGTCATGGCTCTGCAATAGCTTTTGTGATCTTCATATCATTCATTCTTCTGAAACCCATAGGTGCCTTTATGATTTTTTTTAAAACATTCATGTTGTAGAAATATGGCTTAAACACTAATTCTAGTTAATGGTTTTCAATACAGAAAATCTTTCAAGAGTAGTAAACCAACCATAATTTTCTGCGAAAAAAAACACAGAGCAAAAGTCAAATCAGTGTAGGAGTTGCACTTCTATGTGTAATTTTTATTGCACGGGAGGCTGGCAGATTCCTGCTGCCAGTTTTGCGACTGAGCCTAGATAATGTTAAATGAAGCTATAAATCTATTTTAGGACCATCTGTTGGGGCCTCAATTCTCAGCTACATGGAGACATTCTATAGAAATTTCGCTTTTACACTGAACTCATAACAAGCGTTGACCAGGGAAAGATTAGCATTTGTAAGCAAATTCACAATAGACAGAAAGAACTGCTTTACTTCCTTCTGCTTTTAGCTTGCTTTGGTGTTTGTTTGCTTGTTTGTTTGTTTTTAACCACTTTCTTTCTTTTTCAGAAGAGCTCAAAGGGTGAACATAGGATGTAGGATCATGTACTTACATGTATGACAAGTCCCACCTAGCCTAGACTCACTGTACTTTAAAAATAAATCTCACGCTGTGAATTCAGTAGATTTTTTCATGGCAAAAAGATTTTTTGTGTGTTTCATTAAAATAAAGTTTTGAAAGATTTTTAGGGAATTGTAGGATAATTCAAAATAAGCAGGTTAACCCTCCCTTACTTTCTTTTTATTTTCCCCTCTCCTCTCTTGGTCCTTATTTTTATACAGCTCCTGATAAAAAGTGAATAAAGCAGGGGGTAAGCACAAACTATGAAAAAAAATATATCAGCTGAAGATGAAATTGAATCTGCAGTTTCACAATCCCTGTTTGCCAGTGTTTTAAAGGTGTTTATGTCTTCTTGCATTTTCAAATACATCATTTGTAGCTCAAGATTTGTAGCTGAAAGCAGATCTTGTTATTTTAGACTTGTATTGGCAGATAGTAATTAAAACAATGGCAAAATTACCACAACTGTGGTTGATTATTTGTAGCATTTTATAATGTGGTATTACTAAGTGGTAATAAGGAACACAAATTAATATGAGGTGGAAATTGCCTGTGTGGTTGTGTATACTAACCTAACTGCAGAAGCACAGTAGTCCGTCTTCTTTCCAATGTTATCAACAAATTCATTCTTTGAATAGATTGTGAAAGGGTAAAGTCTTTTAAGCAGAGCCAACACACAGAGATGATTATATGCATTTCAAAATTAGAGAACTCTCTTTCCTGTACGTCTCACATAAATCATAATCTAACCAAGTTATCTGGAAAAATAAGAATGTCCCTCAGAAAATTCTCACTGCAGAAAATCAAGTAGAAAACTGGCAGTGTTCTTTCCTTTAAAGGTACTTTTGCACATCTTTTCAGTTTATTTATTCTTAAAGGTAAGTGTTAGAAAAGCACACTATTTCTTCACGTTATAGTACAGCATACCAGACATTCTTTGGATTTGACAGATGGACCATTCTGTGGATAAGGAATTGGCTGGATGGTTGCACTCAAAGAATTGTGCTAAATACCTCAGTTTTCAAGTGGAGGCAAGTGACAAATGGGGAGGGACTCTTTATCCCGATTTATCTTGAAAACCTGATTGCAGTAACATTTATTTGTATGCCCAGATTCATAAAAGTGAATATTTTGAAATTTTGGTGTCTTTTTTGTTTTTTGTTTGATTGATTGTTTTGAAAGTTCATGTTTGTTTGGGTTTGTTCCCAGATAGAAAGATCTAGGTCAAAAATGTCACAGCTTGCTCTGCATTTTGTTATGAAACACCTTGTTATATAGCATTCAGGAACACAATGGTAAAACTAAGTAAAGTGGTATGAAACAAAACATATATGTATCAGATATGTATGATTTTTGGTAAATGTGACTGGGATCCTACGTATGAAAATTTCAGTCAGTTTTCTTTACATATCTGAAGCAGGGCACTAGACAAGCAGAGGAAGAATGACCATAAGATAATGTGAACTTCCATTTAGAGTTTCTCTTTGTTTATTTGATGAATACTACTGAGTAAATCAATGGTACACTGCAGTCAGACATAGGAAATTTATAAAATGAATCAAACTGAAAAAAACCCCACTTTTTTTTTTCTTTAGAGTTATGTTTTTTTGACAAGCGCATTGCATTCTGCAGAGGAAAATTCTATAATTCTGTCATGATAGATTTAATTTGAATTACCTGTTGTTTGATTTGTACTTTTGTAAAACTATCAGAAGGCAACAGCATTCTGCAAAGTCCTTGTAAGCTTACCTATAGGTAGGTTTTACCAACTGAAATTTGTATTTCTAAAAGTTCTACATGGAGAATCAGGGTTTTTAATAAACTTTTTATTTTGTTTGAAACTTCCTTATCTTTTTGGTTTTCTTATTTGTTCATAAAAATGCCATGATGATTACCCTTTTTGTTATGAATCTAGTTTTTCTTGAAAATATATTCATTGAAATATGACTTCAGCATTACCAAAGAATGTTATTCATCAGGAGAGTGCTACTATTTTTAGAGTCGAGACATTAGCAAAAGGAAGGTATTGGGGGGGGCTGGGGGGTGTTGTGTTAATAATTATCTGTACACTTTATTGTGGATATAAATGAAATTCCTTGTTTGCTTAGGAAAGTATCTGTGCCTCAAACTCTAATGGAATTCACATACATGGTGTTACTGCTGTAATTGCCCATGTGGAAAAACCTGGTGAACCTTGAATACCAAATTATTTATGATACCTTTAAGACACACCGTTTCAAATACATGAACCTTTGTGTGATAGTAGCTGCCTACTTTTCAGTAATCCCTTTTTACTTTTAATTCTATCTCTCAAATTAAAAGTGGCCCAAATCTCTTGAACACTAATTCTAAGCTGTATATGAAAAGGGTAAGAAGGCTGAAAATAGCACATCTACTGTACAGCCGCAGCAAGATTCCTCTAGATTCCTATAAGATTCAGGCAGTTTTTGTGAATGGGCTGAATGTTTTACCACTGCATCTACACCATTTCTGATGACTGTGCTAGGGCATCCAGCTTTTGCTTGGGGCTATCCAATGTCTCTGCTGGAATTACACCGTGAATACGGTGTTGTGTTTTGGTTAGTTTAACAGCCATTCTCAGTAATGCAGTTTGGGACACAGGTTTAAAAAGAGACAACAGAATTTAGCCTGGGTGTTCCAGTGTTTTAACTTAATAGCACTTTTTAAAAATTACCAATTTTACATTTACACTGCAGTACTTTTGTTGTAGTAACAGGTTTCTGTCCAAGCCACGCGCATGCATATTGAAATGGAGTTGGCATAGTGTAATTGTCTTTCAGAGATTAATGTAATAAAACTTTTTTGTCTGCACAAATTAATTGAACAGTTATGAGAAGATGGATTACTACTCTGTAATTATTACAGTTGTATTTTATATAATTAATACTTCATATTAGAATTGGTATGATATATTATTCTTTTGCACAGTTAAGGAATAATTGTAACACTCTACTTCCCTGAGTAAATACTGTCACAGCACGCCACTCCATAAAACATCTGCCTCTGGTAATGACTCTCAAGTGCAAGAACTTTGCAATTGTGAGCCTCACAGAGTTCACACGTAACTAACATCATACAAGAACTAACATGAAATCAATCGATTGTTTATTACCTGAGCTAATTTACTTCATGTTATTATTTCTCGTAATGGAACTAGTAATGTGAAAGATATATGAGATAAGTAGCACACAGTAGCAATTTGTTCCAAATGTTCTTTGAGTCTGCTAGTTGTGTGAGTTTCTAAAGAAAAATGAATCTATTTCTAGCAAAGAATTGCAAAACTTTTACTCATTTTGCTTTTTCTAAAACAAATGTGAAAATTTTTGGAAACTGTAAGAAAAAGCATCCATGCATAAAATTAAAGCAGGAAGTGCCTTGTCATTTTAACATTTTTCAGATGAAAATACAACAAATTTATTTTTTATGATCAGATTACTGGAAAACTATAGAACAGGGCTAGACTCAAACAGAAAAGATGCAATATGGTCAACATCTGATTTAATGCTTTAAGTAGCTATCCTGCTCTCAGACACTGTCCAGGGAGGTTATGAATATGTTTATTAAGGCAATAATAATAATGACTATAGTGTAGACAAACTGCAGTCATCTCAGTTCTTGTTGTTCCTCAGAAGGATTTTTATTGTAGGTAGGATGTCAAATGCATTTTTCTAACTATGTTTCTTAACAAAATTCCAAAAAAAATTCAAGGATTTGAGCAAAGTTTTGAGTCTCTGCTTTCACTGAGCATAATGCTTCACTGCAAAATTTGAGATATGCAGACATTCTTCCTTACTTAACTACTGATAGTCTTCACTCAAATCTTGTTGGGAGAAACATAGCTGAGATGCAGCTTGTGTAGTTTCATATTTCACGGGCAGACAGATGGCTAGTGTTTTTATTAGATAGTCTTACCTAGCTTTCTGTGCCTGCCGCAGAGGTTAAAAAGACTCATGCCAAGTCCTTCAGCTGCTTGAGAGACCATGAAGAAAAAAGTATAAAGGCTAGTGGTTTTCTGTCATCATGAGTATCCAGTTCAGGTGAAGCTGCACTGCAAGGCATGCCGAAGACAGCATGCCCACTTTTTCAACAAGTGGCATTCTGCTTACATCAGGAAAGAGTCTGTCCATCTCTGAAACACTGGAATCACAAAAGCTCTGGTTGAAGTGTTTGAAATTGGACGCATTGTAATTTTTTGGGGGTATGACACTTAAGACCTTCATTAAACTGTTGGCAAAAAGTCTGGATGAAAGCAATAGAGAGAGATGATGATATATATTCAACTAAAGAAATAAAGTGAAGGGTGGTTAAAAGGATGGAAGAGTGTATGAAAATTCTGTCTTCAGTGTAGAGAGTATGTGTGTTGCATAGAAAACATATTTATCTTTATCTGCGTATTTCTAGTATTAATTTTTTCCATTTACCAAAATTGTGCATCTCCTTGCTTCTGCTATTCCTGAGTGGGAAAACTTGAAGTAATAGAGAGATTGCATCAAGGAAGGTTGGGTGGCCACGTAAAAAGTGTGTGATGCAGGACAAGCCCTGCAAGCCAAAAGTGATAGTAGTGTGGGAGACCAGGGTGATATAGTAGAGCATATATTCAGCAATTCAGTGAGATTCTATCTAGGCAAAGTCTATAAGGACTTTCAGAGGACCATGCACCTTTTCATTGTTTTATTTTCTATGTTCTAGTTAACCTGCTTCTCTTTTTCCATTCTATTACAAACCCTTGGAGAATAATTTGTATGGTAATTTTTTGTGAATTAAGTATCCTGGGAGTTTGTGAATTAAGTATCCTGGGAGACAGATGAACATCATTGATCTACTATGACTTTTAACTTTCCTGTTACCAAAAGTGGAAGGCTAATTTTACTCCTTTAGTTTTGCATGGATTGTTTTGCTTTATTTGTGATGGCCACAGGTGTCCAATTTGCTCCTAGATCTGTCAAGGATTTTCATTTTGAGTCTTTGAAAATATACAGGTCAAGGTAAGTTTGAAGTGCTTGCATTTGAAGATGGCTAGAATTTCTAGAAAAAGTATGTAAAAATATTTTTGGCAATGTTGTTGGTTATTCTTACTATCTTGAAGAAGATTGCTGTTGTTCATTAACTTCAAGGTTCCACCTTGGTCCACCATGATAACCATCAGCTGATGAACAGAGTTATCTTGTCTTCTTTTCTAAGTATTACTAGATTCAGCAAGACTCTTTGGCTGCACTGTTGGGCCAAGGGCTGGCTCTGACTCTGTTCATCATTAGATAATTTTTGACTTAAGAGAATCAGTTTTTTCTTCTTGTTTATAACATTAATTTCTTTTTCATGAGCATGTAACTGGCAGCAGCCACATTTCCACTTCATATTTCATCTCCAGTTTTTCTATTAATCATATTACATTTCCAATTAAGTTCTACTTATGAATTTGTTTCAGTGTGGTTCTTAGGGGAATCAGTAAATGTGTTTTATAATTAAGTGCTCAAATATTAGAATTTAATAGTTCATAATTAGAGGATTTTTAAATTAGAAATCTGTCTTCCTGTGCAATTTGAGGATCTCAAATCTAATTTATAACTTCACCTTAAGGAAAATTCATAAAATGAACTAAATAGAAGTGGTGAAATACATTCTTAATTAAAGAGAGGAAACTTCTACTCAAGTACAACTTAGAAACATAATGTAATAGTGAAAGTATTTTATAACATAATGTCGTTTCTTTATGGTAGAGGATGAAACATAGTGATTTAAAAAATTACATGAAATATCACTCAAACCAGAAAATTTCAGTTTGCCATATGAAGTATCCCATGGAATAAGTATTCCCATTCTCCTCAATCTTATTGTAGAAATAAATATGTACCTACTCAAATACATGAATAAGGACAAATGATATTTGCATTGTTCAGTGGCATGCATGCTATCATGCAAACAGCTGATACTGCAGGCATCCTTGTGTGTATGTATATATATAAACCTATTTCTAGTTATTTTCAGAGGTACAAGGAGTCATAGCAATGTTGATGTGTGCTTAGGGCTGTGTTCATAGTCAGAAATTCTACATGGAATGTTGGCCAGGGAAAGGTATTGCACTGAAAGCTCAAGAGCTGAAACAGTGATTTTCCTGTACCAGCTAAAGAGTTCTGAGTTAAAATGAGTATTAGCAAGGGTGGTTTATGATGGAAGAAAAACAGGCAATTGCCTACAATGGCATACTGATGGGATTGGCCTTCAGGAGGATACTTGTGATTTCTTTTTGTGCCTGATTTCAGCCTGGCTTTGCAGAAACAGCACTGTCAAGACCCCAGGTAACACATACGATACTAGGCACAGAACCTTCACCCAGTTCTTGAGCCTGGGTAGTTGCTGAGGCCGCATCCTGATCCAGACTGAGTGAGCTCTCCATCCTTATCCAGGTGTGCAGGCTCAGCTGAAGACACTGCTATTTCCTGCAAGCCTACCTGCAAAACCAGAAGATCAGGTCTCCAGTGTATCCCTGCAAGTAGGTCTGAAGCATTTTCTCCAGGATACTGATGACCTGAGAGCAAATAAGCATCAGAAACAAGCTGCTTGGTTAAGAGCCCCAGTAAGAGGTAGCACTTGTTCCTGGCTGTATATCTGCTTCTAGCTACCCATCTTCTCTGACTCCATCTAGCGGTATGGTTTAGTGGTGAACTTGGCAGTTTTAGGTTTACAGTTGGACTTGATGACCTTAAAAGTCTTTTCCAACCTACGTGATTCTATGAGCCTATGATTCTGTGAATGGTATTTGCCTCAGAAATGTGACCCCACCATTTGCCTTGATTTCTTGATCCTCTAATGACATCCCTGGCACACATCTACTTTTCATCAAAGTAGTTCTGGTTGGCCCAGTAGTGGCTGATGGCTGGCATATTCATGATCTTTATCCTCTTGCTCATGGCTTGTTGATATATTGAGGGTAAATCACTCACATCTCTTTAAGCCCTTTAGTGATTTAAGGAAGATTTGGGGTTTGCCATATGCCCGTAATTGCAGTTATAGGAGTAGATATGGTTATGCCTCATATTAAGCTACTACCAAAGAAGCAGAAAAATATCTAAATAGAAACTGTAAACCAGGACATAGGATCTGCTGAAACTGGTCTTTATTAATTACGTTGTTGATGGCTGCTTTTGTCATTTTTGACATTATGTGTTCTGACATTACTAGGTGCTTCTGTTCTCTGGGTTGGTGGTGTAGGGAAATTGGCAAGATCTGTATTTAAAATTGTACTTTTACATTCTGATTAGCTGAATTCATATTTTCCACTGAATTACAGATTGAAAAATTCAGTAATAAATGATGCTGATTTATTTGGCAAGATGATCCAGCTGGTACATATACCAAAATGGTCCAAGTCACAGACTGTAATAAAAAAATACTTATGTGTTATATCTTCATTAGTATTTCAGGATTCAGACAGTTAATGGGAGCAGTTTCTCTCAGTATAAGTTAGCATACTGTTTTATAAGATTTCATAAGAAGACAAGATTAATGTTAATAATGTTTTGTCATTGACAGGAATATAGTGTTAACATTAGTAACTCTTTCTGTTAAAAGTACAGCATTTGTTTTACAGCTATTCGCAGCAGCAAGGTTAAACTGAAAAAAAATATGGACTATAAACAAGGTCATCCTATAAAAAAGTAAAACACGAATCTATTTTCCTAGACTAAAACCTTATTAGAATGAGTATTCTTACAGATTAGAATGAAGGTGATGAAGGCTATAAAGATATTCAAGCAGAATAATTCAACTTCAGCGTCTCTCCATTTCAGGAAGTGGCTATTTCTTTTTTTTATAATCTCAAACAGTGAACTTGAAATTCAACTAATTAAGCTTAGAGTTTGCTATGTTTTGTAGCCTCCTTGATTCTGAAAATAATACATGGAACTTCATTTCAGTTCTCAGGTTTTAAAGTATAAATGAGCTTGGTACAGGATTTCTTGATTTTATATTGAACAAAGCCTATATTCAAGAAATCGATCCATTTGCTGTATTTAGGTAAATGTTTCCCCTTCAGAATATATTTGGCTTCATTAAGATGACACATAGACATGAATATGGAATTTTTAGTTCCTCTGAGATTGCTCATACACAGCTAGTGACTTTTCTAGGTTATAGCAATATACTTGCTGACACTAGTATGGCATTGTAGTTGTACTGATAATATTTTAATGAAGAAGCAAAAAAGGTTTGTATCAATTCATGAAACTATATTATATAAATTAATCCACTTCATTGAGAGTAATCTAAAAATATGCACAAAATGTACTTCTACACATACATTATGATTAAAGTACAGTACAGTTAAAAATTCATGTGTGCATACTTAAAAACTCTGAATTTTTGATGTGTCCCACAGCATAGTGGCATATTGAGCCACCACCTTTCATGTATATGTAATAGAAACCATATGCTCAATACCAACATTCATAAATTCTATGTCAGTCCACATGCACATATCCCCACAAACAGCATATTCAGGGCAAATCTCCGGTATAACAAGAACACTCCTGACTGAAGGCTTCCCATTCTAACTGTATATATATAGAAACAAGACAGTCTTTACATTGCTCACAGTCCTGATTAATTTCTTGGCTACCAGCCTCTACAGTTCTCTGTTTCTCTAGATGTTTAATTACAGAAAGAAGAGGGCTAAAAAGCAGACTTTTTAATCTTTACTTCTCAGATCTTTGGAGTGTTTTTCTGGAAATTTCTAGATTCATATGTAAAAATTGTCCTTTCATACAAAGAAAAATATATGGCTAAAACAACAGGAGTAAACGTCTCTTGTTTCTTGTATTAGCTGTTCAATATTTTGAATAAGCAATTAAAAGAAGCAAGGCATGTATGCACAGCTGTGAAAGTAGATGTTGGACACAAGCACATAATATCAGAATTTTTCTTCTACTGTAAATGTTCAGTCCTCACTGAACTCTGCTTGTTACAAGTTTAAGGCGGAGTCTTGTCTGTAACCAACATAATTGTTAAATATCACCTTTGAATGTAAGTCTGAGGCAGAAAAAATTTCATGCAACTCTACCTACAAAGATTTGGCCTGATATTTGTACATTTGCATGGTCTCATATTATGTGACCCAGAACAGAAAATTGTGCATGTGTCCTATCCTCTTCATCCAACATAGAGGCTGCAAAGCATATTTGCACAAGCAGTCCTACAGATGTCACTTGACCTGATTATCTAAGCATGGTTCACACCATCTAATGTAGAGAAATGTAGTTTTGTGAGTACTGTTGCTTGCTCTGTGATGACGCAAACAAGACCTAAAATAATTCTGAGTATTCAAGGTTCTTACTGTTTTCTAACAGAAGCTGCCTTGCTTCATCATGTCTATCGAGTTTTAGGAAGTCCAATTTTAGCTCCTCTAAGATGAAATCAAAACTCCTGAAAAATGTAAATCATGGTTGTCAGATTGATGTTTGCTTGAAACAAACACTAGCAGTAAACATGGCTTGCAAGATTTATTCAGGGAATAAAGCATAACATTTACAGAGAAAGAGGGCAGCATTAGAGTGAAGAGAGATGATCAGAGCTGACCTTTGGCAAGCAGTACAAATTTCTAAGTATTATTGCCCCAGTCAAACAGATTAGCTTCCAGAACAGTTAATTCCTCATGAAAGAGAAGGTCAGACAGAGAGTTTGAGTTTAATTGAGAATTTGAGTTTAATTTATTTGAGTGTATTAAACAAAAATGCCAGATTGCATTATACCAAACATTCTTTAACGAAAGTAATTGTTTAAGTGATAAATGTATTTTAAAGTTATAAACCTAAAGCTAAAATTCCTTCAAAAAATAATAGGGAACTGTCACTGGAAGAGGAATTGCTTTGACTGAAACGGAGGTCCTTGACTCAAGATTTCTTCTTCTGTTTTCATTGTTATTGTTGTATGCATAAGTTATTTTTAGTTTTGAGGATGTTCAAAAATCTCTGCAGTTATTTTGGGTTTGTATTTTGTTGAGGGTTTTTTATGGTCAGCGCTACTCCACAGAACGGGTTGCCTTTTCATCTTGCATGCCTGTGCTGAGCACTGTAATTTATGCTCCCTGTGAAATAGCTTTAGTGCAAATGTGATCCTTGTCTCACATGAAATGGCTTTGCTATAAGTATGACACAGTGACATTCATGTGAGCCAGTCAGCTTGCCAGATTGTTATCAGTTTGTAATAAACATTTAGAAAAATGAAGCATCATTAAAGGAAATCAGCTGTTTCATGTAGCTGCTGCATATTTATAGACTCTCCGCTTACATGAATTAATTAGTCCCTGATTGAGGGAAGCACACTGTATCTCCATCTCTTGGTATTTTTCCATTCTGTTTCTTCTTTTACTATCCTCTACTGTAA
The DNA here is from genome assembly GCA_013389865.1 of Piaya cayana. Taxonomy (NCBI): domain Eukaryota; kingdom Metazoa; phylum Chordata; class Aves; order Cuculiformes; family Coccyzidae; genus Piaya; species Piaya cayana. The sequence continues at coordinate 14,076 of WAAB01017073.1, read as the reverse complement.
TGACATCCTCAAGACAAAATCAATAACTTTGAAACTACTTGGTCTAATACAAAGTGATTGTAATATGACTTTAACATAGGTATTCCTCAGTACTTAGGCACAGCAGAAGACCATTTCCTTACGATGATCTTCTACTCAAGTAATATTATCTTTTAATTAAAGAACAAGCATTATGCAGGCTGTGTTATCAAGCCAGGTTGTTCTGGGTTTTGTTTCACCTCACCATTTTGGGCAAAGCTGACTGCTGCTCTGTGATTATACAATCAGAAACCTGTCTGAGCAGTGAGATTAATGATATATCACATTAGTTATTTACTGCTGTGATTATAATATCATTCCAAAACCTTTTAAGATACTTACCTAGATGAAAGTTGGTATTGAGAGTCATCTTTAAATTAATATGGCAGACCTAGATTCATACTTGTCAAAACCATCCGTGTTCTTGTTTGATGCTAGTAAAATAACTTTCTGGTTGTATTGCTCATGTCAGCAATTTAAGAAACATTTTGATACTCTTTAAGCATTTTTTTCATTTTTAAAATTTCCTGCATTGCCCAGCTATCTGTCCTTTGTGAACCTTTATTCATGAAGAACATTGCAGAATAGAGAAACTCATTAGAGTGAAGCTGAATACTTCTGATGTAACCATTATGATTAATTCACAATACTGTGTTTGCCAGATTTTTCTTCTTAAGGCATCCATAATATGGACTGCCAGAACAAGTAATTTAATTAATTATATAAAATATAACAATGGTCATAAACAGGGAACTGCAATTTTAAAGAGGTATTCTGTGTAGCTGGAGACTGCAGGAAAGCAGAAGGGAATGCATATGACCTTAGCATGTAAACAAAAACATTTATCCTTAATTTGCTAAGCAAAAAACCCAGTAAACACATAACTGAACTTTTTCTTTTTTATTATTTCACAATGAGATGCTCATTCAGTTTTTTATGCTCATCAGTGTCATTCCCTCACATTTTTCCAAAAGGTCCTTGGGACTAGGGCATATACTTCATGTAAATCAGAGTAACTGCAGGAAAGGTTTTAATGGGTGTTGTCCATTGATGTGAGCTCAATCAAAGAGACAAGATGGAATCAGATGAGAATCAGGTGGATTTCCAAGGAAGCTAACACTCCAATAAACAGCAAATCCTTCACTGTAGCACTGCATAATACAAGTTTAGTGGATGTATTTCTCATGCACTTGTGGTCAAAAATCAACACAAATTCCTGACAAAACAATTTCAGGCCTAAAGTAACAGCAGTAGAAAACAGGTCCACCTGCTGTTGGTTGTAATGGTTATATTAGCAACATTTTGTAAATGTCATTCAGTACACACTGACTTTGGTTAAAGCTGTTGAGTGTCCAGCAGCACTGATAGATAGATAGATAGATAGATAGACAGACAGACAGACAGACAGACAGACAGACAGGAGTGTGCAAATGAATCTCTGCAATCTGACTCAGTGTGTTGGTGTTTTTAGATAGCGTCTCTATTCGGAGCTTCATGATATGTATTAAAAAGAAAGTCTGCCCTTTTAGAATTTATATTCTAAATGAAAGAACCAGAACATAATGTGTAATGACAACCATTTTTCAGGATGGAAGAGGACAGCATGTGAATGGCAATTTCTAATAACAACTTAATGCTTTTATCACCACCAGATTAATAATCAGTTCCATCAGCCTTTTCAGTAAACTAACATTCACTTGATAGTTTTAATATTACAACATTACATTACGCTGAACTTTTGCAATACAACTTTAACATTGAAGTTGTTATTTAAAACAAGACTGGTATTTTAAATAGAACAGCAGCAAAACCAAAGAAAACTGAAATAACTTTGTTAATACAAGCAGGTGTTCTTATGCAGCCGAGTTGTACTGTTAGGGGAATGGAGTAGGCTTGAGTAGGGAAATTGCAACAAGAAATGTGTCTTTCTCACAGCTACGTGACAAATTGTAATGAAACAGAAGCTTTTGTGGAGTGCCCTGCACATTAGTTTGTGCAAATTATTCTGTGTTCCTAGGTTGCTAACGGGCAGTTTATTTTAAAACTGATTTATCTGCTCCATGCACCAGATAGTTGGAGTAGGATTGGAACTGTAACTGGGCAACAGGTGTCTTTTCCATGAAGTAATATTAGAGTGCACAGAGATTTCTTAAGCACAGTACTGTAGTGATGTCTGCAAATCACAAAGCAGATTCATAAATCAAACTTATCCTAATTATTACTTGGTATGTTAACAGATTAGATTTTAGCTACTCTTGTGCTGTTTAATAAATGTCTGCCCTTGTGCACTCTCCTTTTTACCTTCCAAGGGGATTATTATAGTACTTTACTAGAACATCATGAATCTGTAGTTTATTCCAGCAGGAATTTGGTTCCTCTTCATCTCTTACTGCCAATCAGCAGTTTTCCATTGAAAGGTAAATAGATCATACTCTAGGTCTTTTCCTAGTATCCACTGAGTATATATAAACTCAAGAGTCAAGTTTGCTCAATAGACTGTCATGGCAAAGTTATGAAATAAAACAATTCAAAGGCATTTCCTGGAAAAAGTCCAATGAATTTTGTTTGCTTGTTTGCTTGTGATTGCTGTTTCTAAGAGACTCTGGAAAATGACTAGAACAATTGTAAGTATGGTTCCACTGTTCTGTGTAATTGATATTAAGCGTGAATATTTTATGAATAGCAACATAATCTGAAGTCTGAATTCAAAACCGAGTTCCTTTGGCTAGTGTAGGATCATCAGGTCTACCAGCCTGTTGCTGTGCAATACATCTTCAGTAACTATGTTTGCTTATAGGAAAGTTGAATATTCATTTGGAACGATAAGTTGGCTTTATTGTGAATCTTGATGGAAAACAATATTCAACTACTGCCTCTTTCATACCTTCCTTGAGTGAATTTTGTTATCAGTAAAATCTTCCTTCCCCCATAAAGGGCAATGGCTGTGAATGTCATATGCAGAAGAAACTTTCTGCAGTAAGATCTTATTTTTTCTGGAAGTCATCTTTCTGATGAGAAGTGCAAGTGAAATGCATAGTTGGCAATCATCATTGTGGAAAAACAAGTTTAATCGTAAAAAAGCTTCCTCTTTGTGAATTTCAAAACAACTTAGTTAAATTAGTTTTCACTCCCTGTATAAAAGCACTTAAGAAGCGTTCACTACTGCTTAAATGAGGTGAGATATTTGGTCATTGGTATGTCACCTAAGTTAAAAGTGAACTGTATTAATCTGTGTTAGAAGCTTGTAAGTGTTTAAAGGATCCATTTAAAAGTATTGTAACTTTTATTCTGAAGGCAAGGGCTTAGAATCCGAAAACAATTGTTCCTTAAAGACCTGTAATTAATATCACTCTTTCTCCTCAACACTTCTGAATTGTTGCTTTAAATTACAGTTTCAAAGCCATAAAGTAGTCCACAGTGCATCCTTACTCAGCAATGCTCCTGCTTACATTGCTTTCTTATTACTTTTGATAGTTTTGTAGGTGTTTTAAAGTCATCTGCTTTTCAAGATGCTTTTGATCTCTGCTTACGGCTTTAGCCATTCATTAGGGGACATTTTGATTTTTAATCTCTCTTCCATAAATCCCTGCAGTTCCTTGATGTTTTAGCCATTTTTCCCTTGTTCCATTTTAGCAGTTAGGAATTATTTACTATGCAGAAAGTACAGGAACAAACTTCCTAACAAATTAACTTTTCCAGATATTTTTAAATATTTCTTATGTTTAATATCTATCACTTAAGAATTTTTTGAGAAATTTTTAGATCTATGTACTGTTGCCTTGCATTGTAATGTTTTTAGCAGGTGTGGAAAATTAAAGGGAATTTGCCATATCATGTATTCAAGGTTACTTTTTATTTTAAAAATATATTCTGGAGGAATAATTCTGCTTTTTTACTTATTTTACTTTTTGTGTTTTGCTGAGTCACCTACAAATAGGACTTCATAAAGGAAAAGATGCAGATTTAGGAAAAGGTATAGATTATTGATAAATTTAGCTCTGTATCTGTAATACATAGCCTTATGCCTGCTCTTACATGAGTGTCCCAGTTTAGGTCTAATATTAGGCCTAATATTGTTTACACAAAATACTAGTTGGAGAAGAGTTTTCTGTTTTTATTCTCCCTCTCTTCCCCTACCTCATGCAATGCAAACCCAATAGTGATATTCTGATATAAGTTACTGTTGTGAGAAACACTCATTCACTACTAAAATATTAAAAAGGACAAAGTATTCGAAGCAAAGATAATAATATTTCTATTTTACAATTCAGCACTGAATTGGATGCCCTTCTAAAAAAAGCATACTGCAAAGGCTGGTTACAGGAGTTTTATACTGGTTAAACATGTATATTCACACAGATTTTGAGAAACGCTGGTTGCATATTCAAGGAATATTGGTTAACCATACACAGAACTAATATCACCCACTCTCAAATGTACATCACAGTTCCTTTGTGTTCAGAGTCCTCTGATGCTCTTTATCTTATCTCCTTCCTCATTGTCTCCTCTTGATGAGCTCAGGTCTGCTCTTTTTTCCTGCTGGGGAACTGTCCTTGTTTTGACTAGCAAACAAGCCAAACTCCCATCACAATCACATCCTTCCTTACTATAAACTGGCCAGGATTTGCCTTCAGTATACATACTATTTTCAGAGAAAGAATGGTGTAAGTTCTCAAAGAATATTGATTTAACTTATCCACTTATGTCTGAAGATTGTCCGCATGCCGTCTCCTGACATGAGACAGATCCACATCACAAAAGCATACAAACCAGCTGCAGCAAAACCCATCAACCTATTCTCACACTGTTTAGTTACATGTATTTTTTCAAATACTATATGTATCTAGAGCAAAGAAGGACTTGTAGTATTGACTTGTTATCTTCTTATATTTGTGCTTTTGTACAGCCTTTGAATATGAGCTGTATACTATGCTGAAGATGCGTTCTAATAGATGCAGGGTGGGCTGGTTTGGGACTTCAGGTACTAGAGATGGGGATTTCTTCCTAAAGACTGTGGAATGGGTGTAGTCACTGTGAACAGTGCTGTAATATTCTGGTTGGAACTGTGGGAAGTCACTGCAGTTTCTAAATCAGTCAATTCAGAGTAATTGAATTGGTTGTTTTCCTACCTGTGGCTAGGCAGGAGCTTCTCACCCATCACTGCTCAAGGCAGCAACAGAATAAACTCATGAACTTCTTTTCTGAGAACTAGAGCAAAGGCCAATAGCTACAGACATATGATTCACAGACCTAATGGAGGGGAAGTATGAAGAAATAAATTACTTCACTGCAATATGTTTGTATGAAACAGCTGTTCCACACATCCTGAAGTAATGGTGATTGATGCTTAACTCATAGGTTGTCTGTTTTTAAAAGGTTTGAGTTTTGGGTTTTTTTTTCTAAATCTCAGCTGTTTGATGTAGGCAACATGTTATAATCTCATTAAAGTGTATCATAAATTGATTTTTAATGAATGTTGAGCTTTGAAATTCGGTTGTTAGATTGTAAGGCTTCTGTAGATATAGTAAGAATTACTTAAAATGCATAGGTAAGTTCATATGCACTGTATTTACAGATATTTTTAATTTAAAGTTAAGGCTTTTCCATCTAACAGTGTTTATTTCCATGCTCAGAAAAGTGATTTGCATGTCTTTTAAGGTCATTATTTCCTTTTAATTAAAAGTTTTATTTTGTTTTAATGAAATTAATACTTCATCAAATTTGAGCTATTAATTTGTTTTCATTAGTTGTCTGTCATTTTATGTCTTTCAGATTCAGTAAAACACATTTATTTAATTATTTATAATACTTTGTGTTCATGAAAAGAAAGATGTCAAGTTGGCAGGGAAACAACACTTTTCATAGGAGAAATTCTCTTATTATTAACAGTAGAAGAGTATTAATTGGGAAAAAAAGATGACTGGGATCTTCAGAATTTACTCACAGACTCTGCTAACACTTGTATTTCAGTAATTTCCACCATTGCATTAGTTGTTTTGAACTTAACAGGTGATGGCATCCATGGAGGCATTACTGTAGAAGCCAACAACTCTCATTGTGTTGACAGGTGCCTTTGAAAAAATGCTTTTCAAATGCAGTTTTTGGCCTAATTGCCCAGTTTTCCTCTGAACTCAATGCAGCATGCTGCCTAACAACAAAAGAAAGTGTTCCCAGTTGTCTAATAAAGTACAAACATGTTTGTTAGGTGTTTCAATTATTAGCAATTTAATTATTATTAAAAAGTTGATGTATCAGCTAAAATTTATCAGAAGCAAGACCAGCCACTGAATTCCACAACCTATTATTCCAAGCAGTACTTCAAAGTCTCCATCTTGAACTTGAATCACTATTTTTACTCTCTAAGATTCACAAAATGATGCATTTTAAGACATATGCAAAGGAACTCTTCCTATTTTGAGGGCTGTGTTGCTTAGATAGATTGCTTAGGATGCAAAGCATCTGGTCATATTTATTTAAAGAAAACTGATACCAGCAGCATAATTGAAATAATCTAAGGACAAAAACAAAACAGTAGGTTTCATGTTTCCTTTCCAAGGAGATTGTTTCTTCCTGTCCCTGATCTTTTTGTCCAATTAGTATTTACTCCTCTATATGATTGTAAAAATAGTAGGTTAAAAATCGGTTTTGCACTGATGCTTTTCAGCTGTACAACTACAGACTGAAAATCTCTGAAAGTCATCTGTTTTCTGTGAACTCAAGTGATTTGATCTGCAAATGCTACCAGGAGGTCCTTGAGAACTGTTTCTTTTTTGGCAATCCGAGCCTTTGTTGTGCTACTTCTGCTTATGAGCAATTTGGGCATGCTGTTCAATGTTCAATTTTATTTACTTCTATTAGTTGTCCTCCAAGTAGTACCTGTCCTTGCATAAAAAGTAAGTTTGTAAAAATGTATTTATTCTTTTATTAGGATCTACAACATGAAAAAAATATAATTTTATTTATTCCAGTATGTCTGAACACCCAGAGGAAAAAGATTTATATCCTTGAATGATCTTCAGCTATTTCTGAATAACTTACTTAACAACCCTTTTGATTATTACTGCAACAGCAGACAGTAATGTGTCATCATAAACAGGTTTAAAATATCCCACCAGCTATGCTATTTCCTTTTTTAAGTAATATAAAGAAGTCAGATAGGATACACACAAATTAGTTTAGGCTTGTCTGCTCTGAAATTAAGTTAAAAAAAGAAAAGACAGTTAGAAACAAGTTCTTTTTATTTGGGAAGCAGCTTTTGTTGCACCGCTTCATCTTCTGCCTCATCCATATACTATTTAAACGATTTCAGGTGGAAAACAAAGAAATAAGGATTTTTTTCCAAAGGTAGCTTCAAAGTTATGTCCATATCTTATTTTCCATGAGTATTAAGCATTTGGGAATTTTAATCTCTCTAGACAGGAGATTCCTTTTAAAAATGGGACATGTTGTCCTCAATTATATTCATTGTGAAGCATTATGTTAAAAACTGAAGCACAAATTCCCAATGATTATGTCAAAATGCAATACTATCCAGATCTAATTGTTTAGGATACTAATTCAGGCAGTCCAGTGACATTAACCTCAGCATTATATTGACATCTTTGCAGTGCTTCCTGCTCTGGGATTAACTAATTCATGGTCAGTGTGGGTGGTATCTGGGCAGTGCTGCAGTGAGCAACATAAGCATAACTGTAAGGCACATCTGAAACAGTTTCCCTTACTCTGTTTTCGTAGTCTCAGAAAGATGTTTGTATAAGAGCCAGGCATTGGCAAGCTAGTGACCAGTAACCTGGATGTCTTCACATTGATCACATGTGCATACAGAAGCAAAGACATTCTTAGATTTGAAGACAGAAGTTTTAGTCAGCCTTTATGCCAAAACGTATGCTCGGAATTCTATAGAAGGAGGATCGTGTCAAAGATCATCTTATCCTTTACAATGGACACTAGAGGCTTTGTACAGCAACCACTGACATGGAGAAAAGAAACTTGCTCTTTGCTAGAGGCAAATAAGTAGGAAAAGGTGTTCAGGAACCTGTGAATTGTATTGTCGGCATCTACCCTTGTAGCTGTCAGAAATAAGAAAGTGGAATAAATGTTATTGTTGTGTATCACAGGCACGGAACTGACAGATCTAATGCCTTCATTCACAAATATGACAATAAAAATGTAGTAAACTGTTCAGAAAACTTCAGACATCATTGATGTTCTTGGATGGTCTTTAACAGACTTAGTGAGAATAGAAGTTGCATTTGCTATGGGAGGTAGAATACACAATAGAGATGACTGCTTCCTTCCTAAAGGAAATCAATGATTAGTGATGGTAATCAATTTAAAATAAAATTTTGATATTGATAGAAAGCAAATAAAGGTCAAGATATAACCAAATCTCTGTTGTCATTATGATTCAGTATTTATTATTTAAATTATGCCTGAGATATTCTTAACAGTTGTACTTGCTAACTAGATCAAGATGAGGGCATGAGGGCATGCTTAAGTCAAATAAATCTTCTCAGTTATGTATGGATCTGAGAGTAGTTAGAAATATGCCCTCTCCTTGCAAAACTTACATAGTACAGATGATTTATGATCTCTAGAGTCAAAACTTTAGCTGTGCCAAAATGTAATGTTTATTTACCTATATTGCCCCCTCCTACCAAAAAAAAAGAAGGAAAATAAAAAACTCTGCTGTTATTGATTTTATATTTTATGTAGTCATATTCTGGTGGAATTTTGGCTTCCATGTTTTATAAAACAGATCCAACATTAGGATTCCTCCTTCCCTTTCTCTTAATTTTCACAGTATGTATTAACTGATCAGTCATGTTATAGTTAACAGTCATTCCTCTTCAGAAATTCCTGTAGTATGCACTTAATAGTGGGTAATACAATCAGGAGTCAGACTCTAAGACTCTTAAGAGTAAGAGAGGAATTTTGGTTCAATTTGTGGTCTGCTGTTATTCTATGATAATGTGATTTTCTAGCAAAGATCAATAATTTTATTTGTACGAGTAAGAAATTGTTACGTGGTAGTTCATACAGTGGCACTAGTCTGTACTTTTTGTCATTGGCTTTTAAGCACAGCTCTTAAGAATTACATTAGATTTGTAAATGAAATGGAATTTGAAAATCCATTCATCTTCCAGGCCTTTACTTCAAAAGAAAATAAAAAATTTGGATGCATAAAGAGAGGTGCTCTTCATTATAATTTTGACATGGATGATCTCAAGGATGAAGAATTAAATCCATGTTGAGATTAGGACTGCAATTGCAGGACAAATTAGGAAAATAAGACAGAAAATCATTATTCTGGGATAACATCTTTAATGTGGCTTGCAAAGGGTTGTGAGAAGGAACAGAAGGTTAGTGATTGCCTCTTGTCCTCCCTCCTCTAAGGATGGACTTAAAGAGGAACAAATGAGATTAAGCCTTTTCAGGAGCTTGAGCACTTGCTAGTCATACAACAGAAAGGCATGAAATGAGAGAGGAAAATCTTCTTTTATATTTCTTTACCTCTGTGCACTATGTGGCTCAGTTATAGCCAGCAATTTGAGAAGATGCCTTACCCAGCCCCAAGTGACTTGATTCAGTGACTTGCTGTAACTTTTTCTCTGTTTGAAGTATAAAAGCTATTGAATAAGTAGAAAATAAAATACTTTCTTTTAAAAAATTACTGGAATTTAACCTACTTCATACAGTGAACTACAAATACACCTGTATTTGTCAGGAGTGTTTTCCAGTTAAATTTAGTTCCCTTCATATCTGTCAAGAGCTTTTCCAGTAGTAATGAGACATCAAAGGGTCTGAGCAGATATTTCATATCTCAAAGAAATTCTTACAAAAGGAAAAGAATGGGCATTTGTTCTGAAATTACAGGAGTGTTTTGTTAGTGCAGTTGTCATTGTGTTGTCAATCAGCTTCAAGTAAGGCATTTGGCTTTAGATAGCCTATCAAAAGATGTAAGCACTTTACTACTACTTTTTTGAAAAAAAAAGGTGAAAACTGTTGTGCATCACAACTACAAACAGAGTCTCACATGCATACATAGAAAAGAAATTCATGAATGATTTTTAAAAATCTTTTCCATCCAAAATATTTCCTTTTTTTCACAGGAAAGAATTCTTTAGATGCATACTTTGATGATGAAATTTCTTTTTGTTCACAGATGACAGCTGGTAAAATGTTAAACTGAACAGAAAAGTAATAGAAGATCAAGCTAAATAATAGTTAAGAGGAAAAACTGATTCTATTCAAAAAATTAAAAGTGTAGTAGAGGGGCATTTCATTAGAGGACATTTTTTTCAGGACCTCATCCTTACTACTAAATTCAATGTAACTTGGTCTGGAAAAAAATTTGTTCGTGTTTTGAATGATTCTACCATGCCAAACATTAATTTCACATGGAAAAACCCATAGCTGCTCTCATGTGTTAAAATAGGTCAAAATTGTTTTATTTAATAGCTTAAAAATTCTGTGGATTCTTAGTTCTTGTTGAAGTGAAAAAACGTTCATGTATTTGAAAAAGAGAAGAGATACAAAGCAATTCTTGCTTTAATTCTTGCTTGCTTTATTTTTTACTCAATTTTCTCTTGAAAGAGAATATGCAGGTATTCCTTTTCCATGTTTGGGTTTTTTTCTAATCTTAATTTCTAACATTGAATCTGTATGATTGTTTAAGTGTTATGTTTCATTAGAACTTTTTTAATATATATTTGGTAATGTATTCTTTTGGCTCATAATCCTAATTCATGTAGGAAATTATATTGTCTTACAGGCTAAAATTCACTGATGTCTGCAGTGGCTGTTTTGTGTATGAGATAATTAAAACCTCCAGCATGAACTCCATTGGATCCTAGAACTTCAATATCTGTATTGAAATGCATTTTTTTTCAATGTGCAGTCAATGTTTCACCTTCTGTACAGATGTTCTAGAAAGGAAAGTTAAAAAAAAAATTATTAATTGAAATTATTATCATGCTCAGAGTTAGACTGTGCTGATTCTAATATAACTCCCATTGCATCTGTGTTCTGAGACATTAAGACTGTATAACCAAATCTGCATGTGGGTTATGCAAAATGAAAAAAAAAAAGAAAAACAAAAGTGACTGTGAGATACGGCTTTAAATTTTTTGACTTTAATATATTCATGTTCTCAGGTTAACTTTGAAATAATGCTGCAGTATTTAAACTATTTTTATGTAGGTGCTCCACCTCTTTGGCTCAAGTAAATGTCAGTCAGAGCATCCAAAGTTTAATCCAATTAAAATCAAAACATTCCTAAGACCTATTAATTCTTAAAACTTTTGATCTTAACTTCTGGATTGTTCACTAGTAAGTATCTGATCCCCACCCGTCAATACTGAATCATGCACAGAGCACATATATGTCCAGCATGGAAAGTCCAAATACATATATGCATGCTTATTTGTATGTTTTTCATAAGAAGTGGAAGAAAGGAGTTTACTTGATCAAGCAACAATTCTAGGTGTACTCTTTCTATTCTTGTGGACTATGTGAGTGTTTGTGGTAGGCTAATTGTATATGTCTTTCTGATTGGATGTTACTTTTTTACTCTGTTATNGAGATTAGGAAGAAGTTTTTTACGGAAAGGGTCATTAGGCACTGGAATATGCTGCCCAGGGAGGTGGTTGATTCGCCTTCCCTGGAGGTGTTTAAGTTACGGGTGGACGGGGTCCTGAGGGACATGGTTTAGTGTTTTGTGGGAGTGGTTGGACTCGATGATCCGGTGGGTCTCTTCCAACTCAGTGATTCTGTGATTCTGTGATTCTGTGTACTCTTTCTATTCTTGTGGACTATGTGAGTGTTTGTGGTAGGCTAATTGTATATGTCTTTCTGATGGGATGTTACTTATTTACCCTGAGATTCTGTGAAAATGTTTCAATCCCTATGACTTCTGCAGGTGAAGGAAGAATAAAAAAGGACATGTCAACACCAGGTATTTGGGGCCTAAACCTAAGTCTCTGGTGTTTTATATAATACAAAACTTTTACTGACCTTCACAAAAACATAGCCTGTGCAATGTTTAGAGATTTTTTTTGCTTTCATCAGAATACCTGGTAGGATGAGGGAATAAATTCCTACAGATTCTGCTGCTACAGTTGGGAATTTCTTTGCTTTCTTTGCCTCTTCTGTGCTTTACAACTGACAAGGTTAGTGATTTCCTCAAAAGAAAACACTTAGAGAAGGCACTGTAACTGCAACTCTGAAATCACAAGTGATGAGTATATATGAAGGTAAAAATATCATAGTACCAGAGGCATTTTTTTGTATCTCTGAGTTTCCTCTCCAATGCTGCTGATTTTCTCTCCCAACTTCTGAAGAGAATAAGTAGCACAAGTCAGAAGAATAACCTTTATGTTTGTTCACTCATCTGTAAAACAGGGAATATCACGTGTATATTACTACTTTCAGGATGAATATGTTAATGTATAAAAAGCTTTTTAAGAGTCTAAAACACTATGTAAATGTGAAATATTAGCATACCTTTCTACTTTAATGAGACAGGGAGATGCTGTAAGAGTTCATCTGCAACTCTTGAAATTGTTCAACACAAGCCAAAGTGTCTTTGAGAGTGGTGTCCTGAGAGAATATCTGAAGTTGCAAAATCCTTACACTTAATGACTTCAACACCCTCCTAACTAAGTCTTATGAGAGAGGCTATTAATACAATTTCTTTCTCCTCCCGTATTCACTTCAGATTGGTTTTGTAATAAGCTGGACATATACTGGAGGAAGCACCTCAGTACTGTTTAAATTGCATAGTTCTTAAGTATTTCTATCACATGCAGTAAAAGCAAAACACCCCAAACTAAACCACTTTCTTCATTTCATCCTGCCTATGCCTAAAAAATTAAAGCTGTGTTTCAGTTGAAAGCTCGTTTGCTGCAGGGAGGGAACAGGAAGTCTCATTTGTCTTGTCCACCTTAAGACATACAGGCAAAAATATGTTTGCAGTATCTCAAGTCACAAGGTAAAAATAATCCGCCTAGTGCTCGATCTAGTACATAGTGAGAAAGCCTTCTGAAAGATGTGCAGAGATGACAAGATGCAGGAGGCATGGCTCCTTTGCGTTATTTCTATTCAAAAGCTCTCCATCTTCTGGAGAGCAGAGTTAGGCCTTAAATCTTGCAGCAATACAGCTTGTGTAGGTGCAGAGCTATGGACCTCAATCAGAGTTTATGTATTTCCTTGTTAATAACATAAGATAACATATCTTTCTCTTTAGAAGAGGGAATTAAAGTCTGCAAAATCTTATGTATTATTTGAATCTCATGTATTTCTATTAAATAAAACCTCCTTATATATCCAAGACTGTAGCATTATGAGGAAAATACTACTTTGGTGCCTGAGGTAAGCAAGGTTGTTTTGGGGTTTTTGTCCTCATTCTTTAATTAAAGAACATAAACCCTTTGTTCTAGGCAACTTCTATGCAGTCATGAAATGTGCTGTGTCAGAAAAAGGACACTAGAAGGGTATTCAGATAAGTACCACTACAACTGCAAATTTCAAGCCTCTCTGCACACTTATGATACTGTTTATCAAGGTTCTTTTACTTTTTCATGCTATGGAAAAGGCAAAAAATGTTACACCACTTGTTGTATAGTACCTAAATGTGGTTTATATTTCTTTCTTTTTTGAACTGTAATTGGACCTGGAAAAGTGTGGTTTTTAATTGATGATGCCACATTTTTCATTTTTATAAATAGTCAAACACATCTGGAAGTAGTGAATACTTGATGTGATATTACCTACAGAATTGCAGAAACATTAGGCTGGAAAAGACCTACAGGATCATTGATTCCAACCATTCCTATAAACCACTAAATCATGCCCCTCAGCACCTCACTTCTTCGGTGGCACCTGGCTGCAGGACTGTGAGTTCTGTGGTGGGGATGGACTTTTGGAGGCTCTGAGACTTTTGCCCTGAACTGGGATCCCTGAAAATCCCAGGCGGGGAGAAGGACTCCCGGCAGCCAGCCCTGACACCTGATCCCACGCGGTGCCTGATGGGAAAGGGGCGGTCCCGGCGGCTCCCGC
>WAAB01017070.1:13914-27034 GCA_013389865.1 Piaya cayana | reverse complement strand
AAAATCAAACCATGACAACAGGAAAGTAAGTACAGACTTCTCAAATCTTTTACTAGTATCTTAAGCCATCTTTCTTCTATTATAACTAGAAACATAAAATGTAAACAATTCTGGGAAACGAGTTACTGCCAAATGAGGACAAAAGGAGAAATGTGTAGAAAGAAAGAGAGGAAGGGCTAGATATGGAAAAAGATTAGAATGAAATGCAGATATGACATTTGATCTGACTTTTCTGTGCAATATGGTACCAAGAAAAAATTTAATTACAAGCTGTGGGGCAATAGGTCATGGAGGAGAGAGGTTGAATAACCCCGTCCATATGGTTCTGGTGAGACCATACCTAAAAAATACATTTGCTTTTGAGAAACTTACTATAAGATTTATTGTGCCAAACTGGAATGGATTCAGACAACAGCAAAATAATTATGAAATTGTTGAATTTATGAGAAAAGATAAAACAACTAAAAATACACATAGCTTGGCTATGAGATATCTAAAGGCAGACACTGATTGTCTGTCAGTACAATATTCAAAGGCTTAAATGTCAAAGAGACTGAAAAATCATATGAATTATTTAGTGAGATATTAAAAGGGTGTTGTTAAGGTTAATGAAATGGAATAGCCTTAAGTGATAGTGCTTTGAGGGTTGGCACTCAACTCTGTAATATATGAATACAGTCTTTTAATTAACTGCCAGTTATCTGTCTGTAGGTTTATCAAGAGTACCTGTGTGTAGACTAAGGAGCACAAAGAAAGACAGTAGAGATAATTTCACTCCAAAATTAATTTGTAGATACTAAGGTGCAATTTATGCTCCAGGTGAACAAATGGTATGATTTATTTATGTAAAATCTTCAAATCCTTGTGGAAATGTGGCTGGTGAAAGGACTAGAGCATTTATCTATCAAAACCAGAAAGTCTCCGAGCTGCAGCTTGCATGTGAGATACTAATTCATTGCAAACGCTCATATTAGTCTTTCCATTACTGGTTTATATCTGCAGAAAGCACATATGCAGTACAACTGAATAAACTTAAACCGTTCAGTGGATTTAAAAGAATGTACTTTTCTGCCTACTGGATTTTCCAGCATGAGAAGAAATCTCCTGAGATTTTTTTCTTTTATTTCCATGTCAGATGGATGAAACTGCACAAACACGGAGACCCCAAACTTAATCTCCCCTCATTCCCTGGCAAACAATGTGTAAAACTTCAGAGATCTCTGGTTCTGCTAAAAAAATAGACCCCATCCATTTCCGCTGTACTGTTACGGTTTTTATCTATGGTGCTTTGTATGGAAGTTGCTAAACAACATCTGTGTTGCTCATAAAAAACAAACGAAAATGTTTTCAATTTGTTTAGGTCAGCACAAAAATATATTTTCAGTGAAACTGTTCTTGTTCTAGCAGCTATCTGATGAAGAATTGACTAACAAACACATGAGTCAGAATTGCTCCTGGCATTTTGCTGCCTTAGGAGAAATACCAACCCAAATACCCTTTCGGTTCTTTATCACATGTGACAAGTTAATTTAAGAGCATTTTCTGTTCAGCCAGAATTTTGTGAAATAATTTGTCTTTTTTTTTTTTTTGCTATGCTTTCTGCTCTTATCATATTGTCTTCAATCAGCTTCATACTCCAGTGTGCCTCTTTACTCTTGCCACTCTTATTTCCTTACAATATTACATTTTTTTTTTGCTGTCCAGTCTGTCTTCATGTATTTCCTCCTTTTCTTCCTTTTTCTTCTCATACCTTACTTTAGTGGAGCCCATATCTTCTGGTCCAAGCCATCTCAGTTGTCACATATTGTCACCTAATGATCTTGGAGGCTCATGAATGCTCCTACCCTGGAAGAAAGCCTACTCTGCATCTTAGCACTTTCAGGGCCAGGGTTTTACGGGAGAGTTAGAGTGATCTGATGGTGAGAAGTACAAAGATCTCTAAAGAGGGAGAAATAGTGTTAATTTCAGATGCAAAACCACATTTACCCTGTTTTTGTTTAATTCTACTGAGTCTTCAGGCTTGTTCTTCAGTATTTGGAGTCTTTGTGTCCTGTCTTTGAAATGCTGCCTCTCCAAATCTGAAAGTAGAACAGACCTTGCAATCCAGTCTGCTGGTGCTGTGGCAGATGAACACTCCTTCTTCAGCCTTCATATAAATAGGTAGAATGGATTGTCTAGATAAGAACTCCCTGAACTTATTGGTTCGGCAGGGTCAGATCACGAATGCCATCTTTTGGAATAGCTTTAATGTGGTTGCTGGCAGAAAAGCACTACCTTGTCCCAAAGGGTTTTGGGTTTGCAAAGGCACCCACATTCGTGATCTAGAAAGCAAGGATGTGAGAAGGACGTGACAGCACTGAGCCTTACGGTGAGTCCTGCTTTAGAGGTCAGGCTAAAGACCTGAATTGCACACATGTTCTGCAAACAGAGGACCTTTCCAAGCCATTCCAAATAGCTGCAATTCCTGCAGTTTCTGCAAACAAGCCAGAAGCAAACAAACTTCACAAAGAATATGCTCCTTTCTTGTCCTGTCCCAGGAGGTTGTCCTTAGTAAAACCTAGCAAGCTGGAGTAAACTTTCATTGTAGATCCTCACAAACAGGTCAAGTTTATACTGAGATTCAGGAAGATTTCAAAGAATAAGAGATGTGATACACATATAGTATATATGCTTGCATAACCATATGTGTACCTACATGCATATGCATGTACAATATATATACATTGAACCTTTTGAGTATTCATCTTATCAAGAGAGCGTAGTTTAAAATTTAAGAAGACAAGATATTCAGTCATGAATCTTCTCTTAATACTTTGCCCTGCCTACTCTTGAACATTATTTCTTCTGGTCTACTTTCTACGGGTTTCAGCAAGTGGTTTTAAGGAAGATATCTTACAATAAATTGAGACCTTAAAATTGCTAGGCTGTCTATGGAAACTGTGAAACCCAAAGCATGAGAAATAGGATGCAAACTGATTATAGAGAAACTAGAAAAGTATCCAGGAGTTGGGGAGTGCAGGATTTTTTTTTCCAAGCACCACAGAAGCACTAAACCATGCTTTAGATGGAATGTATTACTGAAGTTCAGTTTTTCCTTGATTTAGTTTTCAAAAAACACTCAAGAAAATTTGGGGCTTCTCCAGGACACACTAATTTTTGGTTTTGCAGTTGCAGCTGTCCACAGAGATTAAGGAACTAGGATTAGTTCCAGCCTTCATCTACAAGTGTTGAAATAATAAAGTTCTGTTTGCTGTGTCATATGGTGATGCTTTTAATGAAGTGCATGCATTTGTGTCCTAACTATTGATATCGAGATGAGGATAGAAATAATAGAGGAAGATAAGTGTTGCACTTCCCCCCGTTACTTCTTTTATTAAACTAATTTAATATTTGAATATGAAAGTGCATACTTGATATTCGTTTCAGTGTTAGACCTCTATCCTAAACACTGCTACAACTGAGCAGATTCCTGCAGGCTCAAGAAGCACAGAAATCTGACGTGCACACTCTCAGCAGACAAGGGCATAATCTTGTATTGTTAATAATAATACAATAAATGAGACAAAGCGGTCTGAAGCATTCAGAAGAAATAGTTCAGCGTAAATCTCTTAATATAGTCAAAAGAAAAAGAATGCATCAAAGGCACTGGGCCTCCCATCCTTGCCAATGTGAATAATCTTTCCTCATGGGAATAACTCTTTCATTCTAACTAGGAGAAAAGTACCCTGCAGTGGCTGAAGAATGTGAGAAACATTCCAGAAATCATCTAATTTTTAGTAGTATCTGAAGTATGTTTGAAAGCTTGCGTTATAAAGAGCAAATCAATGTTGCAATTAAAGCTTCACCAGATCTGAATCTTTACTGAATTTTTATCAAAAAATGGCTAATAAGAAGTCAGCTGTGGAAAAGGACAAGTTCCCTGCTCCTGTTTCCAAACATGTTTGCAATGAAACAAGGGATGTATGATAACTTTTACTGCCTATCAGCAGGTACCATCAACCACTAAATTCTAGGCAATGTTAATGACATCACCAGGGAGCATGACTTAGGTCAAAAGCCTGGCAGGAGGTGCTGGCAACTGTTGAATCAACAGCAATCAAAACTGGAAAACCAACATATTTGCTGCCATCAAATTTAAAAGAGAACTTATTGTACCTCAAACACAGCAGCAGGTTTAATAGAAAAGTAGGCATGTTTATAGTTTCAGATTTACAACAAGACTTATAAACAGCTTATTACTCAGAATCCAGTCTGCTGCCCTAGAAACTAAGAATGTTACTTTGTGAGAAGAAGGGTCTGTTGACACAAATGTCATGCCTAAGTTTGCCATTGTGGTTAACCAAAATACATTTACTACTGAGAAGGTAAATAAAAGCAAACAAGATGTCTCTTATACCACAATACAGTAAGGTTCAAATTGACCAAGCTTAATGCTATGGCATAAATATGCTTAATGTTTACGGAATTTTTCTAGAAGCCACTTACTCTGTTGGGCTTAATGTCTTATATGGGACCTACTGAATGGGAATGTGTTTTCGGTATTACACTCACTTAAAGACCTCATCAAAAATATTCAGAGTTGCTGCCATGAATCATAGAATCACCAGGTTGGAAGAGACCCATTGGATCATCAGGTCCAAGAATTCCCATCAATTTCTAAACCATGTCCCTCAGTATCTCATCCACCTGCAAATACCAAGTAAACCACACTGCAAATAAAATGGGTCATGATTTACTCTTACATGAACATGACTAAATCAATCTTGTCCCATATAGCATATGTACACAGAAAAATTAAATGACAATTAAAGTTACCACACTAATGGAATAGTCAGCTACACAGACTGTGCTAAAATAACACGGGAGCTCTTATATCTGCAAGAGAATTAAGAAACTGGGAAACCTGTGTTTGGTGTTTGAACTGCTGTTCAGGGCTGCAGAGACTTATGTAGCTTCTGGGTTGATTCTCCAGTAAGTAATCAAAAAGCATGTCCAGCATCAGCTGGTGCTAATGGAGGAACTCCAGCTCACAAAGAGACTCAAAGTGTCCATTCTTCAACTACTCTACTGACAGGAGATAGACTCCTCAGTTTTGCTTTTCTCTTACATAGAGGAGAAGGAAGACAAAAGTAGGGAGAGGGAAACTACCGAGAAAAAAAAATAAGGCCAAAAAATATATATATTCCATGTCAAGGAATTAGAGCAGGTTGGTTAGCAGGCTAAGAAATCTTGCAAGGCAAGTCCCTTTCATCTGAAATTCACTTTTACTAAATCTATGCTTTAGCATACCTTTAATTCTATTTTTTTTTAAATTAAACTTGAAGTCATTCAAAGCGATGTACAACAGCCTTCATTGACTTTTAAAAACATCTGTTATTAAGTCTTGCTCCCAAATGTAACTACGTATGTAGAGGCTGAACATTAAAATGAGTTTGTTTTCTCAGCAGAAATACTTTCTTAGAGTCTAAGATGATCCCCTCGTACACACTTGTGAGCAAGACTGGAGCCTCACATCAGACATGTTAAAAGTAATGTGAAAACATAAACCAGTCAGCAGTTATTAAAGGGTGGCGGGGAAGAAAAAGGTCAAAGAATCAGGATCATGTGACTGTTCAGTAAAGCTCTAGTTTACACTGCCCTACAAATCAGCATAGGAAAGGAAAATTTTGCTCAGAGATCACAGATTCCATTGTAATTTGTGACAATGTGTGACAACACCACTCAATGGAATAATGCTGACAAGTAGTAGAAGTTTTCCAACTCCACAGAAAAGCCTGCAGGATCTGCTTTCTGCAGCTTCCTCCTCCTCTTTCAGTTTTTTGTTTCTTTCTTGGTGGTGGCAGTAGAGGGGGGACAATGTTTCCAATCACTCTATATTTAAGATAATTATGCAAAAGATTGTGAATCAAAACTTTACATTATATCCTGAGAGAATCTGGGTTCAGGAGTTGGCTAGTCACAGCGTTCATTTGTGGAAGATCAACAACGCCTTGAGATGTCATACTCCATGATTCTTATGTTTAAACAATGTACTTTAAACACACCTTGTCTATACCATTACAAAATAAACCAGTTCAGTATCAGGAGTAAACATATGACTGAATACTGTGTGTGAGCTAAGTATCAGTAACTTCTGGTAACACTCTAAATAGTAAGGAGATTGTTGGTTGACCATGCTGGAGTTATCCTGATTTCCAGTTGTACCTTTCCATGCTAAAAATCTTTCCATTTGGTCCACAGAATTTTTCAGCCACTGGTTGTAAAAAAATGAAGTAAACTAGAAAGACAGAGATAGAGGTAGTTTTTTACAGCAGCTAAGTGATTCCCTGAGGGGCTTTTCAAAGGACTGTTACCAGGCATGCTTTTGAACTGTATCCAGAATTACAAGAGCTTTCTAATCTCCCGAAACACTGCTGCCAAAACACCTTCATCAGCTGCTTGTCTACAGACATCACTGGCACATGAGGTCCTTTCTAACTTCACTGAGTTTTGTAGCTGGCCGGTATAATTATAAATTCACTGTCAATGGTTTTTTGAAAACTCATGGTGATCTGGAGAATAACTTGAGGAACCGAAGCAAAACTCCTCTATCCAAGAAGGGCAAGGAGGAGGATTTGAAGAGCCACAGGCTAGTCAGCTTCAATTTCAATGAGAAGATGAAGGAGTGAGAGTTTACCATCTTTTATTTAAAGGTCAGAATCCTGTGTCAATTAAGGTATGAAAAGAGAGGAGATAAATTAATATCAGGTAATTTTGTTGAATTAGTCTTCAACTCAAGAAGTCCTTTACCCCTAGCCTCTGAAAGCTTAGAGTAGGCTGGAGGGAAAATCAGTCTATACAGGCTGTTCTTACATCATAAACATTTCCTGCTAAGTTCTACCCAAGATACATTAGCAATTCTTAAATAATTCATCCCTATTTAGAAGCTTCTAGACCAAAACCAAGCCATCTCTCAGCTGCAGCAAAAAAATTGGTCATTTAGCTAAAACTGTGAGACTGTTTCTTGAAAAAAAAAACATGAAAAAAATATGTAAAGAGGATAAAAATAGTAAGTAAATTATAATGAAAATTAAATTGATAACACATCAAAGAGAGATCAGAGGCATTTGCATACTAAGTTCACCAAACAGAAAGAGTTAAGACCTTTTCCTTCAAATTTTGGCAACAAAATTTAACTTTGAGAGTTAACTCTTCCAAATACAAGGAGGGGAAAGGATATCCTTTTAAAAATGTTTCCTCTTTAGACTTTTATTTTTTCTGAATCCAGTAGGTAAAGTAGAAACATCAGTCTCTGTACATGTAAGTCTAGGTAATGTCTCAGGCTGCAGATAGTTTTGGGATTTTACAATGTCTGAGAGTTATTCCTTATATAAGAAGTGGAGATGTGGATTGTAGGTGGTTGTATGTTGGCATAAAACTAAATTAGCTGTGGGGCTGCAATGTTTGTGTGGGTGTTCAGGTATTATGATTTTGGTTAATAAGACCCATGATTTGGGGTTGGTATGGTTGGTTTGATCCTTTTATTAGCAATTTCCCAGAACTTTATGACATTGATAGGAAATGCTATTCAGCAATTCTGACTCTAAATCTAAAAAAACCCCTAAGGAAATAATTTACTATATATACTTATCATAAGAGTAAACAACCATGTTTTTGAAGAACTATGAAAAATACACTTAGAAAAAGTTTGCATCACTAATTCATTATTCAAAGTGCTAACTACAGGTTAAATTATTAATCTCTAGGAAGTGTAACTTAAAATAGTTTTAGGGCTCATTCACCAGTTTTTCCTTTCTAAGACCTTTTCCAGGATAAAATATCCAGAAATGTGTGTGAGAAGCTGAGTTTTAGGAAGAAAAAAGAATTAAAAAGTGGAGAAAGAAGTAGGTTTAAGTAATAAAGAAATGAATGGGAAAGTGCTGATATTTCACTTTAACCTCTAACCTGGAAGCACAGATTCAATGAACTTTTTTTTGTAGTTACTATTTGTATAATGTTCTGTAAATTCATTTATAAGGACATATGTTTTATTATAATTCCACTGAAAACAGCTTGTTTTTTCAGTGGAATCAGCAGATCTCAGCAGGCTTCCCTGGTCTACATATTCCAGGTATTGAAATAAATAACATACCTTTAACCTAGCAACTACTTTATTTTTGTGACATTTAGGAAAAATTAAAAGTCTTTGTTGGGTTAAATCTTTCTGTGTGGAAACATTCTGTCATCTCTTGAAGACCTGTGGGAGTGCTGAGTGTCTTCTCCATGGACAATATGCTTTTAGCTGCAGCACTTTGGGATATATTTGTTCCTGATTTATGACCCATATGCGCCCGATTAGTAGGTCACAGCAATAAATGTAATCAATACCTGTAGAAAAGCAGACAAGTAGATCATAGAATCACTGAATCACAGAATGGTTTGAGTTGGAAGGGATCTAAAAGATCATCTTGTTTCAAAACCTCTTCCACGGACAGAGATACCTTCCACTAGATCAAGTGGCTCAAACCTTCATCCAACATGGCCTTGAACACAGAAATGTTCCCTCCAGAGGTGGGTCTTCCAGAACATCTCCAGGCAACCTATGCCAGTGCCTCACTACCCTCACAATTTCTTGCTAATATCTAATCTAAATCTACCCTCTTTTAGCTTAAAACTGTTACCCCTTGTGCTGATAAAAAGCCCCTTCCCCTCTGCAGGGGAAGGCTGCTATAAGGTCTCCACAGAGCCTTCACTTCTCTAGACTAAACAAGCTCAAATCTCTCAGACTTTGTGGCCCTCCTCTGGACTCACTCCAGCAGATCCACATCTTTCCTGTTCTGAGGACTCCAGGACTGAACACAATACTCCAGGTGTGGTCTCATAAGAGCGGAGAAGAGGGGCTGGATCACCTCCCTTGACCTGCTGCTCTTGCTGCTTTGGATACAGCACAGGATATAGTTGGCTTTCTGGGCTGCAATCATACATCGCTGGCTCCTGTTGAGCTTCTCATCCACCTACATCTCCAAGTTGTTCTCTTCAGGGCTACTCTCAACCAACTTTCCTTCCAGCCTACAATTGAGTTTGGGATTGCCAATATCCAGGTGTAGGACCTTACAATTAGACTTCTTGAAGTGCATGAGGTTCATACAAGCCCACCTATCCGACTTGTCAAGGTCCCTCTGGATGTTAGCCCTTCCCTCCAGCATTTCAACCATGTCACACAGCTTGGTGTCATTGGTAAACTTGCTGAAGGTGCCCTCAATCCCACTGACAATGTCTGTGACAAAGGTGTTAAAGAGCAGTGGTCCCAATCCTGACTCCTGCAGAACTCCACTTGCTACTGCTTTCCACTTGGACACTGATCTGTTGACCATAACTCTTTGAGTGTCACCACCCAGCCAATTCCTTATCCATCTGCCAAGTCTGTGTCTATTCATTTTAGAGAAAAGAATGTCTTGTGGGACAGGTTGAATGCTTTGCATAAATCCAAATAGATGATGTCAGTTACTTTTCCCTTATTCACCAATGAAGATCAACTGAACATTTTGTATTTGATATATGAATCTTCATTAATCAACATTACTGTTATTTTGCCTTATACAGAGCAGTGATAGTGACTCTGGCTGTTCATGTTAAGGTACTGCACTGTTTCTGGGGAAGGTGCTAAAGCAATTTGTTCCTCTTCTCTCCTTTCCACGTTTTTTTTTTTTTTTTTGCTTGGAAAATGCTTACACAATGTCTAAGGGTGTCAAGATATTGTAGTTGAATGTGACTCAATACAGTAAATTTGGTTGTTCCATGAAAGGGCAAAAAAACTTGTGAAGGGTCTGGAGCAGAAATGCTATGAGGAACAGCTGAAGGAACTGAGGCTGTTTAATCTGGAGAAAAGAAGGGTGAGATGAGACCTTATTGCTTTCTATACCCACCTGAAATGAGATTATGGTGAGCTGGGAGTTGTTTTTTTCTCCCAGGTGACTAGCAATAGGACAGGAGGAAAAGGCCTCAGGTTGTGCTGGGGAGATTTAGACTGGATATCAGGAAAGATTTTTTTACTGAAAGAGTGATGAAGCATCGGAACAGGCTGCCTAGGGAAGTGGTGGAGTCCTCATCCCTGAACATGTTCAAATAATGTTTATATACAGTAGACTGGGACGTGGTTTAGTAGACACAATGGTGTTGGGCTGACAGTTGGACTTGATTGTTTCAGAGGTCTTTTCCAGCTTTAATGATTCTGTGACTATTTTATGAAATATAGAGACTGAGTAAACTCTCCTGCCTCCTAACACCTTCTACATAAACTGATTCACTTAAGAGCTCTACAGAGCCTGACAGGATTTCTCATGTATTTCTCTTCCTTCAGAAACATCTTAACAGGCAGTCCTACCTATCTACTTTGATCATCTTGTTGATAGTGATCACTGTGACAAAAAAAAAAAAGATAGAATGTGGATGTTTTCAAATTCTGACCT
Source organism: Piaya cayana (assembly GCA_013389865.1). Taxonomy (NCBI): domain Eukaryota; kingdom Metazoa; phylum Chordata; class Aves; order Cuculiformes; family Coccyzidae; genus Piaya; species Piaya cayana. Next base: position 16,586 of record WAAB01017070.1, on the reverse strand, counting down.
TGGAAATCCATCACCCTAAAAGACATATTTACCTCTAAGAGGTTACTTAATACTGTGCACAACATAAGCCACTCCACAAAGGGCCATCAATAATATACTTCCCCTTTTAAAATTATTGTACCGGGAACACCTCAAATATACAAAATAAAGCAGAACACTCATTCCAGTGAAAGTCACGTTTACGATACTGGTCATGCTACCTCCTACTTAAGGAGCTAATATAATGAGTTTCAGGGAGACAGATTAACAACTTGTAGAGGTAGAAGACTGCAAAGGCACAACTGGGTAGAGCAGCAAGCCTGTTCCATAAGAAATAGAAGGAATGCTTGTGTAAAGCGTGAGATTCTAAATACAATATGGTCAGAAGGGTATCGGTCAGCCAGATGCTGGAAGGAGAGGTCTTTCATAGAAGTAAATTTGTAGATCAACTATTGATTACCTTCCATTTCTTCACCTCTGTCTTTAAAAAAAGCATTTTAGCTATGCTGACAATTTTGAATACCATATTCGATGCTTGAATTTGCATTTTCTCTTGATTTAGCCTCAGATTAAGTAAGATTTAAAGCAACTAGAGAACAAAAAGTATGGAGTAGATCTATAAACCAAGACTCTGGAACATATTAATGAGTGTCCTAATTTCCCTGAACACTTTAGGGGGTAACACTGCATTTCCCATTTGGACTTTGGTAGGTAAGATGAAAAGGTAGTAAGACAGGGTAGTGGGTGGTGGTAGTGTTGGGAGTAGAGGCATCTTCAAGAAATTGCTGGTGACACTCAAGGCATGTTAAGGGGCCCAGAAAGAATGTCCCAGCTGCCAGCTTATATTATTTTTAATCTGTTGTAAAAATGGGAATTCTAAATTAATTTTATTTCATCAATAGAAAAATCCTATATTTTTCTTAACAACAGGGACTTCTGTTGCAGTAATAGGACAAGGGGGAATGGCTTTAAATTGGAGGAGGGAAGATCTAGATTAGGTGTTAGGAAGAAATTCTTCACAATGAGAGTGGGGAGGCACTGGCACAAGTTGCCCAGGGACTTTGTCAGTGCCCTGTCCCTGTAGGTGTTCAAGGCCAGGTTGGATGGGGCCTGATCTGGTGAGAGGTGTTCCTGCCCATGGCAGAGGGTTGGAACAGGGTGGTCTTTAAGGTCCCTTCCAACCCAAACCATTCTATGATTGTATGACTCTATCCAGCCACAGACTGAACATGACTCAGATTAACCAAGGTGCCACCCCTTAAAATAAATCTGTACCTAGTCTGAAGAACTTCCTTTTCAGCTTGAGTCAGAGCAAATATGTTTCAAGCCACAACAGCATTGTTGTCTCACAGCCATAAAGCCCATTAACTCATTTACCAGTCTCTACTTTCTGCTTCTTATAATATTCACAAAAAAAATTATTAACATTTTTTTCATAAATAACATCAATTTTTCCTAAAACTTCTCCTAGCTAGGAAGTGTTATCTTTAAAATTACCAAAGAGAAGGTGCATGCATCATTAGTGACTTCATGTCTGAAAACTGCAGGAACTTCCAGCTTCTCTCTTGGTATAATTAGAATTGGGTTGGTAAGGATGACTGTTCTCCTTCTTATTTTGAAATTACTCAAATATTCCCTTATCAAATATTTGCAAGAAGATCTATTTGGTTTTCTTCCAGAATTTTAAAAGGGAGACAATAAAAGTTATTCAAAGATGGCATGAGACAAGACAGGTTAAATTTTCACGATTGTTTATTGATTTAAGACCTGTGCTTCTAGCACAGGGAGATAAGTCCATCATGGATAAAATCAAACACATAAATCAAGATGCAAAGGCTCAGTTAAATGCAAGGAACCTCCTAGGAAAGCTAAATGAGGGCTTGTGTTCAATACTACTCTGCTATTTTACCGGTAGATGTCTCTCTGTCAGTTTCTCCCTCTATCTTGCCTCTGATAAAAAAATCTGCATTTGAACACTCTGCTGTAAAAGGATGCCTAGCATTTTTCATTGTGCCTGCTAATCTAGGTCTATATCCAAGTGATATTGAAAGAAATTCAAAGAATCTGCACCGTCTAGGTTGTTTAAAAACATGGAGTAATAATAGTTAAACTACCATTACTCATATCAACATTAAGAAAGCTGTCTTAATCTTGAATGTCTAGGTGTTATTTATGTACCAGTCTAATAGATGAAATGTCAATTCAGCAGCAACACATCACAATGAATCTACTGATTTAAGGAAAATCTGAGTACTCCTCAAAGTAAGGAAATGTCCTACAATAAGAGGAGCTATGAATTTCTCATTGTCTCAATATACTTTAATGCCCAAAGAAAGAAAATTCAGAATTATCAACAAAAAGCAAATATCTATCTCATTAAATGTTAATTATATATATGTTAATTATATAGTTATATATATATTTATGTTAACTGAGAGGAAAGAGACTACTGACCAATAACAGGAATTAGTTGGGACTTACAGTTCACAGATCACAGAAACACAGAATAACAGAATCACTGGGTTGGAAGAGACCCACTGGATCATCGAGTCCAACCACTCCCACAAAACACTAAACCATGTCCCTCAGGACCCCGTCCACCCGTAACTTAAACACCTCCAGGGAAGGCGAATCAACCACCTCCCTGGGCAGCATATTCCAGTGCCTAATGACCCTTTCCGTAAAAAACTTCT
>WAAB01017070.1:0-13872 GCA_013389865.1 Piaya cayana | reverse complement strand
GTCTCACCAGTGCCGAGTACAGAGGGAGAAGAAGCTCCCTGGACCTGTTGGTCACACCGTTTCTGATACAAGCCAGGATGCCATTAGCCTTCTTGGCCACCTGGGCACACTGCTGGCTCATGTTCAGTCGGCTGTCGACCAACACCCCCAGGTCCCTCTCCTCCAGGCAGCTTTCTAGACAGGTTTCTCCCAGTCTGTAACTCTGCATAGGGTTGTTGTGCCCCAGGTGCAGGACTCGGCATTTGGTTGTGTTAAACCTCATCCCATTGGACTCTGCCCAGCGGTTCAGTCTGTCCAGATCCCTTTGCAGGGCTTTCCTACCCTCCAGCAGATCGACACTTCCACCCAGCTTAGTGTCATCTGCAAAGATGCAAAAGATGTACAAGAGAGTTTGCCAAATGTACAAAACTGAGTATTTTTTCTACTGCAGATGAAATTAAACTTATTAGCACTTGATAGGCTTCACCAATACTGTATCCAGAAATTGAGACTTTACTTGAGTGCCACCCGATGCCTACCTTTCCTCTCAGACCATAAACTAATGAAAGAATAATAAGGCAATAGTACAGAACGAAATGAGTTTAGGAAGCAAAGATGAATGTGGACTGGACTACGCATCTTCAAGAACTCTGGTTATTCCAAATACTTTCTTCTATCTTCAAGTAGAATGCACTTGCTCTATTAAACTTTTTGTGATTGCAATAAATAGACACAGGATTACCTTGTGCCTGGTGTCAGTGCTATTAAAGAACTGGGATGTCAACATAGTCCTGTCTGTGGTTCATAAAGCTGTCACAGTCAGAGGTACAGGCATGCCATTAAAAAACTGCAAACTGTGGGGAACGTGATCTCATCTGAGTTGTTTCATTTCTGTCATTCCTTATCTGATAGAGACCAGCAGTATTGAACGCTGAGAGGAAAGAGAAGGAAGGAAAGAGTGAAGAGCCCTCCTTTGGTGAGGAAGCAGGGGGCAGAGAAGTCTAGAGTTGTAGTGATGATTACCACAAGCAGTAGAAGAGTAAGCAGACAAGACAAGCAGGAAAATAAGTTAAAAAAGTAGCAGTACAGGATCAAGTACATTGCTCTGTTTCCTCATTCTGTGAGGTCAGAATGTCTAAGTGTTCAACTTTTCCCTTGAGCTAAATAGCTGCCGGCTCTTAGTAGTCAAAGGCCCCTGATCTTCAGGTATTGCCTGAATCTGAAAAAACTCAACAGAAAGTATGTTCTAATTGCCCATGATTGAAAAGTTTGCAGCAGTTGAAGTTGTTTGCCAGAATATAGAAAGTAGGCTTAGTAAATAAATACATGTAAATAAATATACACAGAGGTGAATTATGGGACCTGTATCTTATCTTTTTAATAAAAATTGTTAAGGGAAAAAAGCCAAGAGGACAGAAATAAAAACCCTCATGACAGTAAATGAGCTGCAGCTTGGAGGAGAATACAGATTTAATGAATGCTCTGTCTAGTAGGGAGTTATGAATAACATGGGGTGTGCTGTGGACAGTGTGACCTTTTGCTAACATCCGTGAGGAAATGACCCATGACTTCCAAAGTTTGGTGCCATTGTGGAAAAAGAAATAAATCTATAGGACATCCCAAAGTCTGAACAGACACACCGATTATTTGTCTAAGTGATCACTACAAGCACCTTTAGAACACCTCCAAAAAGACAGTAAATTTGAACTACAGTATTAAGTCTCAGTTAATTTCAGAGACTGCAAAATAGATCTTCAAGGAATGCCAGGAAGAATTCCCTCAGTTCTGCATGGTGGAACAGACTGGAACAGACCACTTAAGAAATAATCCAGGGAATGTCTCTGTTGAAGCTTTGTTTTCAAAGACAGTACACGAACATTTAAAAATTGGCTTTAAATTGTGAAAGAATTAAGTGTAGAAATTAAAGCTTAGCTTCCTGGCATAACACTTTAATGGAACACACTCATTATTTATGGAACATCTGACCCACATGTACTGGATGTGTGAAAACAGAATATTTTCTCACAAATTAACTCTTCTATGTTTGAATTAAGACTGCTCACTAAATTGCTTTACCAAATTGCCATGGTTTTTATTCTTCCAAGTTCTTGTTAAGAAAATCACCTTATCTCAGTCCATCTCTGATCATTTCAGAAACAGAAAAAAGAACAGCAGCTGTAAGTTTCAGGCTCATTTTGTCTTGAAAGATGGCTACATAATACATTATTTCAATTTTAAACTGCCAGAGAAAGTGTTCATCCAGTTTCGCTTAATAGCATCCAAAGAGCTGTTGCATTCAAACCTCCTTCCTTCCATCAGTTACTGAGAGGATCCGGGACTCCTAACTGGGATGGCTCTGTTAGATGTTCATGTACTGTCACTTATGTGAGGTTAATATCCCCTTCAACACTGGTTGCGCCTAGCAGGTTTCCTGGGTAAACAAACTGTAAACAAAATAAAAGAAGAAAAAAATAGGCGCACAAGTTGAAGAAGGCCAAATAGCTAAAAGAGTTGTTTATAAACATGGCACATTAAAGAATTATTAGAAATAGGCTACACAGACATGGTTACACATACTAGAATTCAGCATGTAATAAGTAAGGAATCTGACAACATACAAAGAAAATGAATCTCAGCCTCTGAGAAAAAAGCTTTAGCGTGTTACAGGAAAGAGGCAAATGGCCAGTTTCTGGACTTTATACATTGTTTCACGTTAGCAGATTTTTCTAGGCCTGAAAAGAGCCTCTTACTCATGTTAGTTCTGACTGGTTCAGCTAAGTAAAAATCATTTCAAACTCTTAATTCAAATGAAAATCAAACCTAAGAGTTCAAGTACATTCATTAAAGGAATACGATTGTTTGCCTTTCTTTTTCACATGTCAAAAGTCAGCTCCATTGCTATCCTTTAGACCCTTGTATTAGTGTGCTACTCTTGTTTTTGCTTAACAAAACATTTTCAAAGACTTAGTTCTCAAAGGCACTCAATTCCCTCCTTCCTTCTTATCTCTGCCCACTCATTACCTACTCTTTTTTCCTTTTTTCTCCTTGATTTGCAGCCTCATCTTCTGACAGCTTCTAAACACACCTCACATGCTTGATAACCTTGCCCAGTAAAATACTTCCACATCTTTCCAGTTTGAAAAACAATAAGTAAGCATCCAGCTCATCTCACTGATGCTAACTTTGACCCTACAGCTGTTTTGAATTAAGGGTCTCTTTGAGCCCTCCCCAGTAATAAGTGTTTTCAGGACAGAAAGTGTATCCTGTTGAAGAAAAGCTGTGATGTGAACAGAGATAAACTCATGACATTTCCATCAAAAGTAGAACAAGGCTGACAGTCTGTGATAAGGTGAGATCTTCTGGAGGCAAAACAGTAATTCAGCCATGAGAAAAACTCTCACAAGTTGAACAAATATAGAGACATTACAAAAATGGAGTGAAACACATAAATACATACCTGAAGGCTGTGGCAAGGAGTTTTAATTTTTTTGTATTCAGAAATGAGCAACTAAAGACAACCCTTGACATTATGCTTACTTTGCCAATCAGCTTGTGGTGAATAACATAAGTGACTAATCATTCTTGTCTTGAATGCAAATCATTATGTTACTTATACATGAGGTGTACAAAGCAGGACAGCAAAGAAATGACAGATGTGAAGACTTAGAATTTGTGTATGCAACAATCAGTTAGTAATCAGTGGCAGCCAAACAAGCACAAAGATCTGCTAAAGGAAGCAAGCAGTCCTGAAGGGCAAAGGCATTAATGTTTCATTTAATTCATTTAAATATTCACAAGCCTTCTAATTACTTAGAAAATTTTAGGTGGGCAATGTATTTAGAAAGCTTTCCATGGCACTCTACTCTCACTAAAAACTTCAGAGATAAAAAGTAATCAAAAATACTCTAAGGAAACTCCTGTAAGAAAAACAAACCACAATTATCATTGTTAGTTCATGAGATCCCTCATTGATATTCATGGCGAAAAAGAGACCACAGATTTCTTCTCTTTTATCACAGTTATCGTTTGATGAACAAACCACCAGGCCGCTCCTGTCACTACTTAGAAATCTAAGGTATTCAAAGGGATTTTGCTTCTTGCAGCATGGTGTAGTTAATTTTCCCAGCAGAAGACAGATATTTGTAATATGTTCTCTCCTTGTCTTCTTTCTGCATCTAGTTCAAATTTCCCCCCTTTGCTCTCTTTTTCTTCACCTACCAATATTACTACCACGTGTACAACCTTCTCACACAAGGTCTATTTTATATTTTGGCCCTCCATACTAGGTACAAAAATGTGAAACCTGCAGTTCTGGGTATGTTACCAAAGGAAACAGTTTTACTTAAAATCTTGTTTTTGCCAAAATATTTTCAAAGTATCTGGAGAGGACTCAAACCACAGTGGCTCTCAGTTGTATTTCCTTTTACTATTTCCCCAGGTACTTCCAGCACAGCACTAAGTAATTGGATAGTCTTTCAGGAAAAAAAAGAGAGACTGCACGAGACAGTTTGTAGGTTTAAGAATTATCCTTCTGGGGCCTGTGGGGATGAACACAGGGCACATAGTTGCCAGACTTGAAATCTTTGCTTGTGTTAGTTGTTCCAGAAGATGGGAATCAAATATGATAGTTTATACTAAGTACACTTATTATGTTCAGCCTTTGTAAAGTTGTTTGAAATCTGCTTAACTCTTAAAAATTAAGAATCAGAGATTGAAATTATCTGTGTTTTTGCTTGATTTTATGATCTGGTCCTGCCTTTGTTTAGGATCAGCCTTTTCCTATAGTGTAGATATGAATTATGAGTTTTGATTTATATTACACATAGACTATTAATAGTGGAGTGAGGAAAAAAAGTTTCGAATACAGCTAAGTTTGCTGAATTAATCATATAATTCTATGCTATAACTAGTGCCATTCCATTTTATATGCCACCTAACTAAATCTTGGTATATCCTGGATTTCAACTTATATTAAAAACACAGCTGCAGAACTTCTTGGTATACACCAAACACATATTCCTTGTGTACTGGGGACCTTTCTGCAGGCCACCTGTAGTCTATTATTTTAAGATTTTACTTAATTCTTCTCTAGCCATTTGTGGTCTTGCTGACATCTCCACAAGACTTATTCTACATCCCCCTTCAGAAGTGCTAAGATCTTGAGAACATAAGCATTTCACTTTGGCCCTAAGGATTCCACCTACTTCTCTTGACAGCTGCTGAATTCTCTCCCACTAATATTGTAAAAATGTTTTAAAGCTGAAGTAGGAAAAGTATTTTTGTCCTATGCCTTCATTTTCCTCATAAAAAGCTTAATGTAAGTGAACTCCAATTATGTTTTCATTTCTTTGCAGGATCATAATTTCTGGGGGAAGAGGGGTATCAGACATTCCCTAGTGAAGAGAACATGAGAGATTGGCTGAGGAAGCAGCAGAATAAACACAGTTCAAATATCGCAGCCCACGAGACATAGAGTTTATGGTTAGCCCGGGAACGATGTCTGTTGTATTCAGTGCATGTAACTAGGAGTTTGCTGGATAAACCTTTCAGTGAGTCAGCTGTTCCCTTATATCTTTGAAGAGCCAGTGTCAGCAGATGGACTGTGTCAAATGGGTTTGTAAAGATGAGATGATAGTTCCCTGGAGTACATTTTGCTGATATTCAGTATACAGGCCTTACTGTAATAATCTTATAGTTCCTAATGTGCTTTCTCAAAGATTATTCATTGGGAAAAATGTTTACCTAACATCATAAATACAGCTGGAACAGCCCCAAACAAAGAAACTTTCACCTCAAGTTCGGATTCTCTCATCGTCTAGGGCTATCACAAACACTCTTTTCCAGAAGGTATTAGGAAAAATAACAAACTCTGCAGTTTGAATTAAAGGTCAATATATTTACACTCGATAGGATGGAAACTGATATCATTCTTTTCCATTGTTGTCTGCTTTTGGCTGGAATGGCATTAATTATCTTCACAGTAGCTGGTAAAGGGGCTCTGTTTTGGATTTGTGCTGGAAAGAGTGTTGATAATATAGGGGTGTTTTCGTTATTGTTGAGCAGGGTTTTCACAGAGTCAGGGCCTTTTATGCTTCTCATGCCACCTTGCCAGTGAGCAGACTAGGAGTGCACAAGGGAGGGGACATAGCCAGGACAGTTGACCCCAACTGACCACAATGATATTCTACACTGCACGAAGAAATGCTCAGCATGTAAAGCTGGGGGAAGCAAAAGGAATGGGGGAATGTTTAGAGTGATGGTGTTTTTGGTTCCCAAGTAACTGTTATGTGTGATGGAGCCCTGCTTCTCTGGAGATAGCTCCAAAAGCCTACCTCTCACTAGGAAGTAGAGAATGAATCCATTGCTCTAATTTTCTTGCAGATACAGGCTTTTCTTTACCTGTTAAACTGTATTTATCTCAGACGATTAATTTTCTCAATTTTACTCTTCTGATTCTCTCCCTTATCCCACCAGGAGAGGAGTGAATGAGCAGCTGTGTGGTTCTTACTGTGTGGTGCCTAGTTTTTAGCTGGGACTAAACTGTGAGAACTACCTGAATGGGAATAACCAAAAAAGTACATCAGAGAGGAAATAATTCTTAACAACAAATACTTAACACCCAATACAAATACTTAACAACAAATACAAATTCTTAATACCAAATACTGGTATATTGCCATGTACCACTGATATCCTAACGTCATAATTTCTTATTGTTTCATTCTGGTCTGATTTCATTGCATCACTGACAGCAATCCTTACTCTGAAAATGCATTTTGGATCTACATATGCAATAGGAAGTAAAAAGCCATGATTACTTTTCAGTCTCAAATCCAGTTTCCTGAGATCATACAGTAGAGTATTTCAATTCAAATAATCCTTTCTTACCAATATAGTTGGTCAAAGAGAGTATTGCTCTACCAGAGCACAGTAAATCAGACACATTGCCTCATTAGCTTTGATGTGGAGTCCACATTGGAAGATAACTGTTGATAGCATAAAAAGGGGAAAAGCAATGCTCACTTTTGTATACATGTGACTGTGCTGTGGTCCCTTCTGAGATATTTGGTGAATGTCTACAATGAACGATGTCTCACAGTTGGAATTGCACTCTGTCTTTCCATAGGGAAAAATCAGCTCACAATGCAGGTTTAATAATACCCATAATAATTCAGTTTCCTGTATTTTACCCACTCACACAGGCACTTTCATTTTTCCAAAGGATGAAAGACTGTGTATTTCTTTAAAAGTATTTATCAAAAAATATTCCAGCTGCTGCACTCCTATTGGCTGCTAAGTTTAAAGAGAAAGAATTCACTAAATATCATTGTGCATTCAGACTCCAAAATGAAAAAAAAGTATTTATTTTTGAACATCATTGTTTTTCTTGAAGGCACCCCAACTTATAATTGGTCTCAAGTTGTTTCTTAATTTCTCCATATTTGTTCTTACTTTGTTTTATTATCATGAGGACAGGAAATATGAGTCAGTAACCCTAAGATCATCCATTTCACTTACTTATGGGGGGTTGAAGCCCAAGGCAAACAAAAAGTGTCAAATATTTCAAATAAACTGAAAATACCTCTACTATTCACCACCCACAGCTGAGTTCATATTTGCACCAGAATCATAGCTGGTCTAAAACATATTTAAGGAATTAAGCTGGGTAGCCTCACAGAAAGGAATGTTTAGGCTCTCAACAGTTACTCCTGAAAAGGAATATGTTATGAGGTGTTCTTTTAAATGGAGCATTTAATGTGTCTAAAGACATTTCATATATTCTTTGATGCATAAATAAGGTATCCATATTTGCCTTGGACTGCTGAAAATGTGATCAGTCCCCGTATTTTATTGATTTAAAATAATCTACTGTATTCTCTTAACTTTTAATTTTCCTGATGTTATCTTCGTGTTTTCAGCAGAATTACAAATTCTAGACCCTACCCTTTCAATATTTCCTGTAGGCAGAAATCTCTTCTTGATGGACTTCTCTGGTGCTGATTTGTTCTCTAGAGAATTACAGTCCATATTTAAGGTCAGAGGTTGAGAGCATTTAGATAAGTTTATGAGTTTCACCAGACTCATATAAGCACAGCTAATGGGTTCCAGTCATCCAGAGTAGTACACTTACCTACAGATGGCAACTTAAGAAATCTTCCGCCATCAAAAGCCAAAAAACTTAAGCCAAAAGTCAGTGGTGACTGGTGGGCGCCTAACGTATTCACTTAACTATTGCCCCATAGTTGAAGTGCTTTACTTAGGTGGAATCAGGCACTGAATTTTTTAATTGTAGTATAGTAAAACCACTATGTTGTGAATTACACAGTTGACAAAAACATTCACAGAAGAGGACATCTGCGCTAAAAAACATCAGTAACAATAGACAAAGATGTCTTAATAGTCGATTTTTTTTTTGTGATAGCCTTGTGGTGAGACCATTTGTGCAAAAAAGTGGGAGTCCTGGGCTCTGTGGTACACTGGTACATTCTGAAAGTGTCCATAAATAATTTATGGCTATTGACCACATTCTCTGTAATTGTTAAAGCATTTAGAAGAAAATTAATTTGCAGTTCAGCAAATACTGGCACCAAAAATTGTGGTTTTCATGGGAAATTTGAAGTGCATCCAGAGCATTGCTGAACCACAGGCTGCCATTCCTGAGTAAGTTTTTCAACAAAAAGGTCCACTCTACAAAAGGTTGGTGGAGCCAACATTATTCAGATGCATGTTTTCAGTTAAGGTGGCTGGAATTGTTATGGATGAGCTCTAAGTCTACAAGAGCTATGCTCTTAGCCTATCCCTCTGAACAGGCCACTCATAAAACTTGTACATGGGAGAAACTTTGAGAAATTCAGATGTGCACAAATTGCTGAGTGCCATTTAGGCAATGGTAATAAAAAATATCTCAGGGTATGTGAAGCAGCAATATTCTAGATGACTGGTGGTAACTTCACTGGCAGTTAATAAATGCCTGTGGTCCTTCTGCTTAATTAGGAAACTAGAAGCTGCAGGTTGCTCATTCAGTTTAGATACCTAAGACACATACACTAGACTACTAAATCCTTTTTTTCAGATGTATCTTTTAGGTTTCTGAAAGCAATCTCCACCCTCCTCAGGTTGTGGAATTTTTCTTCCTTCACAACCTATAAAAATATTACCTCACTCTTTATGTCTGATGTGAAGAAGTATGAACCTTAGCACATACTTTTCTGAAATAGAGTTACACAAACCCACCTGGGATAGACGTTCAGTAATAGGGCGAAGGGAAAGAGTTTGATTTTCTTTCTGTGCCTTTTCATGAGGGTCTGTTGCTCTGAGAAAAGCAATCTCTACCTTTGGGTGGTTTTCAAATTTCTAATGAATTGGCTAGTTCCTCCTGTTGAGATAAACTGTACAAATATAATGTCGCTCTGTAATTAAAATTGTCTCAGGGTAATTTTGCTGATTAAGTGGAGACACTGCATGGAGATATCTGGCCCCTCTTTACTCTTAAAGACCTGGGTTTCATATATTAAGGAATTCAGTCAGCTCAAGACACAAGTTGTTTGTAGGAAGCTTGTAAGGTATCCACTACATCTGTTTACATTTCTTTACTATGGCATAAACTGACTTCTATCATGCTCTCGTGGTGTTCAGCAAGCCTGGTACATAAGCCAAGTCTCTTGTAACACATTTGACTACAGAAACGACTATATCTGGGAAGAGAAATGTATTCTTAACTGAATTGTGTTATGCCTTACTTTTTCTGTTCCAGAACAGGACGACATAAAATGAATTAAGTCAGGTTTGGGTATTAACATTAGGGGAAGGAGTTAAACATGAAAATGAAACAGTCTAGGAGGTGATTCCTACTAAATTTCAAAGAAATTCATTAATCTTAAAGTAATCATGGTTTCTCCTTAGCCTATCTGTCTGAAAAAAACCCTCAGCCTGGTTGCCTTTTGATTGTTAACACTGTTTTATACATTTATGCTTAGTTTGGCTCAGAAATCATATATAAAGTTTATGCAAAAGATGGCTTCTCAAAATATTACTCCTTCAAATGCAATCTGATCTGAATGTCAAGCTAAGTTCTTTCTTGTGACTCATCAAGGATAATAATGCTTCTTCAAGCCAAATTCTGGCCTTAAATTCATGGACTCATATTCACCTGTGCAAATAACTAAATGTAGTATTTATATCTCCAGACAGATCCCTTAGGAAACTACATTGTCCTCCAGAGGGATCCGCAAAGGTTCTGTAAGGTCCAGGTCCCTTCAACTTGTGTCTTGCTACGTAATTTCTCTTATTTTTTCCCTAAAAAAAAAAAAAAAAAGATAAAGTTTTGTTTCTAAAACATCCAGAGAATTCCCTCTGATACAATATTCTCTAATTCTTGCCACACTCTGGCCACAGATCAAATCTGGGCATTTATTGTAGTACAAATTGGAACTGCTACATTGCCCAACTTTATAAGTGTTTTGAGATGGTGTTTCTATTCAGATCTTTTATAAATATCTAGAAGATTAAAAATCTCAGCCACAGTAGTCCTAAACACCATTTTCTTTTTTTTTTTAATTTTTCCCTTCAAAACTTAGAAATAAATATGTTAAAGTTTCTTATTTTACTGGTTAGAACCTTGCAATTCATGTAGGTGCTTTTAAAAATAATGTTTATTAAAGGGAAACATATAAAAAGAAAACTCTTTTAAACAATAGGAAATATTTTTGAAATAACTGATTAATTGTCAGCATCAGCAATGATTCTACCAGGAACACAGAGTAAGTTTAGGTGGGTTATATTGGCAGGTGTGAAAATTAAGGAAATTAATTGGAACAAGGAATATGTTTGAATGTCTCAGGAGCTTTCTACTCAGCTTTGTGATCTGTGTTGCTTTAAAAGAAGCAGGTAAGCCCCCACAGTTCAAGATCTAGGACTTGATCTATTGAGTTGTTACTGAAGATAGATCCAAAATCTTGTGCTGGTATCACAAATGTACTAGGAATCAGCTACTGATTTGAGCACAGCACAGATGAGAGTTCATTTGGCAGCTGGAGTCACTAGTCGTAAGACATATCATATATTATCCCATGAGCTGACATCACAGCTCAATGAAGTAAGATGGTCCTCTAGAATGTGTGGCAAACACGTGGTTTGTTGCGTACTGGTCTGCACTCTGAACACTTCCTTGCAAGTCAGGAAGTAAAGGAAAGGCAGACATTCAGGCTTGTTGAGAAGAGTATTGCAAAGTTTTTTCACTGTTGTGAGTTGGATGCCTATAGGGAAAAGTGGAAAGAGCATCACAGACAATGTTTGATGTGATTTTTCCCTCCCAAACATCACATTCATCTTGCTTGTTTCAGCTTGAGTCAGATGGTTGTCATCTGAAACTATGTTGGTGCACTTGACTTAATGAGAGCTTCATGAATAAAGAACAAGGTAAATCATTGGATGTTATCAGTCTGTTGTTGGTAGCTAAGGACATGGTGTTTGTTTCTACCCTTCTCCCAGAATTCTCACTCAGATTTTGAAAAAGAAGGAAAAAGTCCCAAGATTCACGCTGGTCTCAGCAAGATGTTCAGAGAGAAAGAGCAGTTGCACATTACTACTAAGAAGAAATCTAGATGATGTCAATATATTTCTGCTACATGGCAAAGATGCTGATGAAAGTGCTGGAGTGGTTTGCTCAGTGAAGTCAACAGGAAAGTCCAGTCATTTGACTAGGACTAGTTCAAATGTGCTTATGGCCTAAAGGAGATTTTAAAGCAGCCTTGGCATTGTCTTAGTTTAAACTCTGCTTATAAACCTTATACGAAGTCAGCTAATATCATCTGTTGTTTGATCTTGATAGTTACTTTTTTTTCTTAGTTATTTTACCAAAAAGGAGAGGCTGGAATTGGAACAGAAACTTACCTACCTGTAAGCTGAAAGACAAAACCCTAGCCTATAAACTCACCCATTTAGTTGTCAGTGCCATTCTCTACTCTAAATCTTAAGGAAGTGGTTGCAGCTAATATTATCACACTTTGAGAAAAACAAACATTCGTTTCCACCCTCTGGAATGACTTCAGTTTCCAGGTATTTTTCGGCAACAATTGTTCAGGAAAAATTAAAGTTATTATTCAAAATCCTGAATTGACAACTCACAGACTGAAGCATTATTAAATGCTTCCAGAAGTCCAAGCAACTTACTTTAATACCCATAAAGGGAGAGAAAACCTGTCTGCTTCTGATACAACCTTTTAACTGCATCTTTCGAAAATGCAGGTTACTCATCAGCTGTTCTGTTGTCACCAAGACATGACCATGTGATTACATCTCTCAAAGTAAATCCTCCTGTAGGGTTTGAACCCAAATCAACAATATTCACCACAAATACTCAGACTTTGTATTTCCTTAGGTGATCTTTATGTCTTTCTAACTAAGGAAATCTTTTAAAGACACTAAAGACAATCCAAATACCTTTTCAAGAGTGAGCTGACAATTAACAGAGAAATGTCATACCTAGGTTTTCATTAATTATGTGTTATTTCATGCAGATAGGTATTGAGACTATGTTAGGACATACACATAACATATATACTGCAGATATGCATAACTACTCTAGATTTCGGTCTCTGGGGTCTACTGCTAACAGATAACTTCTGAATTGCAAAATAACAGCCTTTAGAGGGAAAGACGAGAAACAAGGATCACGGGTACTCACCAAGAAACTGCTAAGTGTTTTGTGGAATAGCACTCATATGTCTGGCCTCCAAAGCTGATTCAGTTAAGGAAAACAAAAATAGGACATTTTAGGGTGGCATGTTACTATAGACATCTTAAGAAAGAGAGAGTCTGGCAGAAACTCATTCCAACCTTATCTTTTTTCAAGGCAACATTCCCTGTATGATGAGGTGGTCATTTCCATACCAATTTGATTTTTATGGGATGATAGTGTTCTCAATTATTTTATCATCCTCTCTCTTTTAATCCAAAGTTGTGTGTAACATTCAGCTAAAGTTTCCGAACAAGTAAGTGTTACCGGGATTCCATTCATTCCAGCTGGGGAACGGCAGACTGTGGGAACAGTTACAGGGGGAGAGGTTCTCCTCCTCTCTCTCTTTCTCTCTTTTTTTGAAAATCTTTTTTTTTTTTTAGGATAAATATTTAAGGACTAGAATGAGGCAAAACTCTCATAGGGCTGGAAACAAAGACAATCTCGCACCAGACAAGTCTGCAAAATAGATTTTTTTGTTTTCTTTTCAACATCCAAGCTTTAAAGATTTCCAGCCCTGAAATTGTCCTTGAAAATAAAAGAAACTGTATTACGGGCTTTTATGTGAATATAACATATTGGATATAATTTTAGTTCCAGGAATTTATACCATGTAATTACTAAAAAACTGTCTTGGTGAATAATAATAACAACAACAACAATAAAAGTAATAACATAAAAGTAATAAAAAGTCAAAGAAACACACTGAGAATAAAGCAATCAAAATCCAATTTTCACTGGTTAAGATGCTCGCACAAACAAGCTATTCTGAAGTTTGGTGTCTTGTATCATTTTTACCCTTTGACCATATAGGCTTGCAGTCAGTTGAAAACAATTTCCCTATTGTTCTGGTTTGAGACACCAGGTTTAATTCTTTGTGAAACCCTATAGAGATAGTAATAGTTGTAGGGGGTTTTAGGTTCTCTTATGCAAGATGGTGAATAACTTCTAATTCAGATTAGCATTTGTCAAGTATTCATCCGTGTGACAAGGTGTTCTAGAAGTGGTTTTATTAAAATTGCCGTATCCCAAATGTTTTAATCACTCACACAATACAAACAGCTATATCCGAGTTCTGTCAACTTGAAATCAACATTAGGAAGACTTCACTCCTTTTATATCAATGATTTTGTTTTTCATAGAAGCATAGAATAACC
>WAAB01017065.1:4089-27888 GCA_013389865.1 Piaya cayana | reverse complement strand
CCCCCAGTCAGGGATGCATTGCACTGCAGTAAAGTCAGGCAGATACAGTGGGACTAAAAAAAGAGCATGGCTTTTTTTTTTTTTTAAGCCGGATTGCCTTTCACAGTGACTATATTTATAGGTAGAGCAGTTGAAATTTTAAGAGCTCCTTGCCACAGGAATCCTGTCCCGTCTGAAGTTTACAAAGTGGCGTAACTTGATAAAAATGAACATCCAATGGCCAAAGGGGTGTCACTTCCCTCCTTTAATTTGGGATAAAGTCGGAGGGAGAAAAAGAAGACATGCAAAACATGCAGAGGATCCATGCACATCCCTGCCATGTGCTGTGATGCATGTTTTCCAGATTCAGAGCATAGTGAACACGGGACTTCACATCCACCCCTGTGCTGGCACTTTTCTGTCAATGACCAAAAACATAAAAAAGCTTTCATGGGTGTTTATTTTTGCTTTTGGTTTGGCTATCAGCAGCACACACAAAGCCTCCTCTGCACTTTGTTTTATGGTTGAAAACCCCAGCAGGGTTGAACTCCGGAGCAGTAAAACTTGCTCTTCCCATCCGAAGCCACCCAGGAACACCATCCTCCAACACACTGCAGCAGGCAGTGCCCAGAAACCATGCAGTCTCAGCCCAAAAGTTCATGATTTTCTTACACAACAGCATGCTATGCTGCTAAAACCCTTATTTTATTTTAATTTATGCTATAAAAGCACATCATGTTACACCATGTCCGAAGATGATACCGCCCCGCTGAACACATCTGGATGCTAACTTTAATTCCCTATGGTGACATATGCCTATATAAGCCAAAATCCCAACCATAATTAAAGTTATTGATAGAAGCCAATGTTTACAGTTTGCTATTTTGATATCAAGTGCTGTTGGCTTTCAAGCCACTGATTTCCATCACTTGCAGGGGATGATTAAGCTGGAAACATGCCTAAATGCCAGGTTTTTTTGATGCTTCTATGGTCACTTCTGCTGTCAAATCAAAGAAACGCACTTAGGAAGCTGATCCCAGCGGATGCTTCTCATCAGGGACCGTCTTGACTGGAAGCCTGTGAGTGATTTTTGAGCTATCAAGACACACATAAAACTAAAATAGCTGTAACATAAGCTTTCTGCTTCTGCAAGCAGTGCTCTCCTCAAGTGGAGCCAACAGGATGAAGGCTTGTGGGGCTCTGGTAACGGAACTACTCTGAGTCTTGTGAAAGTTAACAGAAGTATCACTTTCCCAAAGGAATGAATTTCAGGTTGGAGCATTTACCAGAGATCAAAAGCCTCTTCCTCCACTTGCCCACTGCTACTAGCATATCCCCAAAAAGCCACTCTGATGGGGACTGTGTGGCAACAGCCTTGGTAGTTAACTCTGACGCCTAATGACAACACATTTAATAAGTTCCTGATTTATATAAATATTGGTGCAGAATATTGGTTGGTGTACAAAGCTCCCAGCTTTAAATCCACCTGCAACATTTTCAATATACACTACTAGCAGTGATATGACCTGAAAAATAGCAATCATCATAACAGAGGAATTTAAATCCAGCCCACGACAGGGTAAGAAGATTCATGATATTTAGCATACAATGAAGTCACCAGCCCCATTTTTCCCACACTACTCTATCTCCACTCGTATCAATAAATACACCTTATTAAGGCTCCATTTTCTTGCTGATCCTCCTTAGCAAGAAGGATGTACGTAAAACCCACCCAGGAGCTCACAACACTCAGTTGCCCCGTTTACATTTCAGCTCCTCAAGCAGAAAGATGAAGCTGTAAATGAATTCACTGGAAATTGGCAGCAGCTCAAACTTGCCAGATTCCAGCTAATTGCTTGGATTAGCAATTCCAGTCGCATACAAAATCCACTTTACCTAGGGCAGCGAAAGGCATTACACGAGGTGTCCTCTTGCTATGTCACCTACCTGCCTGCGCACTGGGGTCCACCAGTATCCCAAATCCCCCAAGCCATGGCCAGGGCAGCAAAAACCTCATTAGCTTAATGGTAATATGCTCAAATACAGCTCATGAGAGGCTGTCACTGCTGATGCAGTGAGATCAGGTCCTTGTATTTGACAGTTTTCTTGCAAAGAGGTAGGAAACATCCACTGGGACGGCAAGACCGGACAGCACGAAGAATGCACTTCCCCCCCAGGGCCCCTTGCAACACTAAGCTCTGCGTCCGGCCTCGTCTGGGTGGTGAGGCCCCTTGAAGCCTGGAAGTGCTCATGCCCATCGATTTGTGCTTTGCGTCTCATTTGATGCACGCGCCCATCAGGGAGCTCCGCTGCTTGGAGCTGTCCTGGTAAGGTGGGATATCCCAACATGGCACACGGCCTCCCCACTGGGGCTACAGCGCCTTGCAGCACTGTGTGACCCCAGCTTGCAGCAGCAGGGACGTAGGATAGGAATGGCTGGACTCAATGATCCTGGAGGTCTTTTCCAATCTAGTGAATCTGTGATTCTACTGGAGTTACTGCATCGTGCACTCTGCACACAGACCCCCCCCGCCCAACCACTTTCCACGCAGCTACCAGTGTTATTGCCTTGTGCACTCCATACACAGACACGCCTCTCCTCCCCGTCCATACAGTGGCTCTTGCACTGTGTACCCCACATAAAGACAACCCCTCAGCCTGCAGCCACCAGGGTTATTGCAATGTGTCCCCCCTCATCCCCCCTTGCTGATACTGGTGTTACTGCACCACGCACCCCCCCCACAGACCCTCCCTTGGCAGCTACTGGGGTGACTATGCTGTGCGCCCCACGCACGGACACCCCCTCCACCAGCAAGTACCAGGGTTACTGCACCGTCCAACCCACACTCCCCACCTACTGACACTGGGGTGACTGCACCGTGCACCCCGCACACGGATCCCTCCCCACTGTGCATCGCGCACACGGTCACCCCCTCCCATCTACTGGTGTGACCGCACTGTGCATTCTGCACACCGATCACCCCCCCAGCAGCTACCGGGGTGCTTGCACCGTGCACACCGCACACAGCCCTCCCCCAGCAGCTCCTGAAGCGATTGCACCGTGCGCCCCGCACCCGGACAGCCCCCAGTATCTACCGGAGGGCTCGCACCCCGGACACAGACCCCGGCCTACTGCACCGTACACGACTCCCCCGCCCCACTGCACCGCGCCCGAGCCCCCCCATCCTCCCCCAGCATCTGGGGGCCCCGCACCGCGCAGCACCCGCCGGGCCAGCAGCGTGCAGCGCCCTCCCCCGCAACGCCGCGATCGCCCCGCTCGCGGCCTCCCACGCGCCGGGAGCTGCGACACCCCCAACCCGGGGGTTGGCCTGCCCCACGCCGGGCACCCACTGACCTGCTCGCCGGTTCCGGCCGTGCCGCCCCGCTCGGCTCCCGCTCGGTCCCAGCGCCTCCCGCCCGGCCCCGCGTCCGCACATGCAGCCTCCGCCGCCACCGCGCGCCCCGCGCCCGCCCACGCGCGCCGCCGCCGTGTCACGTGGCGCCGGACAGCCAATGGGGAGGGGAGGAGGGGAGGCGGTGGAGGAGGGGGCGTGGCCAAAAGTGGAGGGGGCGTGGCCAGGGAAGGGGCGAGGTGAGAGGGAGGAGGAGGATGAAGAGGACAAGAAGAAGAGGAGAGGAGGAAGAAAAAGGAGGAGAGGAGGAAGAAAAAGGACAAGAGGAAGACGAAGCAGAAGAAGAAGAAGAACAGAAGAAAGAGAAGGAGGAAGAATAAGAAGAAAGAGGAGGGAGAAGATGAGAAGGAGGACAAAGANGGAGGAGGAGGATGAAGAGGACAAGAAGAAGAGGAGAGGAGGAAGAAAAAGGAAAAGAGGAAGAGGAGGAAGAAGAACAAGAAGAAAAGAAAGAGGAAGAAAAAGAAGAGGAAGAAGAAGAAAAGATAAGGAGAAGGAAAAAGAGGAGGAAGAAGAACAAGAAGAAAAGAAAGAGGAGGAAAAAGAAGAGGAGGAAGAAGATGAAAAGGAGGAGGAAGAAGAAAAGGAAGAAGATGAGAAGGAAGAAGAAAAGAAGATGAGAAGGAGGAGGAAGAAGAACAAGAAAATAAAGGAGAGGAAGAAGATGAGAAAGAGGAAGAAGAAGAAAAGGAAGAATAAGAAGAGGTTGGAGAGGAAAACAAGGAGGAAGAAGAATAACAAAAGAAAAGGAGAAAAAAGAAGAGGAGGAAGAAGAAAAGGAAGAAGAAGAGAAAGAGGAAGAAGAAGAAAAGCATGAAGATGAGAGAAGAAGAATAACAAAAGAAGTGGAGGAAGATGAGAGGTAAGAAGAGGAGGAAGAAAGTGACAAGGAGGAAGATGAGGAAGACAAAGAGGAAGGCAAGGAAGCAGACCATGAGGTGGGGCAGGGGCAGCATAGGCCTGGTCTTGGTGCAGTGGTGCCCCCCTTTCCCCAGGCAACACTGGCTGAGCAGAGGCCCAGAGGGCCCCCACCGAACAGATGGAGTGTGGGGAGGAGGCATTCCCTTCCTGAAGCCCTGTAAAGAGTCTATTTATCATCTAGCCTTTAGTGGTGCTGAGCACGCCCTGGGTGAAGTGGTGTCACCCAGATAGCTGGTCACAGCCCCAGGGACTGGCACAACTCAGGAGCTGCCATTGCTTGGCCTTTGTGGCCAAGGACCTTGCCTCAGGCTGTCAACCTGCCTACATCTGTGGCATAAAGAACTACCGTAAATTCAAAGAAATAGCAACAAAGCACCTGATGTCACACAAGTTGCCTCTTCATTTATTTCTGATTCATTGAGGGTTTGTAGTGAAGGTTACTACAGAGGCAACTGAGGACTGAGTTCTCAGACGTTAAAGAAACAGTAGGATAGGGCTTTTTGCGTTGACAAACAGGCATGGAGGGATGAGGTCATTCCTCAGAAATCATACACAAATACATAGTGCAAAAAAGACATTGAGCTGCCGGAGTGCGTCCAAAGGAGGCCAACGAGGCTGGTGAAGGGTGTTGAGCAGAAGTGTTATGAGGAGCAGCTGAGGGAACTGGGGCCGTTTATACTGGAGAAGAGGAGGCTGAGGAGACACCGCTTTCTGCAACTATGTGAAAGGAGGTTGTAGCGAGGTGGATGCTGATCTCTTCTCCCAAGCAACAAGTGATGGGAGAAGAGGAAATGCCCTCAAGTTGCACCAGGGAGGTTCAGATTGGATATTAGGAAAGATTTCTTTACTGAAAGAGTGATGAAGCATTGGAACAGGCTGTCCAGGGATGTGATGGAGTCTCCATTCCTGGAGGTGTTCAAGAAGGGTGTAGATGTGGCACTTTGGGACATGATTTAGTAGGCATGGTGGTGTTGGGGTGACGGACGGCCCAGATGATCTTAGAGGTCTTTTCCAACCTTAATGATTCTATGATTCTATAGAAATGAAGAGACAGCAGTTGAATCAGGAGATCCTCAGATGTGCTTGCATTCCAAGGATGCTTTTTCCTCTTCCCTAAAAGGCACTAGAACAGTTGCCTCAAAACCGGCATCATCTGACAGTGCTTTATGATTCTGAGAACACAGTTTATTAAAAGGGCCAGGAGGCCTCCTCTTTGGTTGAGGGCTGACCTGTCACGACCTACAGTAAGTCCTCCAGAATTTGAGACAGGCCAATTTGGCATAGTGTTTCCAACAGAAAACAAAAAACAAAAAACAAAAAAAAAAAGGAGGAGAAAAAGAGGAAAAGAAGAGGTTCAGGATTTCTTAATTCATCATTTAAAAAAAAAGAATTAGTAAAGGAAACAAGCTAATTTTACCAAGGTTTCTTACTACAATGAATCTTATACTACTACAGTGTTTATGTATAAATATATAAAATGGGTCTTTGCTAAAAATGTTGAATCTGTTTACCAGTTTCAAAGGATATTAGAGATATTTGGTGTCTTCAAGTCTGGAAACAGACAGTTGGTTAAATGGAATCTCCATTAACACGACTAATTCTCCTCCTCCTCTGAAGGCAAAGGCACAGCAGAAGCTTAACCTTGGTTAGACATCAGCAAACTCACACCTTGCATTAGACGGCTGCTGAAAACAAAGAAAACTGTTACTTCCCTTGTTACTGGTATTTAGATTTTGCTGTTTACCTCCCTGCTACTTTTTCTAAGTGAGAAAATTATCTGTTATTCACATCAACGTTTTCAATGAAATACTGAGAGCGTGACTTTTGGTGGTACAAGAATCAGTCTGGCAAAGCTTAACGAAAGCTCTGGAGGGCAGAAGTCCTCCTGCTATTGCTGCTGGTGGTAGAACCGACTGAGAAACCCGCCTGCGAATGCTTTCTTTCAAAGCAAAAAATTGAAAACTGAAACAAACAAACAAAAACAATCCAGCACAAAGAAAAACAACTTTGCAGCTGTTTTATTTGGTTGGGTATTTTTGGTCAAATCCTTTCTTGTTGAAACAGCATGACCCCTTCTCCTTCCATGGGGATTCCCAAGTGCAATGGGGAACTGCATTTGGCTCTGAGGGAATACGTTTGTTTTTCTGTATTCTTCACTGTGAATATGATAGAACTGCCTTTCAGTTGCAGCAAATGCCAGTAATCTGGTTTTCTTTAGTCAAGAACCTGAGAGTGGCAGTTGGCAAGCTGTTCTTTGCTTACCATTTGAAATGTCACATGGCAGCTTCTAGTGTTTGAGCACAATCTCAGCTTGACAGCTCTGGCAAAAGAAAAAGGGGCAACAGCGCGAGCCTCCACCACATCACCTCAGAAGTGCTGTCAAACCCAGCTTGATCCCTCTTGCATGGGTGAGGCTGAAGGCTTGCTGTGCCAGAGAGTGTAGCTTCTCGGCCAAGGGTGTAAATTCATACCAGTTTTAAACTGCTGCTCTTTGATAGGGAAATGTTTGTCCATTGTAAGCTGGAGGGGAAATGAAGGCATTAAAAATTGATACGCGGTGGAACTGAGGAACACCTTCCGGTCTTCTGGCAAGCCTGAATCCATCTTCAGTCAAATCCTGTCTCAATTCTCTGTTCTTTAGAGAAACAGGCATCGGGAAATGTTTCCACAATCAGGTCACTGCCTTAAGAGGATCAAATAAGCTTCATGTTAGCTGTAGTTTCCTGAATTTGAATGTTTTTTTCATCAGAAATATTGACAATCTCCTGTGCATCCTTGAGCATGTTTTTTAGTGTAATGCACTGGAAAGCAGCGTGGAAGGATTGTAGCCTCTGTGTGGATATTAATCCCAGAGGGCTGTATTTGCCTTAGTGTGTTAGCAGAAAGCCTGGCCACGTTTTAATATGTGCTTGTCAAAGTGCTTGTATTACTGCTAGGACACTTTCCTGGATCGAGCCCACGCAGCCTCCTTGTTTGCAGAAAGGATGGAAATACAATCCATACACCTGCTTCGTCTGAGTTTCTGCAATCTTTTTTTTTCCTTCTATCATTTCCATTTCAGCCAAATGCAGCTTTCTTCAAGCCAGGGCACCATTAGCACTGAACTGATGGAAAAAAATTACTCTCCTTTTGGCCACCTGCTGACGCCACTTCTCACAGCTACTGTGTTAGAGAGAGAAGCAGCAATAAAGTGATAGTTCTTTGTTGGAAAGGTTGAAGGAGGAACTAGTCCTCCAGGGTAGGAAATGAAACATGGATTCTTGACAGGTCAGTGTTAATGTTTCAGACTGATGCTTCCTTTCCACCCACTAACTGTTTAAACTGAACAAGAACTCCACTGATTTTCTCAGCCACTGGAGCTTGCGTCTTGACTCTCTACACCTCTTTCTTTGGTGAAGCAGCTATCACATCCTGTTCCTATGGGAGTTCAACATTTGGATGAGTTTTTGAGTCACTAGTCCTGACACAGACATCACGTTCACCATCACTACAAGCAACCTGGGTTTCTCCAGCTTGCAGAAGTCCCAGAAGACGCTGTACATTGACCAGTGGATACTTTTTCTTTCTGAGAGAGATAAGAAAGTAAACGATTAAAAGAAGAAGAAAGAATCACAGAACAGTCAGGGTTTGAAGGGACCTCTGGAGATCATCTAGTTCACCTAGAGCAGGAAAAAAACTATGCAATAGTTCTGATTTAGATTTTTTTTTTTTTAGGATCCCTTTTCCTCCAGGAGAGGCTCAAAATGAGGCACTTACCTCTTCAAGAAGGCTCATTTAATAGCTGGCCAGCATTTGGAATTCACTTTAAGGCACTGACTAATTCAGCGTGAGTGAAACTGAAGGTCACTCATACATGGTAACGCCTTTCTTTTTCCCACACTCATCAAAACCTTGTTTACCTGCTTCACAGATTCCCCAGGTATTAATAACCAACAAAGACTTCAGAGCAGAAAGAGCTAGGCCCAGAGACTAAGAGGTTGTATTTGCATTTAAGAAAGATGGGGGAGCCTATAAAGGGGTTGCTACCCAGTGCTGCAGATAGCCTGGCTTCTTGCAGCTGACATCCTACACAACTTTCTCAGGCACATAGCAAGTCCAGGGCTTTTGTCTGAGCAGAGAATACACTTAAATCCTTGCAAGCATTTTAACCACATCAGGGAAGGCAGGATGAGTCTCCTAGGTCAGGGATTCTTCACATGCGGTCCCTGCACTTCTGCTGGTCCCCAGCATGCCTGAAGGTGGTCTGCAAAATGATTGCAATTAAAACCCCAAACCCATACATATGGCATTCCCATACCTGTAAGCCAGCAGCCAGAAAGGAGATGAGGTAACGGTAATAGATAAATATTTTGACTTTTAGGTTCTGGTAGCAGTTCATTCAGTGATCCCATGGTCCTCATGGCTTGTCCTTTTTTGTGAAGGAAGGTGAATTGTTCATTTGGTTTAATGAGAATGGTGAGGGGAGGCTGGTTGCCCCACTTAATTTGGCACTTGAAACCTGGGCTGATACATGCTGTAAGAACCCTGTTCACTTCCAGAAATTACCTGCAGCCAACCCCACATACCTATTCAAAGAGCCTCATTAAAGGACATACTTGCATAATCTTCCTTGTATGATAAGGAGCAGTGCCTACTTTGTATCTCACACCCAGGCCTACAGACTTAGCCAGGCCCAAGGAAAGGACTATTCTGCGTAACCAGCTCTACCTGGGAGTGCAGACACATCCTAAGTACACAGATACTACTGGTGGCAGGGGAGAGGGAGTGCCCCAGGCATCCAGCAAGGATGAGCACTGGGACTGACAGGCTGGTGTGGAGAAAGCAGTCAGAAATCGGTGAGAAACATGGAACTCAGAAATGTCTCTGTTCCTCAGAGGACCTTCCTCCTTGATCCTATGAGAAAAATAGCCAGTGCTTCATTTGTTTTTGTCTAGGTGATTTTTCTGTTTAGCCTGGGAAGGATTTTTTTGAAAGGTGCCACCAACAATTGACTCAAGGAAAGGAGCTTGCCCACTTCTTAACGTTGATAATGGAGTGTCTGTATTATCAGCTGAACTTCAAATAACTTGACCTGGCACCATTTGAAGCCAGCAGAGTCCTGAAGCTGTATGCAGGGTACATCTCTGGTCTCAGCTGTGATTTCTTCTCTTATGAGATCTGTAGGATCTCACTTGGCTAACTGTTCATTCATCCCTGTGTGGAAGCCCTCAAAATAGATGAAAGCATCTTGATGGGGTTTAGCTTAGACCACTTTGATGAAACCTAGAACTCCAGTATAAAAACCCAAGCACCTTGAGCAGGATCTGGCCTCTCCAAGGAGGTTTGGTTGCGTTCAGTGATGGATGTGAAGGAAACTCTTGGTTTCTGGGATGGCAGATGCAGGAGATGAACGGATCAGTTTGCAGTTGGGAGTGTGGGAGGTAATAGGGCTGGTTTTCCCTTGTAGAAGTGCTTCTGGCAATGTATCACAGGTCTGCACTGTTCTGGGGATAACAGCCTTTTGTATTTAAGCTTAAACTGGAGAGGTTCCTACTTTCAGTCCTCAGGGGCCCTGGTTTAAAACTGGTGATAGCAGCACAGTGAGCAAGCCCTCTGCTAGTTTCCTCTCAGTTTCATGGAAAGTGGAGGCAGGCAAAGGTTAAGTGACTTTCCAAAGGTCGTGTAGGAAATCAAAGGCTGGTCATTAGGACATCCTTTCTCCAGAATATAACAAGAGCTGGGCCAGAGGTGCAGAGAAAAAGCGGGACTTGCCCAGGGTTGCGGGATCATCCCACCTCTTGAGGCACTTTCCCTGGCAGGAGATTATCACATACTTCCCATATCTCCACTGCAAAAGATGAATGGGAAGGGGTGTGTGGGGGAAACAAGCCGGTTGCTATTCATTCAGTCGAGCTTGACTGGACATGCATAAGCAATCTGGAGAAGGAAATAGTTCTGGTTCTGTCTGGTTCAGCAGAAACTCCACCCACTGAAGCTTTCCGGCAGGAAATCAAGTTACAAACATTACATGATCTGAGCAAATTCTCATACACTGATCCTACCCTGGGGACAGGACACTTTTGTGAGCTGCTTATTGAGGCTGTAGTTTTAGATATCTTAACTCTTTCTGGAGTGTCACTCTTAGGGCACCACAGCTTCTTGTGCTGGCCAGGCTTTAGAGATCACAAGTGGGAAGAAAATGGATTTACAACTTCTGGGGTCATTCTTCATCAATAAAGAAGTCCTGGACATGGTCTTTATGTGGAGGAAAGAAGGGGAGGGCTGGGGAGTCTGTCTTCTAGTTGTGTTTCCTACTGAAAAACTGAGATCTGTTGACAATATGTTTCCTGGAACACCCCAAAGATGACCAAAAAATATGTGGTTTCTGGCACTAGCCTGACCATGCAAGTGAAACCTCTCAGTAGAGAAAGGAACTAAATTGCACTTGGGCTGTTTCACACCCTTTGTTTTTTATTAGCAGAAATGCCTGGAAAACAATAGGAGAAAAGCTGCCATCATAAAAATTCAGACACCTACTGCTTCAGCTAAGGTTTAAGATACATTGTAATCTTCATGTTTAAATAATATAATGAACCTTGAGGAAATAAACCTTGACACTTGCTAATAGCCCTGAGATTTAAAATGAAAAAGCATAAAGAGGAAGGGAGCTTCTCTTTTTACAGAATAGGAAGCAAAAAGGAGAACAGCTCATATTTTTCTCTTTATCCAATTACCAGTAATTTAGATGAATGTCTGACACTGAGAAAAGAGGAAAGGTAGAAGCTGCCTGCAGTGATAGCAAGGCTGCTATTTACATGATGGCTCTTTCTGGGGATTCACAGCCCCTCAACACACGGCTGGAAAGTGGGAAGGTGGGGATGGCCCCTGCTAGGAGTGCTTCCCACCAAGGCGTGTGGTGGGCTGTGTCTCAGGTTTGTTTTGTTTGTCTACGAAGCAGAGCATCTCCCGATGAAGGTCACAACTTTGATCCCCACAGCTCACTCTTGTGTTTATGGATGGCCATTATTAGTAACACAGTCTAGTGTGTGCACTACTCCGTGCCTGCCCTTGTCTGACTGCAACGGAGCAGGGGCAGGATAACAAAAGAAAGTATAAATAGAGCCTTTTTAAAAGTCTGTGAAATAGAA
This sequence comes from Piaya cayana, assembly GCA_013389865.1. Lineage (NCBI taxonomy): Eukaryota > Metazoa > Chordata > Aves > Cuculiformes > Coccyzidae > Piaya > Piaya cayana. The sequence continues at coordinate 16,448 of WAAB01017065.1, read as the reverse complement.
ATAGGGAGGAGAAAGAATGAGGCATGTTACCATAGTAACTGCCGATGGTTTATTTAAGAAGGGCAAAGAAACAAACACCACAAAAAGGCAAAGTCAAAAGGAGTTGAAGATTGCTGGAGGAATCTGTCAGGATCCAGACACGGAGGGGCCAGGTAAGAGCAATGAGCTTCTGCGAAAGCTGTGCTGAACAAATTCTTCCTCATTTACCTCTTGAGAAGTCGTCTGGAAAATGTTACTATGAAATGTGCATTTCCAGTTAGGGAGATTGTGCTTCCAGGTTTGGGGGGAGTAGAGGGTGGGGAAATGGATGAGAACAAATCATCAGGAGCAAAGGACCATGTTACCTCTGCCCAACCTGAACCCACTCAGTGCAAAGCCCAACTCATACTTTTGATCGTTTTGATGCTCAAGGAATAGCAGTGCACATTTCCTCATATTGATTTTGGAGCAATGTTTTTTGATCTTTATTTCTGTAGGTCTAGAACCAAACTCAGCCTTGACATAGGTACATCTGAGAAGTAGGCACTACTGTGGTTTTGATCCATCTCCTCCATATGGATCAAATATATTGAAGACTTTGTTTCTCTAAGTAGCTCTTGCATTTCTGTCTCCAAAGTCAGTTCCTTGCAGCAGGCAGAAACATTCAGGCTTCCTCACATCTTCCTCCAAGTTCCCACTCCTTAAAGGAAGATCAAAGTAAGCTTTAATCATAGGACCAGGGACATATTGGGCTAGAAGTAGTCATCTGCAGCAGATAAAAGTAGCAAAGCCATGCAGTTTGCAAGGCAATTTTGCAGGATTTCTGGAAATAACTAGATCAATTGGTCAAACAGAACAGGGCTTGTGTCTTCTTTGTGTGTTTTAAGCTCAGGGCAAGGAGCAGGGCTGCAAACTCCAGTTCAGAGTGACCTGACCTTGCAAAAGGCCAAGAGTAAGGATGTCTGAGGGCTTGTCAGAGCAGGTCTGACTGGATTTAGTGGTTGGATGCAGTGCTGCACAAGAATGGTTGCACTACTCTGGACCCTGCGAGTAAGACCTGCTCCTGATCTAGGCAGAGCTTGCCCATGTCTCAGTCAGCCACATGGCTGGGAAGCTCCAGCTTCATATCTGACCTTTCCATAGCATAGAATTTTGGAACCTCGGGTCACTTTACTCCACTGGATCTGCTTTTCTGACCTGTAGAGGCAAGGACCATGTTTCTGGTTTTGTGCACTAATTCAGAAGTGTGTAGTCTGTAAACAGTCTGAGAACTGGAATATCTTCCTGTTTGTTGGTACAAGTGCTTATCAAAGTGGGAACTTGATCCAAACAGGGCTTTTGGGGCCTTCTGCAATGTCACCTATTAAAAATTGGACCTGAATGTCCTTTTCTGTGTGCAGCAGCAACTTGGGAATCACCAGCAAAGGAAGGACATGGATCTGTTAGAGAGAGTCCAGAGGAGGCCATGAAGATGATCCAAGAGTTGGAGCACCTCCCATACAAAGACAGGCCAAGAGACTTGGGGTTCTTCAGCCTAGGGAAGAGAAGGCTCTGTGGAGAGCTTATAGCAGCTTTTCAGCGCTTAAAGGGAGCCACAGGAAAGCTGTGGAGGGGCTCTTTGTCAGGTAGTGCAGGGATAGGATGAGGGGTAACATTTTTAAACTAAAAGAGGGGAGATTTAGATGAGATATTAGGAAGAAATGTTTTCCTGTGAGGGCAGTGAGGTACCGTCACAGATTGCAGGGAGAAGTTGCAGATGCCCTATCCCTGGAGTTGTTCAAGGCCAAACTGGATGAAGCTTTGAGCAACCTGATTCAGTGGAAGGTGTCCCTGGGGGTGTGGAACTAGATGGGCTTTAAGGTCACTTCCAATCCAAACCACTCTATGATTTATATTTTCTTTCCCCCCACCTCTGGAAAACTCTTACCAGGTCAGGAGCAAATACCAAATGCTGGCAGCTGTGGTGAACAACAGTGCTGTCTGCCTTCCCTTATCCCATCTGCTAGCTTGTTTTCTCCTCAAACTTTTTTGCTTAGATCATGTATTTCATAGATAAAACAGGTGATCGTAATGCTTTGCATTCATTCTCCCTGTGCCCAGAAGGCTTCAAACTGCCTGAAGACTGCCTAGTGCTAAATGCTGCATGTTCACAGGACAGAGAGATGTTTTCTGTCTCAGAGAGTCTTAACATGAGAAAAGAAACAGACGATGGAAAAACAGGTGTGATGATACCCGGAAACAATGCAGCAGGACCTTTTCACTCTTAACCTTAAAAGGTCAAGGACCAGAAGAAACTCAGAAGTCCATATGGTTGGGATGTTTTGCTGTTTTGTTTTTAATCTTTTGGTTTCTAAATCAGAGTAAGGATTTCCCGGTTCCTGACACGTACTCTTGAAAACCTCAGGGCTGGTACTACTGGAAAAGTTCAAATGGCAGAGAAACCAAAAAGAAAGAACGAGTTTCCCTCAGAGGAGAGCTAAGAATTGCAGAGAATTGTTTGTTTCTCCTAAAAAGTGCACCAGCAACTTTATCTGAGGGAAACAATTGCAAAAGCCTCCTGCCAATCTGCAGCAAAGGGCAGACGCCATGGACTTTCCCATCCTATTTGGCTTCATGATACAATGTAAAGCAACAATGAGTATTCACACAAAAGGGCAGGAGATTTTCCATTGGATTTCTATCAAGACGCTCCTTCCTTGCACTGAGTTGGAGGCAGATCTTTTTAAAACTCTGCGGTATGAGCTGAAAGCCCTGTTTCTCCTTAGTCTACTCCAAAAGATTGTTCTCAATGTCCTTCTCCAACACTTCCCTGCTCAGTGCACTGCAGCAGCCGTATCTTGGCTGCTCCACATTACCAATTCTTTGGATGAAACTTGATGCACAGCTTGAAAGGTTGATGCCTCTGTGAGCCCATTAATATGTTTGCTGGGAGATGGAAATTATTTCATCCAAAAATGGCCCTAGGTTACCTAACTCAGGCCATTTTTTAAAATTCAATTATATAATTATATCTTATTACATTTATATTATATTTTAATCCAATTTTTACCTTCATATTATGTATTAATTATATGATTAGTTTAACTTTGATTGTATTTATTTAAACCACCCAAACCTATGGGTTGTATATTTATTTTTAGCTTTTGAGCTACATTCTCTTCATTTTCTCTCTCAGAGCAAGAGGCAATTCAGAACCCAAATTCTCCATATTCTACATTTCCCTGATCCTATGTAGAGTTATTCCACATGCCCACCCATGCATGAGAAATTCAGGGTGAGCATTTTCAGAAGGTTTCACACAGCCTTTGATGTCTCCTAGCCTGGGAATTTGGTCCCCCTCTTGCTTCCCAGCTTGGAAGGTCTCACTGTGGTATCTGCAAGAGATAACGTTCCCTTTTGCTGTCTGCACTCCAGACCAGTCTGACTCTCTGCTTCTCTGCAAGAGGGATATTTCCCTCCAGATATTTCAGAAGTGTCCTTTCTGAGACGCTGGCCTGCCTGCAGAACTGGGCAGTCTGCACAGCTCCTCTCTTCTCACAGAGATTGAGTTATGCCAGGCTTTGACCTAAGTGAAACTGCTGACGGTCACAGGGATTTGACTAATCTCCTTAGGTCACTGTGAAATTTGTGAGTCCTTTTAGGGAATAGAATTTTTTTAAGATTTTTTTTTTCCCCTTTAGGCTAACTTGCAATGTAAAAATAAACTGAAGCCCATGGTGGGAGATTAATTTCCTCCCAAAGTCAGGAAGGGCAGTCAGTCAACACGAGATCCTCCTGGTGCATCCCAGGAGGATGCTACTCCTGGATTCATTCCTGGAGACAGCTGCTGTCCGACCTTGCTCTAAGACTTCCTTCCCCAGTGCTCTCCTTCTGGCTCTGCTGTAGCCCCATGGGATCTGAGTGCAGCCCGTGGGCACAGCCCAAGACATTTCCTTCCCTCCTGGCTCTGCTCTGCCTCAGAGCTAGCAATACTTCTCAGGACAGGGAGCTGAAATATTGAAGTCCTAATTTCTAGTCATATTTGACCCACCTCCTAACGGATGGAGGAACACCATCTCTCCAGATCACAAACTTCCAGGGGCTGATGGGTAGTTTTGCCTCTATCCTTCTGTCTCAGAGACGCTCTTTGCAGCCTGGACCCGTAGCATTCTCCCAGGATAATTGTGTCCTTTTTGGACGGAAAACTCAACTGCTGCAGTTCTACCCATCCTTCTTGCTGCCAGCATGCTCCTGTCTTCTCCAGAACATGGGATAATTTGCACCATCTCTGTGGTACGTCTAGTTCATCACTGTTAGCTGCCCCCTTTTCTGATCCTTTCTGACCCAAATGCTGTTAAAGGATCAGATTAATTTATACTTCATAAACTCCTCAAACACCTTGAAAAGAATTACAGTTTGGCATTGTGTTCTTGCACCTCAAACACTGCAGAAAGCCTGGACCCACCTTCCACGTGGATGTCAGTATGTGGATCTTTGTGGCAAAGAAACCTCTGCAGACAAGGTTTCTGCAAAGAAACCTTGGTGCATATGGTTGCTGTACGATGTTAGTATTAGTTAAATTATTAAGAACTGGTTGCTCACACAAATGCCAGAGCACAGCTCTTTTTTGCTGTGCTCCAGGGGTTCTGGTTTCTAGACATTCCCATGAATTAAGCTGAGCAAGCTGGCAGGGGAGAAATGGTCTCTGAATGTTGGCATGAAAAGCCCTACCACAAATTCAACTGTCATTGTCTTCCTGCTTTGAAAGTTTTAAGCCCTTCAATTAGAGAGAAATGACAATGCCCAGAGTGGGATTCCTTTGCTGTTATTTTGGCATGTAAAATCGGCATGTCTGACTTCAGACGAACCAGTCACTGTCGGCTCCCTTTATTGATGATGCAGAGAAATAGGAAGGACCAGAATGTGATTCAAGCTACAATAGCATCTATCAAGTGAATCAGAAGCTGAATCTGTGTGGTCAGACGTAAGATCCTATGACTTAGATACATAAATATAAGTGAGATGAATACCACTCCTGTGACTCAGGTGGCTGATTGCAAAATGTGATGACAAGCTGACCATGCTGAATAACATGGCTCTGATTTCATGACTTACCTTCACCTCTGCCTCTTTTTCCTCCCTCTATAAAGATGCAGCAGTGTCCTGTTGATTCATTTCTCAGCCCTATGTGTCAGAACTATGCAAGGTAGCATCTATCTGGCTACTGAGCACATCCTTGTCTTCTGGGGAAACAACTGTGTCCTTACCCTGTGCTGTATTTTCTCTCATCCAAGATAAAGCATCTCTGAATTAAGAGAAGTGTTAATGGGTAAAGTATCAGATAGAATCTAAGGAACTCAAGGCTATGCTTCTGAGAGGTCCAGAACAGGCTAAGGGCTCATACTAGCTGGGGAAGCTTTGGCAGACGGCCTGGGAGAGGGACAAGGAGGGGTACATGATAGGCATGAGCCTGTGAACATGCATCATTTCAAAGATAGAAAGCACCAACCACAAGGTAGAATCATAGAATCACCAGGTTGGAAAGGACCCACTGAATCAACGAGTCCAACCATACCCATCAATCACGAAACCATGTCCCTGAGCACCTCGTCCACCTGTCTTTTAAACACCTCCAGGGAAGGTGACTCAACCACCTCCCTGGGCAGCCTGTTCCAGTGCCCAATGACCCGTTCCATGAAATATTGTTTCCTGATGTGAAAAACGTCAGTAACATGACAAAACCCTAGAATCATGGAAAATGGGGCTGAAAGGTAGACTTACAGGCATCATGCAATCTGCCCCAGCACAAGAGGGCATGCTCAGGTCTGTAATGGCAATCAATGAAAGAGAGAGGTGATTTTGCTAGAAGGGCAGAGAAATGCTCCTACTTGTTTCCTGATGCCTTGGATCTGTGTCCAGTGGTTCATATGGTTCATTGTGCAATGAGCAGTGTTGCCTCCCTGTGAGCTGCAATGCTGGGGATTTTATTCTCACAGTGCATTACTAGAAGTTCTTTTAAAGTTTTCCCAATAAATCTCTGACTAGGTTATCCCTAGAAATCACCAGCTGGGAAGCAGGATTAGCAAGCAGCTGGGTCCTCCTCCTATGAACCTCAAGGGCATGCCACTGACACCACACTGCTCTAGGACCCTGTTTCCCCAGTGGGAATCTGTTTCTCATTCCCTGTGATATTTGGCAATCCTCTGGACTTGAGATCTGAAATAGACGTGCCAGACTGTGACAGGGAAAAGGGCCTTGGGCAGGACAGATTGGAGAGAGCTGGCAGGCACCAGAGTCAGAAGATGGCTTGCGGGTGCATCTCTACCTCTCTTATTTCTTCTGAAAGGGAGAGGAAGGCAGCACTAAGGGCTGTGCTACTCTCTCTGAGATAAGGACAAGGAGAAGCTGTGCACACACTTCTTGGGGTGCAATTCCAGCTGTGTAGCTAACATCATCGTACAGAGCAGGCACATAATGGTGCTGTCTATACAGGTGAGGACAACAGAGTCTGGAGAGGTGATAGTGGTAGTAGGTAGCACTGTCCAGAAAAGGAAGATGGCTTTGTAATTTGTCCTGACCCTGAGAGGCTCAAATTCAGGTATAACATGCTCAGTGAGAAGCCTGTGGTAGGATGGACATGCCTTAGTTGTAAGCAGCGTGCAGAGGCAGCCAAGTCTTCAGATAGGATTGGAAGTGGCCCCTTGAGATGTTAAGTCCTCTCCTGGCTAGTTTCAGCACTGTCTGCAGGTCCTTGAAGGGTACCAGAACTCCTTTGCCCATGGTCTGTCCCAACCCCTGTCTATAAGTAATATAGTCAAGCGCAGTTGTTTGCCTTAAGTGCTCATTGCTGGGGGACAGGGCCTGCTGGGCTAGGAGGCTGCTACATCCCTCTCCTCCTAGGAGGTCCATAAAACCCAGAAAAGTCTTGCTTTTTTCCACAAAGCCTAAGAGGCCTGGAATACTTTAAATCACACTAGCTATTAATACAGCAATAATTAAATAATGATGAATGCTCCAGAGGGATCTGCTCAGTAGCTCCATGACTTTGCTGATAGAAATTGTCCCCTCCTTTCTACTCATAACCCTGGTGTTGCTCCAATTAACCTCTGAAATCCTGCACAGATCCTCTTATTCCCAAAGAGATTTCCTTGCCAAGCTAGTGGAGACTTATGGGAAAAAGCAATGCAAGCTGGTTGGGATGAGAAAAACGCCTTCCCATTTCCACGTTCTTTGCAGCTTTGAGGTACTGAATGTTTGTTCTTAACATACGTTAGGTGGTGCATTAGCCTGTGGTGATGCCTGAACTTTGTCCTGAAATACTGATGGGATGAGAGGAGCATTATTTATCCCTACATGCCATACCTGCTTGTGGGAGCATGCCTTGTTTTGTCAGTGGGTGCTGAAAACATGTAGGAGTGAAGAAATCTAGGTCTTGGAGGAATGGGTCAACCCCATCTGAAGTGCCAATGGTTTGTGGTACTCCACACAGTCAGTTTAACTTCAGTCACCTGGAATGCACTCTTTTTTATGGATGCTGAGATGCTGAGTGCATGGGTAAGTCAAACTCTTTTACTGTATCCTGTGGTAGGTAGCAAAATGACCAAGGCTTTCTGGAGGTCTGGTCTCTGTGTCTAAGTGCTCTACTATGAGCTAGGTAATGTATCTTTAAAAGGCATCAAGATCCTGGTTCAAATGTTCTGGTCTCACACGGGTAAAATTTGAGTGTGTATTGCTGGAATTGCTTTGCTGTCTAGGGGAGACCAGGATCTGGCTCAAAGGTAAGGCTGAGAAAACCATCTCCACCTGAAGGTGTCAGCCCAGGCAGAGAGGTTAAGCTGGCAGGAGAATCACTTTGATGGAGGCAGTGAGTCGCACATAGAGAATTGGAGCAGTTCAGACCGTGCTCTCGTGTGTTTGTGTCTCCCCTCAGTTCCCACGCCTCTGCACTTCCTTGTTTAGCCCAGGCCCGGAAGCAAAACTGCTGAAATGCAAAGAGGAAAGTTATTCTCATGGTGTTTCCAGCCCAAGCAGAACCAGAAGGGAGAGAGGAAATCTCATGAGAAAGCTTGACAGATTTCCAGTCCATTCCCACTCAGGGCCATGGAGCTTCTGGTGTCTCATCTGAGTCCCTGGGCCTGGGGCTCTCACCACATTTCCATGCACTGGGAAGTTCCACAGCACCAGAGTGGCAGTGATACTGGTGTCTAGAACCTTCCTGTAGTCCCATGGAGCTTGGCTTTACTCTTTTCCAGCCCAGATTCAGTGAGAAGAGATGGATTTGCTGCTTCGTCCCACCATGGATAGCGATGATGAGGCTGTGGGTGACTTTTGCAAGTCAGAGATGTTACTGATGACTATAAAGGGAGATGGAGTTCTGCCTTCACACTAAGGCAGGGTGTTCAGGAGATAACCAGACACTTTGAGTGGGAAAGCAAGACTGGAGTCCAGTGCTCTGCACTGGAGCAGGCAATATCATCAGACTTCTAGGGCTCTCCTCAGATATCTCCACATTTCCTTATGCAAGACACGTAGTCCCTCAGGGAAAACAGTTTGTGTGTGGGTGCTGTTAGAGCAGCTCTTTTGAATGCAGAGTCCTAGGAGTTGGCACAACTGCAGTCTCTCCTGTCTTCCTGATGCACCCTCAGCTCTGCATCACAGGTGAGGCCTCTAGACTGCGTGGGAGCAGAGAGTATCAGGAGATAAGATGGGTGCTACACCCAGGCACTGTCAAACATCATGCCAGGACATTGTAAGAGCAAGAAGCACCTGCTGGTCCTTGGATGGTGCCTGGTGATGCCAGGATGGCCAGTTCTGGGCTTTGCTATTTCATGCAGTGCAACCCTAATCTCTGTTCTTGCTTGGGCTCTCTGGATGCTTGGTCCCATTTGTCTTGATCCCTTTCCCAGCAGCAGTCTGTGCTGGGTAATTGCAGACTATGTTAAAACAAAAAGTGTTTCCTTGTGTATTTGGCTTTAAATTTATTACCCCTTGCTGCCACTGAGTGACAGTGGGAATTAGAAGTTTGCTGCACCTCCACCTTTATTCTGCAGTGCAGCCAATGCAGCAGCAATTAATCCTCCAGCAAACACAGAGGAGGGGAATACAGCAGTACTGGGTATAGAGATAATCTTGGGATAATTTACAATTGCAAAGCCATGCTCAAAGCAGGAAGGACTCTGGGGATTTCTTTGCTTTTTGTTTCAGAGGGAAGGCTGACTGACAGTGGGCTGGTGTTTTCTGGCTTGCTTGTCCTGTTGTTTGCATTGGACCGTTTCCATTTTCTGGCACTGAGGGACTGACTTTGGAATGAATATTATTTCATTTTAGGAGAGCTGAGCTGCCTGAAGCAGGTCTCAGCTGAGCAGTGGGAGAAATGCAAGCTCTGATTTCTCCCTGTTACAACTGTGAGCAACTTACCCCAAAGCGGTTGAGAAAAAAAAAGAACCAACAGTAGAGCTGGGATTCATGCTTGCTATCTTACAGATCTGTAAAGAAGCTCCAGGAGTGATACTCTGCCTTTTCTTTGGTTGTATAAGGACCCTAGGGAGCCAGCTTTTAATGTAGATCTTTCAGTCAAGTGTGTTTGAAATTCCCCCAGGCCACCTTAGCACAGGTCTGAGTCACATTACCAGGCAGAAAGCAGCTTGCACATGTAAATCCTTCATGTTGCTGCTGGAGGGAGAAGTGGCATCCTCACATCATTCCTCATTGCACTGTTCCTCTCTTTTAATTTTTTCAATTGTTGGGTAAGAGATGTTTCCAAGATGATTTAGTGATGAAAAAATACCTGGAGGATAGTTGCGAGAGGGGCTATTTAAGCCTAGAGAAGAGAAGGCTCCGCAGAGACCTTATGGCAGCCTTCCAGTACTTAAAGGGGGACTGCAAGAAACCTGGGGAGGGGCTCTTCATCATGGAATACAATGATAGGGCAAGGGATAACAGTCTTAAGCTGAAAGAGAGGAGATTTAGGTTAGACATTAGGAAGAAATTGTTTCCTGTGAGGGTGGTGAGGCACTGGAACCTGTTGCTCAGAAAAGTCATGGAAGCCCTATCCCTGGATGTGTTGGGGCCACGCTGGATGAAGCTTTAAGCAACCTGATCCAGTGGAAGCTGTCTGTGCCCATGGCTGGAGAGTTGGAACTACGTAATCCTTAAACTTCCTTTAAACCCAAACCATATAATACGATTCTATGATGCTTTTCTTTCAGGTCTCACAACTTGTCACAGCTGAGAACCCCAAGACTGCTTGGACAACGGTACCTGCAGTCAAGTATGGGCTGAATGACAGTCCTGAGCATGAGAGCAGGATTCAGCTCATCTGTTTTCCCTTCAAGGCTTGGAAGATCTTAGTCATATATAAATCTATTTCACAGGTGCTCTCCTGGAATAGATAAGCATCACTGGCTATTTTTTAACCCACGGATGGAGATGTTTAGGCTCAACAAAGTTACGAGCCAGAGCCAATGCTACATGGGCCTGTAGTGAAGCTGGTGATATGTTACTTGTTCTTAAAGTTAGGTGTTGTCTTAGGGTCTTATGGACTAAGGTTAGGAATTACACCCCAGTACTCACAGAAGGCACTGTGAATGTTTATTAGATATGTCTTAGATAGGTTTTTTTTTTCCCTAGCAGCCCATCATAGGATCAGGCATGGTGAGGTAGTGTCGCATTAAGTCCCAGTGTCTGTACAGCACAATGGATTTAACAGAGCCAACAGGGGAAATATGTTAGGGAACATCTAGTCTTACAAAGGACAAGGAAAGGACAAGCAATCAAATGACCATTTTACAAACACATGATAGGTACCAATGCGATGGAGCAGTCATTAGGGACTGGGCAAGAAGAAACTTTCAGATCAAATTCCCTTTGGGAAATCTTTCTGGAAAGGGGACATGCAGTAGTTGCCAGGTGCTTTGGCTCCAGTAAGGTTTTCGTCAATGATCTTCTCCAAAAATAGCTAAAGCATGTTATTCAGATGCTTGTTAATGTGACTTCTGTGATGGGAAGGCTATAGTGAGCAGGCGTCTGCAAGGTGAATGAATGAATGCAGAGGAGGAGTATTTGATCTACAGGACATGTGAGTCAGGAAAGACTGAGAATGGAGGATGAAATTAGGATGAAGTGTGGTCTCAACTCTGTGGAGGACCAACCTTTCAAAAGGCTGTAGGATGAGATCCAGTAAGGAGACGCGTGGGGCAGAATAGGACAGGAACATCCAGCTGCATAAATACAGAATGGGGAACAACCGGTTTGGGCAATGGGTTACCAGGGAATGTGAGTGAAGAAATCCACCCTCTTCTGGTGAGAGCAAAGAGCATGCTGAGAGGCATAAACAAGCATACAGTCTAGCCTGAAACTCAAAACTTTAGTACTCAGAAGTGGGGAAATGTATTTCTGGATCCAAGTCTGGAAAAGAGTGTTAGAAAGACCTAGGAAATCTGACCTAAGAGGACAAGTTCAAATAACTGGGTTTTTTAGCTCAAAAAAGAGAAGTACAGTCTCTCTGCGTAATCAGAATGGGTTGTGGGGTTTTTTTTGTGATGGAAAAAGCTGCTGTAAACCAAAAAGAAATGTCAATAATATCTGTTGGATTTCTATTAAAAATGCATGTTGAACTCTCCTGAGCTTAACTATAGCTCAGTTAATAAAAGAAGACATTCTTCTGGGAACTGGAATCATATACACCTAATTAATGATAATGAACACTGCAGGATACGAGAGCCTGCGTGAAGACTTTGACTGCAAGGTGTTCCAGCAACACTTAACTCAACATGGTCATCTGCGATTTGATAAAGTGATTGCCAAGCAGGGGTAGAGAGAAGTCCTACTTACATAGACTGCAATAACTTGTATTCCTGCCCATGATCAATTCACTGTCAGCTGAAAACACTTGAGAACTTTGCTCTTTTGTTGAATCTGGCTGTTTAATGGCTACTAAAACAGAGCTATATTATTCATTCTGAAATAGCGTGTCCATTAAATGAACTTATATTTTTCTTTCAGTATTAAATTCAGTCTGAATTAATTTGCAGTTCCCCATGGCTTGAGCAGTATGAGACCATGTTTCAGCAGGTGAGTTGGTTTCTTCTGCCTGTTTATTCCCCGACAGATGTGAATAGATAAACCAGGGTGTGGAGTGTCTGTTCTCATTGAACAAGTGAAGTGGTGAAGGACAGGGAGCAGCTGTACTGCGTACTTCTCTGGTGACTGGTGAGTAGCTCTTCTCTTTAGATACTTATGAGTGTCTGGTCTTCACCAAGGATGTAACCAAGGATGTAACCAAGGCCATCCAGGGCTGCTAGTGCAAGGCCTTACAGTCTGAGAAAAAGAAATATTTTTGGCTGCTGTAAAGCTATGGTCCCTAATCAAATGAAGAGGAATATGACTTGCTTACTGTGCAG
>WAAB01017061.1:0-10158 GCA_013389865.1 Piaya cayana | reverse complement strand
CGGCTCCCACTGACGTTACCTGGTAGGATACATGGCCCTGGAGCTGCCCCGAACCGCTGCCGAGTCAGAGCTCGCCCGGCATCCCCACGGAATCCGCCGCGGCTCCAGGCACAAACGCCCTCGGACGCCGGATCTGAGGGAACAAACACAGCGACTCAGCCCGGGCCCTCCTGGAGGCCGAGGGGGCGGCCGACACGCAGGGAAAACCAGAAGCCGAGAGCCGGATCGAAGCTTTTCCAAGTTGTTTTTCTACCCCCAGGGCGTCTCCTTCCTAAAATCCCTCACCCCAAGGCCGACAGCCGACTGCATCCCTCAAATCCCTGGAATATCCCAACGCTCCCGGCGCCAGCCCTGAGGGGCAGCCCAGGAATTCGGTTGCTCCAGAGCTGGGACGATATTTCCCACTCATTTAATTCCTTCTCCTTCCACCCAAAAGCGAAGGCTCCAACCACCCATCTCAGCAATTTGATACAGGATTGATTTATCCTTTTATTTCCAGTTATTTCACAGATCTCGTAGCTTCTTCCCAGTCTCCTCGCTCTGTCGGACGGATCCCACCAGTTTCCTCTGGCGTTTTCACACTGGTTTTCCCACCTCGGCTGGGAATTCACCCATTCCCGCTGTTCTCTCTCCCTCAGCGCCACCATCCTCCTCCTCGGGGTTCAGTACGACTCTGCTCTCACATTATTCCACCCCCGAGTGCTGAAAAAATCAGGAAAATGAGGAAATTCCCATTTCCAGCAGGTGCCGGCAGAGCCCAGCGAGGCGCCCTCCATCAATCCCGTCTCCTCCGCAGACAAGGACCTTCTTAATCCATAAAGAGCCCGCGACGAGGGGGCTTCCTCAGCTCCTTCAGGCAGCGGATTGGAAACCTCACCTGGGTTAATTACGTTAAAGCCTAATTAACTGCCGTGCTCCGATTTCCATAATCCGCGGTCAGAGGTTTCCGTGATCCCACCCGCACTACGGATCAGACGGGGCGCGAGGCCGCGTTCCGCGGGGACTCTCCTCAGCTCTGAGGGTTAAGAACACCCCAACGCGGCTCCGTCTGCGTCTACGGATCAGGGAAATAATTAACAAGACGAGAATCGTTAAGCCAGAGCCGCTGAACCCTCATAGTCTCGGCAATGAAGAAGCTTCAATGAGCCCACGAGGAGGCCCTGAGCCGTCGTCTTCCTGATCGGCAGAAGAAAATTCATTTATCCACGAGAATGTGGGGAAATCGGGAAAATCGCTGGCTTGATCGTGGTGATTAACGTTAGCGCTTCGTTAGGGGGAGGCTGAAGAGAGAACAGGGAGGAGGGACCCTGGCCGAGGTGACAGTGAGCACAGAGATCCGGGATCCAACGCTCGGCTTGATCCCCACGTGTGGAATTCCAGCTGCCACCTTAATTCCCGGGGGTTCATCCCCCCCAGGGAAGAGGCAGGAGGGAGGGAGGGAGCTGCTGCGCGGCTCCGAGCCGGCAGAGGGAACCACCCAGCCACTCGCCCCACGGCTGATGGTTCCCAGGCTCTGCGTCACTGCTGTTCCGAGCGGGAACGACGCCTCAGCCTGGGGAAGCGGCTCCTCCGGGAACGGCTGCTGGGAAAAAGACCCTCCGGAGCCTTCCTGGAGGCCGGAGCAGCCGCTGCTCCTCGGGATCCGCTGGGATCTGTTCCAAACGGTGTGGAAATCGCGGCCTGCAGAGCTTCTCTGTCCTCCCGGCTCTCAGGAGCCGCAGAGACACAACCGGGAGCAGCTTTTGGCATCAAACACGGACGCGGCGCTCGAGTCTGCGCTGGAAAACGCTGAGTTGTTAACAGGAGGAAGGAAAAGCCAAGCCAGGGGAAGGGAATCGAGGGAAGGAAAGAGGATAAAGCCAAGGAGCGGCAGCTGCTCAGAAATCCAGGAGCCGAAGAGCTTCATCCCGAGTTTTCCGAGCCCGGTTTGGCTGCAGGAGAGGCCTGGGGGGTGTTTGCTCCCCGACGGTTCCCGTTGCAGCTCAGCTTCTCCTTCCCTGGGTTCCTGGCTCCGTTTCACTGGATTTACTCTCCCGTCTCACCGATTCCAGCAGTCAGGGAGCAGTGGGCTGGATCGGGCCCAGCAGCACTATCGGTGTCCCCTCTTCTCACTCTGCTTCTTCATCCTCTCTCCGCGTGGCCGTTATCCCAGCGATTCCCGGATCGCTCCAGCTCTGCCGGCTCCTTCCTGCACCTCGCAGGACGCGTCTGGGAGTCGGATGCTGAATTCCACTTTCTGCAGAGGAAGCTCTGGATGGGTTGGATTTAGCCCCGTGCCCTAAACCGTGGACCTTCCCTCTGACTCCGCGATGTCCGTGCGGCAGGAGAAGGTGTCACTGGTGTTTATTCCATCGTCTCCGTGGTTTCTGGGGGAGCGGCTGCTTCCAGGTTCCTTTTCCCAAGGCCAAAACACGGCATTGAAGTGGATCCTGAGCGGATTTACGGGGATGGAGGAGCCCAAACTGGTGGGTTTGCCCCACAGGCCCCAGACGCTTCCCGAGAGATGGAAACCAGTGCAGCCGCAGGGATTCCACGTGGATTCCATCGTATTCCGAAGGGTGATCCCTGCAAGGCCATCGCTCTCTCCCTGCACTGCTCTAAACCAAGGGGAGCAGCGTGCGACACCCCCAGGTGTTTATCCAAGGCCGAGGGGGGAAACGGAGGCGCATCCGCTATCGGCAACTCGGAGGAGCCGGCACGAGGATGAGTGAGCTCAGGGAACATCTTATCGGCTTCCTCCCCCGGCTCGGCCCAGCCACGGGTTGGGTTACAAAACACAAACGGATCCGCTCGGCACCCGCAGCTCCCGAGGGAACTCTGGGATCGTCCATTTCTGCTGGAAAAGGGATGATCCCGGGACCTAAACTGCGTCTGGGAGGGTCGCTTCACATCAGAACCGCTTCCCCGGGAAGACCCAGTCACTCGGAATCGTCGCTGAGGAGGAATTTCTCTGTCTAAGCCCCCAGAATCGCTCCTTTTCCCCACTCCAGGCCAATCCAAGCTGCGGTTGGAGCGCGAGGCCACTCCTGCCAACGGGATCTGGTGCCCGCTGGCAGCAGCTGCTCTTTCCCTGGAAAGGGGAAGCTCTTTCCCTCTTCTCCAGGGTGAAGGTGTTCTGAGAGCAGGAGATAATGACAGCAGGGATTCTCCCAGCCGAGACGCCAGGGAAGCGACTGCCCCTGGTGCCCAGGCCACACGCGCCAACACGCACCCCTCAGACAGGGAACCTCTCGCCAACCGGCACTTTCGAACCAACAGTTGGATATTCGGGATCATTTTCCTCATTTAGGACCTTTCCGGGTAAACCACCAGCAACCAAACGCAGCCAAAGGCACCAACACTGTCCTCGTGGCCTCTCATTTTCCTGAGCCAGGTGGAATGAGACCTCCCAAAGGCTCCCAAACACCCCAGAGGAGCAGGAATCCGAATCCGGAGCGGTGGGAGCCGCCCCGCACGCCAGGGGAGCCAAACCTCCCACCTGACACTGCTGAAAACCAGAGAGATGCACCAGGAGGCTGAGAATTCCCCTTTACTTGCCACGTGGGGAGCTTCTCGCCGACCCTGCACTCTCCCCTCTGCTCTCCTGCTCCTCCCTCTCCTCTTCCCTGCTGGAATCAGCTCTCAGGGTTAAAATCCTTCAGCTAAGGAGGCGTCAGGACAATCGAGCTGGATCCAGCCCTAACGAAGCTGAAGGTTTGTTCTCTGCCACCAAACACCCAGAGGTGAATCCAGCAAAAGAGGAGCCGGTGCTGCTGGGAGGAGGTTTGACTCCATCCCAAGTGCTCCAGAAGGCAACGAAGGCGGCTCGTCCACAGCTCTAATTAACCTCTGTAGCCCTGGTTCCCATCACGCCCCAAACCAGGGACTGAGGCCCCAGAATGAACCACAAGGTGATAAAACCCACCTGGAACGGGAGTCGACCCTGCGGGCGCTGGGCTCCTCTTCACCAGCCGCACCCTCGGACCTTCATGTTCGGAGCTACCACGGAAAGAAAGATCTGGAAGGGAAAGGAGCACGAGGCGATTCAGAACTGCAGCCAAATCGGGGCCAATTCCCATCCTCCACCTTCTCCTCTCTGGGTTTCAATGTTCCTTTGTAGGAAACGATGCGGGTGGGTCAGAAATCCAGGAATCCTTGAGGATGCAAAGGGAGGAAGGTTCTCCTGGGAGGGTGGGGAGGCCCAGGCTGCCCAGAGAAGCCCTGGGGGGGATCCAGGTCGGGCTGGATGGGGCTGGGAGCCCCTGACCCAGCGGGAAGTGTCCCCACGGCAGGGGGGGTGGAACTGGATGACCTCAAAGGTCCCTTCCAACCCCAACTACCCAGGATTCTCGGATCCCCTTCCCTTATTTGCAGGAGCAAATCCTGAAGGCCCCGGGAACCGCAAGCGTAGGAACCCTGGAACCACCCGCTGCTCCCGACAAGGCGAATCCGTTAATTGATCGTCCTCAGAGATGGAACCTCGGCAGGAGAACCGACTCCCACGTTCCCAGCCAGAGCCTCCAGCCCGGGAAGACATTTCACGCAGCGGGAGACGCAGAGCCAGGAACGTGACTAAACCCGGAGGAGCCGACATGGAGAGCGAGCACCGCTCCTGCTCCCACCAGGATTGAATCAGGAGCCAACGGATCGGAGAGGCCCCCGCACTCCTCGTTAGGCTAATGAGGAACCTGGACTCACCACCNTTCTCCGAGGCTTTTCCCACCAGTGTCCCCTTCCCCTGCTCAAACACCCCGAATCCACAGGGGTCACAGCCGGATCTTCCCCCTCTAAAGCTCCTGCGTGTTCCCACCTGGAGTTTTTACACAGATCAGGAATCCGCAGGAGGCCACCCAGCTCCTCAAGCTCCGTTTTAGGAGAAACCCCTCCACTCCAGGCTCCCCAAGGCCCGTTTTATCAACAACGACCTTAAAACAAACACCCCCAAGACAACTGCCTCCCAGCTAGTCAGAAGGAGCACAAGGATCCTGATCCCACATGTAGATGTTGAGTCTGAGGCAGTTTCGCCTTCAGGTCAGGGGGTTTTAGCCCCCGTGGGATCTGGACCTTGCACGATCGCACTGCCCTGAACTCCCTCACTCCTGCTCCTCCGCAGCCTCCTGGAATTCCTGCTCCCCTGCGGCTCCACCAAACCCTCCTCAATTCTCCTCTGCTCAACTCCCGCGCCTGCAGATCCCGAGGCCGCGACTTGTCAGCGTTTCATTTTTCCGGGGCCATCGACACCCAGGAGTCACCACAAGTCACCAAGAAGCCGAGCTGGGAGGCGAGGGACATCGAGCCGAGGTCAGATAAGGAGGAGAAACAACCCCGACGTGTTTACAGACCAGAACTGCGGCGCCTCCTTCTCCCCTCGGCCCCTAATCAGGATGGGCCCCAGCACAAGGTCAGCGCCGCCCGGGAACGTCTCCTCTCCCCCATCACCCGTTTACAGGGAATTCTTGGCTCCAACCCTGAAGGCGGGGGAGGAGAAGCAGGAAAAATCTCCCCTTCTCACCCAAAAGCACCTGCACCCTCGCTCAGGGACACCCTGCGCTGAGCCAGGGTCTCAGCTCTGCTCCCGACACCAAAACCAGTTGGACTTTCCCTCTTTCTGCTCTTTATCCAGGAACCAAACAAGCAGAGAGCTTCAGTTCTCCCCTTGGCTCACCCCAGCCCCAGGGAGCTGAGCTGTCCCCAAATTAACCCTAATTACCCTCCAGGGATCGCACGAAGGGTTTGGGAGCGGGAGAAGGTTGGGAATCGCCTCCTCAAAGACAGGGAATCTAACGGGGATGGGGAGCAGTGTCGGTAACAGAGCTCAAAGCATCAAACTCGATGATCCAGTGGGTCTTTCCCAACCTGGTGATTCCGTGATTCTAGGGAATCATTCCTCAGGCTCCCCAGACTGGTGAGACGTTGGGAATGGAGCGTGTCCGGGCTGGGAATCTCCACAACGACCCCAAAATCCCAACGGGGACATCTCGGAAAAGCTCACGCCTGGTGATGAGGGCTCTGTTCCCGTCCCTCCACAGGGATTAAACTCCAGATCCCAGGAACCGGCCTTGCCTGCACTTGGGAACGTGATGGAGACACAGCTGGACCTGAACCAGGGATGCCGAAGGCTCCTGGCACTGGGGTCAGGGTCTCACTCCAGGGTTTTATCCCCCAGAGCTCGGGAACAGCCACCCAGGCGGGATTAAAGCCACTCGGTGAAAGCGAATCCGCCGCGGCCCGAGACAGTAATTCCCCCTGACAGGGATTTCTGCCGCCTCTGGCGCCAAATCCCAACCCTCAGCGGCAACTCAGGTGGGAATTTAGGAAAAACTCAATTAAAGCGCTAAGTGGAAGGCAATTATCACCCACCGCGATGGCCTCCCGCTCCCTCTGGGTACCGGGGAGGGCAGCAGGACTCGACGGAGCAGGTCAAGGGGTTTACAGACACACAATTTAAACCAATTTCTGCTGATTTTCATTCTCCGAGTGGAAAAGCAGCACCTCGGCAGCCCTGGGCGGAGCAGCCTGCTCTGAGGAGAAGGAGAACATGGCCGGAGGCTCCAAGCTGCCCCCTAAGCTGCAGTTGGGCCGCACTGCTCAGCATCACCGTCCCAGCAGAGTGGAGGCAATGGGACCCGACCCCATCCCCGCCACACCCCGACTCCACACACAGTCACGAGGAGACACCCGGAGCAGCACAAACACCCAGGTTTTGAGGCAGAACCTGGTTTAAGCGGAGCCGCGGGGTGGGACGCGGGGGCCCTGTCGGGTGATGAGGACGCGGTCACTCTGGCACGGCCGCAACGTGGATTTCCAGCCTGGTCCCCTCCTCTCCGGCCCCGAACGCAGCCGTTCCCACCCCTCCCCAGCAGCTCCACCTCAACACCAGCCCGAGCAGCAGGATTCTCCCCGCGGCCGAGGGACGACGCTCTCCAAGGGTTCGGCCAGCAGGCAGCAGCCAGGGAGCTTTTACGAGGAGGGAATTTACTCTGCGGCCTCGCTCGGACGTCCCAGCTCGCAGGGAGCCAGGGCCGCAGAGCTTCCCAAGCGGAACCGCTGCCTGTTCCATCAGAGCCCTCCCCGGGAGCCGGGCTGCCCCCATCCCCACAAGTGCCTTTCCCTGGAGCCAGCGGAGAACCAGACAAACCAGCCCGGTGAGGGATTCCTAGAGCTGGGAGCAGAGTCATTAACGTGCGGCTCCTGTCAATCGCCTTCCAAACCCGGAGCTCTTACGGAAAAGGGGGAGAACGAGGGGTTCTGGGGGGTGCAGGGACTACAAGAGGCCAGGAGGGCCGGAGCTGCGAGGGGGGTCGGTCCCACAGGGGTTTAACTCGGGTCTGGGGTGTGGAAAGCCCAGCGCCCCCCCCACTGTCACTGACTGGGGCCGATGGGATTAATCACCACTAGTTAACGAGAGGCAGCCCCTCGCTTCCAGCTTCCCAGCTCCTTTTCCACGAGGAGAGAGTGCGGAGTCACAGGGAATTCTGCTCCGAGGAGCCTTTAGCAGAGGCTGCTCCAGCCCCAGGGACTCGGTCAGGGCCGCTTAGCCGGGGAAGCACTCCCTGCCCCAAGGACACTGGATCCCACAGGTTCTGCCTCTCCCTTTAACACCCTCGGCTACTCCAATTAGCACGGAGAGGGCAGCGGTGATTAACAGCTGCCTCATGACTTTACAAGAGGGAAGGAACTTCAGGAATGCGGCTTTGTTTGGTGTTTGCACTCCAGAAAAAGGGAGACGGGAGCCCAGAGCACCGGGATCCCCTCCGGAATCCCCGGGCCAAGGGGAGCAGGGATCCAGGGCCGAGACGCCCCGAGCTGAGAGGAACGTGCAGAGGAGCAGGAGAAAGAGCAGCGCCGGCTCCTTAGGGAACCGTCAGCAGCCTGCGGCTCGCTGGGAGCGAGATCTCGGGGATCAAGGGCTGCTCTGAGTGAGATCTCCAGGAGAAATCACCTCGGGCCCATTGCTCCAAGGGAAATCCCAGGATAAATCGCCTCAGCTTGATGGCTCCAAGTGGGATCTCCCGGACAAATCAACTCAGAACAGCACAGAGAGGTTTTCCACATGATTTTAATTAGCAGATCCACCGGAATCGCCATCTCCAGGCCCCGTTTTCCTTTGGGATCAGGGGTCTGAGCCGAGCTGACCGACAGCGACTCAATCCAACCCATGAATCCCAAGTTTTAATTGACTGAACCCAATCAAACCTGAAGGGCTTTGTTACGGCCCCCCTGAGCCCCACAGCCCCTCGCAGCTCATTAAGCCCAATCCATCTCGGCACTAACAAGGCCCCTCAGCAGCCCCAGGAGCTCCCCTCTCACCCTCCCACCTGGACCTCGTGTTCTCCGCAGGCTCCAAGACCCCAACTCTTCCCCCAGACACCAGGATTTGGGGGGTTTCTCTGAAATCCAGGACTTCTTCCCCTGGCAGGCCAGGCCTGTCGTTACAGGCTCACTCCAGAGCCCAGCTCAGCTCCGAATCCGTTATTTCCATCACTTCATTAACAACATCGAGCATCCAGCTCTGCCTCACAAAGCTGCAAATCCCACCCACCCTCAAGCTTCCAGCCTTCCCCAAACCGGGAATCTTCCCTCAGGAGGCATCGTACCCCCCCCCGATCCCCAACCGCTCGGCCCTTTCCCAGGCTCCCGTGGGAGTTTCTGGTTTCCGGATGTTTGCCGAGCCCTCGCTGCTGCCGGATGCTTCGGGCTCTGGGGTTGGGTTTATTATTTTAAGGCCGTTCCACGGTTTTCTGGCTCCGCGCTATCTCCCTCCTCCTCCTTTGTCCTTCGCCGGCGCCTCAGAGCCAGAGTCCGGGCGCGAGATAAGCCCGAGCCTTTTGGAAAAGTTATAATTAGCAACAAGCGAGGCCGT
This sequence comes from Piaya cayana, assembly GCA_013389865.1. NCBI lineage: Eukaryota > Metazoa > Chordata > Aves > Cuculiformes > Coccyzidae > Piaya > Piaya cayana. The sequence continues at coordinate 1,316 of WAAB01017061.1, read as the reverse complement.
GGACCCGCGTCGGCAACGAAGGGATGAAATTCCTGCTCCCAAAACCGCCGGGAATGGCAAAAAAGGCCCTTCCTCCCGTTAAACCAGCGCTCGGAAACACCAGGGGGGAGATCTGCTCCCAGGCCACAACTTCCCAAACACTCCAGGCTTGAGAAACTGGGATAAAACCTTCCACTTTCCATCCAGCTCCAGGTGAAGGGACAAAATATCCCCAAAGAGGGAGGAAAGGTGTCTGAGAGGAGGAGGCTCGTGTGTCTGCGGGTCTGGGCTCTCTCCAGGCCCCAGCTGGGAATTTCAGCCTCACTTCAAGGTACTTCTCGTCCTTCCCACCTTCCAACTTCTCTCCCTCGATGCTCCAAGTGATGTCCAGATCCGTATGGAAAAGCCTCCTCAGCACGGAGGTGTCTCTTGGGGGGCAGGGGACGCCAATTCAGGTCCCGGCAGGTTGCAGCGCGTGGAAAACGCTCCAAATCCTTCAGGATCCACCTTCTTTGGGAAGATCCCAGAGGTGCTGGTGCTCGGAGAGGTCAAAGCAGGAAACTTGTGTTGAGATGTAACTTTCTCAGCCCCAAACCCCTTCTGGTATTTTCCTGAGCCGATATTTAACCAACAGGAAAGGCTCCCCCAGCATCGTTTCGTAAAGCCGGAGGCTGCGGAGAGTTCGCTTGGAGCCAAAGCCGGGGGTTTGACTGGGATCTGGCCAGCCCAGGGGTGCAGGAATGACAGTGACAAACCCACCTGCCGATCCCACACGGCACAAACCAGCCCACGGGTCACACTCCCAGCCCCGTTCCCATCCCCAAACTCTCCGTTCCAGAAGCTCGAGAGCAGCACAGCCGCTCCTGCCCAGCTGGGAGCCAACGGGGGCGTCTCGAGCCTGGGAAGGGAGGGGGTTGATATTCCACCTTGGAATAACCTCGAGGGGCTGCTCCCAAGGGAAAAGCGGATCCGGGAGCGGCAGCAGGATCTCGGTGCTGGGATCCCAGCTCCACCGAGCAGCTTCCCCTTTCAGCTCCGTCCTGCGGAGCCGCGCTCCGAGCCGGCTGATCCCAAACACCCAGAAGCGCCGTCACCACCTCTGCAAACACCAGCGGCTCCTTAGCCGAGACCTTGGACATTCCCGTTACTTCGTTCCACTACAAATGCCCCCGTCTCCCTCAACCTACAGACACCCCGTCTTCCTCCTTTTCCCTGCAAAGAAGCTCCAAACGCGGCTCCAGGCCTGGATTCAAACCGTTCCACCAGCACCATCCGATTCCTCCTTTCCCGAAGCCACAAAACAATCTGCCCCGGAGCACCCCGAGGTGACACCAACA
>WAAB01017056.1:380-12779 GCA_013389865.1 Piaya cayana | reverse complement strand
TTTTTTTTTTTTTTTTTTTCCTTTTCTGGGTGTTAAATTGAAGGAGAGATGCTGTGGGGCTCCAAAATGTCCAGCCCTGATTCATCTGGGGTATCTGGTTGAGGAAGACAGGGCAAAGATTCATGTGCTTCAGACCTGTAAGCTCTGCTCTGGTTATAAAATGGGACAGAATTCATAACCGTAGGGATTTCAAGAGCGCTTTTCTCATACCCACTCCTCTTGCTGCCGGCTCAACTTTCTTTTAAGAAGGCTGGAGGCAAAAGAGGTGTAAGCTGAGTTGTGCACATCACCCCAGGCACACGTCAGCTTTAAGAGCCAGGGAGAAACTTCACAGACTTCAAAAATCACTTATTCATCGAGTATGTAGGGACCGAGCTCTAATAAGCTATTATCAAACCTGGGCAGAACACTTGTAATTCTGTTGAACTGCGATGTCTACAACATCTGCTACAGAAAATGTGCTGGGGATAAGGAAATTTCACTCAGGGCTCCTATTTTGGATGATGCAACTCAGAAGCCTCTTCAGCAGGTGACCCTGTGACAAGGAACCAACGAAGCGTTACAGCTGACATAGCTACAGACGTAGATTAAAAAAAAAATAAAGATGACTCTCGAAGCACATCTCAGCTTTTTAATGCAGGCGAGAAGCTTGCTGTCTTATGCAAGCACACGCTTGCAATTCCGCTGAAGCTTAGGATAATTGCCCTCTTCTTTTATCTGTCTTGAAAGATCACTGTGAATTCAGCTCAGGATTTTTTAATTCATATTATTTTTTTACTGTTTGTATTACTTGACTCGTCTTTATACGATGTTTTCTAAACAAGTTCTAATTTCATTGCTGATCTTACATAACTGGATTTTCTATTCCTCTGGCCTGTGCTGAAACATGAGCAGCATTATGCATTCATGTAGCAAAAAAAGGCAGCCAAGGACTGCCAGGCATGCATTTTAAAAGAAAGAAGAAACTGAAGCAAATAGTAAAAATAACAAACTGTTTCTACTTGTCAAACTATTTTGCTTTTACTTTTTAATACGCAGAGTGACAATCAACTCCAATGACATCCGATCAAGCCTTAATTTTAATTCCTTTTGCATGGATTTAAAAGTAAAGAATATTATTTTAAATTCCAGGCTTAAATTCAGAATCTTTAAATGGAGCTGAGCTGAAACAGCTGGGTTTTTATGGTTTCCCCATTTGAAAGTCGAGCAGGTATCGTCCTTTGTTATTGTGCTTTATAAAACAAAATACAGACACTCTTGGCAGGTCTCTCCAGGATACGAGCACATTCTCAGATCTGCAACACATGACAGATTCCAGGGCTTGGGCTTGGGTGCACCCATCAGATAAACCTGGATATGGAGATTCAGAGCTCATGTATCAGTGCCCTGAACAGAGAGCAGCCCCGACTATCAAGTGGTTTAGCACATAGGAAGAGACATAGTCCAAAAAAGCTGAGTTCTCTCAAAACCACAGCAGTCTTAATGAGCAAAAATCTTTTATCGTGATGATTTCAGTCAGGTCTTCAAAGAGAGCTGTAAATCTAAAGCTTAGCAACCACTTAGTCTGTCTTTCAACCTTTTAAATCATAGAATCACCAGTGTCTCACCACTCTCACGGTGAAGAAATTCTTCCTAATGTCTAGTCTTAATCTGCCCTTCTCCATTTTATACCTGTTCTCCCTTGTCCTATGACCACAAGCTCTTATGAATAGTCCCTCTCCAGCTTTCTTGTAGGCTCCTTTCAGCTACTGGAAAGTCACGGTAAGATCTCCTCGGAGCCTTCTCTTCTCCAGGCTGAACAAGCCCGACTCTCTCAGCCTGTCAGAAAAAAAGAGATGGAACACAAATGGGTGAGTTCCTTTATACTGAAGTACAGGATCATTCATTACGTAAGATTTGCAAATGAACCCTGGAGCAATTCAGAGGTACAGACGTGCAGTCAAGTGCAAGTAGCTTAAAAAATTCCTAGTATATCCACAAAGCCAGGGTATCTCCATGTAGACTTGCTTTTTTAATTTCATAGAATCACAGAATCACCAGGTTGGAAGAGACCCACCGGATCATCGAGTCCAACCATTCCTACCAATCTCTAAACCATGTCCCTCAGCACCTCACCCACTCGCATTTTCCATTCACCAAATGGAAGGAAATTTGTCTTAACCGAGCCTGCAATTAAAGATATTCACAAAGGTTAGTAATTGGATTAATTAGGCTAAGGAATTGATGAGGGCTGGATCAATACTTTTGAAAATCTGATCATAAGACTCGCTGAATCATTCCTAACTGATCATGTTCTGTCTATAACATGCGTGTTTTCACATCACCTCTATTTTGTTTTATAGAATCATAGAATCACCAGGCTGCAGTCCGTTCTTTAATGTAAAACTATTCTTTATTTACAGAAGCCAACCTCTCTTTCCAATGTGTTACTGAAGGATGCTGGCAGTGAGAAACCATCAATATTTAACTTCTACCCAGCAGGTAAAGCCGCATCCTCTCATTTAAAAGCATCCTTTGCTGGCAATGATGTCGTTACAGAGCTACACGGGGTAATAGCTGTCAAGGTAGAAATTAGCTCAGCTTGGGAGTGCTAAAGAACAGCGCTGCTTTGAAGGGAAAAATAAATCAAAATACATCCAAACAAAAGTTCCTTATGGATGTGTAGTTCAGTCTGAGATGTAAGCTCTTAGGGTAGCTCAAAACAGACAATATTCAGCTGATCAGTCCGAGTGAATAATAAAGCCTATTGTTCAGGCATTCATAGTGCATGATATGGCAGCTCATTAAGACTTAAATATTCCCACACACGCTTTCGACTCTTCTCTTCAGTAGCACATCATTTTCTTTCTCCTCTTTCTCAGTTCATTTTCTGTGTACCTATCAGAGCATCCTCTCCAGGTCTGAGATTATGTTTCTTGAAATCAAGTGGCATCTGTAGGGTGTAATTTATGAAAAAAAAAATAGACTGGAACATCCTGAAACACAACAGAAGGTTCAAGAAAACGTTTGGACTCAATGATCTGGTGGTTCTATGATTCTATGAAAACATAAAAAAACCCCTAACATTTCAAACAAAGATTCAGAAAACATAGGATAAAATTAATTTCTAGGCAAGCTGTAGGATGGAAACATAAAAAGGTCTATAAAACCCCCTAAGAAAATGTAAGCAACCTCTTTCTTAGCAAAGCAATTAAGAGTGAAAATATTTACGCTTTCACAAAAACAAGCGAGCATTTATTATCTCTGACAACCTGCCTTTTAGTAAGTTCCTGGTATTAGTTTGCTCTAAGCTTCGTACATTGGATTTATACATTTTTAAATAACCTCTTAGAAAAGAGCTGAAGACAAATATTGTCCAAGAATTCACAATAGGCTGCTCCATTTGTTTACCCCACACCTTGTTGCCCTTATCCTAAGAGGCGTTTTCCGCACAACATCCTCAAAAGCCGAAGTTGGGCTCAAGTTTCAAGTTAAAAAAAAAAAAATTATTTGTGAGAGCACAAAGAAAAAGCATGTACTGCCCACCAATTGCAAAATAATTCAGCAGTCACGGACAGAGAAGGCACAGGGCTAATTCCCTCCAAGAAAGAAATGGAAAAGAAAAAGAAAAGGGAAACAAACCCCCAAACCCAACAACAACCCCCCCCAACCACATGAAATCAAAACCAAGCAAACCCCCCAGTCATTAAACCTATTTAACAGCTAATTATCAAGACTGAAATCACACAAACCTTTTCTTCACAACATGCTGAAGTTCACAGGAGAGAGAGAGCAACGTAGAAATAACTAACGTAGAAAAAAAGGAAAATCTCTTTAATGACCAATTTGACTTTATATCAGCCCAGACATAAAACTGGAATTTACCCTTTGATACTGAAAGCCAAATTTATCTTACAGTTTTTGATCACCAGACCTCATTCCCTTCTCTATATCACCACTGCCATGTTATGGATGGCGTCACTGAAATTTATTCTGCAAAGTCCCAGGTCTGCATCTTTTAGCTGGCGTTGTCATCAGTCGTAGTGTGTTTATTCAGCTTTCTGTTGTGTCTTGGTTGCTATTCAGAGAAGTAGAAAGCCACGATCTCAAAGTCATTCATCCCTGTGGCTGGGATTCCTCTTGTCTAGTAATAACTTTGGTTGAGTGGTCATGTAATTTATCATCTAAACCTCAATAAAACGATTATTTGATTGAAAATTGGGGATTTATGATAACGTAGACATTCCCACTCTGTTGTTTTCAGAGACACCACTCTTCCTTCTACATATTCTTAGCGTGAAGATTATAATGCATTTGTCCTCACAATAAGATTTAAAAACAAAGAGCAGCGTTTTCTACACTTTTACATTTGTATAAGTAACACACAATGCAATGAAATAACAGGCTGTGTCCTTTGAACTGGGAAAGTACGGTACAGAAAAGAAATAGCTCCTAAACCTTGCAGATAATTAATGATAGTAACGATGCTATTATGGGCATAGTGCATGGAATAACCTGTATTCCAAAAGCAGCACAGATGCTGCTCCCAACAGACGATTCTGTCCACTCTAACTCCTCAACCAACAAATAAAAAGTTGGTTTATAGGCTCCTGTGACATTCCATTTGGCACTTTCAAGAAGGGATTTAAAGGTCTCCGTCTACTTCCACAAATACACAGCCTTAATTCTTACTCTCAGCTGCCCTAAAACATCTGACACAGAAAAGTCTTTTTATTTGTTCTGATTCTGGAGTGTAAATCCTGGAAATAGAAAGCAAATGGTGAAGCTTATTCTGTCAAGCACAGACTGTACAGACATTAATAATTTTTTTCTTTTTTTTTTAACATACAATAAAAAAAAGGATTCAGAGAGAAGCCAATTTGAAAGAATGATACTTGGAAACCAAAGTTTCACTAACGTGTCAGTAGATTAATTTGTTTAGCATTTCCTTTAATATGTTGTTCCACCTAGTCAGGGGTGAAATCTAGGACTGAGGTGGGGGAAAAACAACTGTTGAATGAAAGCTAAGTTCTGGTTAGTGAGACTGCAAAATATCAATAGCTTTATTGTACTAGAGGCTTATTTTGACTGGCTGAGAAAGCTCCTTTTATCTAGGTCATAATGAGGTATCACAACGTGGTTCAAAGGATGTGAAACTTCTATGAGAGAGACAAGACAGCAGGGTGAGGCAGGGACATAATAGACTGGAATGAAAGGTAAGAACTCCTTTATATTAAAAATCAGCAAGGGGATCTGTAATTTGTATTGACATGGACTAATATTTACCATCCAAACGAACAGTAATTATAAACATATTTCAGCATAAGAAGCCAAAACTCTGATCTCGGCTCCCGCAGACCAGCTGAAGCGTATTTCAGGACAATTCCAGTGGTAATAAAAACCAGATGGGAAAAGAAACAGACGTCTCCTTGTGATCTGATTTACACATCGGCAGGCACGTACAATACACGTACATTTCCCCAAGAACGCTGAGCCAGTTAAAGTGGGGAATGGGAAAATATTTTCTTAATGGGCACGCACAAGCGAGGAGTGTGACTGAAGAAAATAAGCTGTGAGAAAGACACATCCATCGTATCAAGCTTCTCTGTTCCCAAACCAACATCATATCACAGCACCGTGTTAAAGAAACACCAATCATGATAAAAATCAGACGACTTTGGAAATAGTTCACTGCAGCGAAACGTCACTCGAATGTCTGGTGGCTGAGCGACGGGTGATTTTCAGACTTCTCCTCTCTCTGAAAGAAGACCTGAGGTTAGCCACGCTCGTCCTTCAGAAATTCATTATACAGAAAGGCAAAACATTCATCAGTAACACAGACTCGGGGATTTATTTAATATCTTCCAAATCTCAGGTTGCCATTTGAAGCAGACATCAACAATAAAGCCATCGACAATGACACCAAAGAGTCGCACCGGTCTCAGTGAAACTATGCACAGTAATCAGAAGAGAAATGTGTTCCGACAAAGAATGGAAGAGTCTCACTCAAAAAAGTGAAAATCCTTGCAGAATCTCTCAGACAAGAGGTACAGGATAAAGCAGTGCAAGGAGCCAAGACATCAACAATCTTGAAAATTAAGTTAGGTTGAGGCAGGGCAAAACTAAACAAAATCATCTCCAAATTTAAGTGCTCGTTTGGGACATCTTGTTGGTTTCTTAGACTTTGTTCCATTTCTTTTTCTCCTGATAGCCTACTCTGGGCTCACAAAGGGTACCACATCGTCAGGGCATGGAGAATCAAGTCTCCTCTTTTGTCAAAGCACAAAACCCCCAAGTTCAGTGACACATTTCTGAGCTGAAGGAACCATATCCTATAACGATATTCATGACCCGCGTCCATCCCAGTCACAGAATCACAGAATCACCGGGTTGGAAGAGACCCATCGGATCAAGTCCAACCATTCCCATCAAACACTAACTCCTGTCCCTCAACACCTCGTCTACTCGTGCCTTAAACACCTCCAGGGAAGGCAAATCAACCACCTCCCTGGGCAGCATATTCCAATGCCTAATGACCCTTTCCGTAAAAAACTTCCTCCTAATCTCTAGCCTAAATCTCCCCTGGCGGAGCTTGAGGCCATAAGAGGGCCTGTTGAGACTGTAAATAAGGAACTAGATTCACTCAAGCGTTCTGACTCTTCTCTCCTGTTGCAGGGATGCTGAGCAGACTTAAATCTAAGCTTATGTTTATTTTTCACCAGTGCAAAAGAGACAAAACGCATTAGTAAACCTACCCAGAGGGGCTAANTCACAGAATCACCGGGTTGGAAGAGACCCATTGGATCATCGAGTCCAACCATTCCCATCAAACACTAACCCATGTCCCTCAGCACCTCGTCTACTCGTGCCTTAAACACCCCCAGGGAAGGCGAATCAACCACCTCCCTGGGCAGCATATTCCAATGCCCAATGACCCTTTCTGTAAAAAACTTCCTCCTAATCTCTAGCCTAAATCTCCCCTGGCGGAGCTTGAGGCCATAAGAGGGCCTGTTGAGACTGTAAATAAGGAACTAGATTCACTCAAGCGTTCTGACTCTTCTCTCCTGTTGCAGGGATGCTGAGCAGACTTAAATCTAAGCTTATGTTTATTTTTCACCAGTGCAAAAGAGACAAAACGCATTAGTAAACCTACCCAGAGGGGCTAATTATCACCACTGGGAACAGGACTAGTTTCATAGAATCAGAGAATCGCCAGGTTGGAAGAGACCCACCGGCTCATTGAGCCCAACCACAACCAGTTTAATTTCACATAAGCCGTCACACAATCATCCGATGGGAAAGAGACCCAGGGACTGACCGCTTGGGCTGGAGCGAAACTGTTGAGCTGGAGGTGAAAAGCTCCATATTCTATTACTAAACCCTGAGCTATAGAGTCCCCAGCCAGTAGCTCTGCTAAGGTTCACACAGCTTTTATTTTTTTGAAAGGCAGCAGAAGTAGTTACAACATCTTTTTAAAAAAACACATCAAAACAACAACAAAAAAAAACCCCTCCATCAAAACAAAATAAACAAAACAACCACCTCACAGCCGCAAGAACAACAATCGTTTTCCTTAAAATAATCTCTCTGAGAGTACCACTGTACACATTTTACAAGAATAAACAAACTTCTTTAATATTTATTCACAAATTGGGAGCCAGAGATCGTTAGTGCAAATTTCTGCTGACCGGCAGCATTTATTCTACAAACTTTGGGTATCCTAAGTGGTCCATTAGAGAACAGCAGATCTCTTCGATCCGTCTAACCTCTTCGCGGGGCATGTTTCGCTTCCAGGCGTGAATGCTACTTGGTGAAATCTCCCCTTCGTATGGAAGGTAGAAAAGACTGGTGGAGGTGGCAAATAATATTTGGTTTAAGCTAGCGGGAGAAAGAGGGATACCGAGAAAGGCAAAAATCGTTTCGGCCGTCTTCTGAGGAAAGCTCACGACATCTTCAAACTTGACCAGCTGATAGTTTGTTGGCAGCAGGTCCCCGTTTATTCTCAGAGCTGCGGCTGTGTTTGCCAGCCACAAGTGGGACAGTATAGAAACAGCGTTGGAATCCGAATTTGAAAGTTCTTTTCTTAACGATTCGTATTCAAAGGCATAGCCTTCATTTACGCTACATTTTCCTTTACCATTCTCCACTTTAAACATCGCCGCCAGGTGTTGCGGAACGTTTTTCAAGGAATAAAGGCTCGGCTTATTTTTGTACAACACGGAATAGACCCACGCCCGTGGGTCCCTCACCACGTATAACGCTCTCATCGACGGTCCCAGGATCTCCTGAAAGAAGGGAAGCTTTAACGTCCAGCTCCCGCTACTTAAACTCAGCACAGGTCGTGCGTTTGGGTAATAGCTGAGACGTTTTCTCAGCTCCCTAATATACTCAGCATCTTTATCCTGGCTCCCTCTTACCCTGCTTCTTTGCTCCGACAAAGATTCTCTCTTTCTGGATCTTTTCTTTTTGTCCCTGCTCGTGGCAGAATGCTGAGCGACTTTACCTTTGCTGCCTTCATATAAATTAATGTTTTGTAAGTGTAACTTCGTGTCTCGAAACAGAGACTGAAGCCACCCTTGGATAAGACGAAAACGACCACTCCGGACATCGGAAACCCTCCATTCACATGGATCTACAAAGGAATCAATCCCAAATTCAGTTTCGGGGATTTCGAGATAGGGTGCGGGTATCCTGATGTATAAGAAATCGCTGCTGTTGAAAAAAAGCTGTTTTAAAATTTCCGCCCCAGAGGCGGGAAGTGAAGTGACAATAACATCTGGCAAAACAACAGGGTTTCCTTCTAATTGTTTGGCTTTATTGCCTTTACCATGTTCTAGTCCTGTCCTGTCACCGTTCCACTTCGCACAGAGGGGCTGCGTGCACACGCTCCACACGTCCACCAACTCGATAATCCACAGCGTAACCACCAGCATCAGGATCCAGCGCAAAATTTTACCGAAGGACACGTAAAACCGCCAGTGAAAAGCCAGGATGACCAAACTAACCCCCAAAACCAACCCCGCGACGATGTTTACTTTGAATCCAAACGGGAAAATCGTCCTCCCGCTTTGTATTCGCTTTCCCACAGGTTCGGTACCTACAGCAAACTTGGTCACCGTGTTTTCACGGACAACTTTGGCAAACCCACCGAATCCCAAGTAATCGAACCTTGTCTTTAAGTTCTGAAACTCAGTCGCGACAGAGATGGTGTTTTCAGTGTTGTTGACATTGAGTGAAATCTGAAATCCAGACTTTGCGTTGTCGACGAGTCTGCAGTGAGAAACATTGACGTAGGGGCCGTAGAAAAGGTAAACGATCCTCGTGAGCGTGTTTTTCATCGGAAAGGTAACATTTACAAACTGAGTCCATCGTTTTTTGAATTCAGCAGCTTGTTCTGCCTCCTGTATCCTAGCAACGGGGCTACTCCCATGATGATCGAACCAAAACATCTTGTAGTGGGCATCCCACACATCCATCATAGCTCCATTGTATTTGCTCTTAAATTTATAGGGTATGTACTTAAAATCGATGTCAAGGTTATGAAAAAAGGCACTGACGGAATTAACAGGGGAGTCTTCCTCCTTCTCGATGTGGTCCACTACTAATAACGTCTGAGAGTTTAAGAGCAGCAAGACACGATAGACGCTTTTCAACTTCATCGCTGAGGCGTAAGCAGAGACCGCCTCACCGCTCACAAACATCATGTCCCCAGCCTGAGAGGCCGTTATAATTTCTCCAGCTGAGTCTCCAACCTCCTCGCCGATCCACTTCAGCCACTGGGCGCACTCGCCGAGCTGCCCCTCCCAGGGCTGGTTGCACTGGCTCGTAGGAGACGGAGCAAAGACCAAGACATTGTTCAGGTGGCTGAGTTTAGGTCCATAAAGAGCTTCGGATACGAACACCTGCCCGTTGGGAGCAAAAGTGAAGGAGTTCTGATCAGGGTGTTCGTGTCCTGGATTGAAACTCCTCCACCCATCAATCCAGGCGTAGGGCTGGAAGTGAACGATGTCGTAGACAGCGCGTCCACCAAGCTTTCCAGACTTAAAGGACACGAAAGTGTTTGCTTGACTGTTCGGCAACCCAGCCCCGTACGTGACCACTCCCCAGTTGGGAAACACGTGCATTTTAGCAGCGCCGTAGTCCGGAGGGGGCTGGGGAGCGATCTCAGCCGCGTACCATATGAACTCGGTGTGCAGCGTGCTCCACCTCTGCGCGGTGGACGGCACCATCGGCCCGTCCTTGGGTCTGTGTTTCCTAATCTGCTGCGCCAGCCAGTTCCCGGCTCCGTTCTTCATGACGAACTTATCCAGGAAAACCAGCTGGCTCTCAGGACCGTAAAACCAGTTGTAATTAGAATCCGCCACGCCCACAGTCCTCTGAAAGCCCGGCAAGAGGGTGGCGTAGTAAAACCAAAAGTGCATTTTGAGCCAGTTGTTATCCAGGTTGTTAATGCCGAAGTGGCGCTGGGCCAGGAAAACATACTGGGTTATCGACTTGGCCGTGTAACTCCCGTAAGCCACTCCCTCATCCAGAGACCCGTCTACAATGTGATTGAGGAGAAACATCGTTTTCTCCATCATGTCGACAACCGCGTGTTTCCAAATATTCGCCTGGTTCCCTTTGTCCACCCCTGCAACTAAAGCCCCGATAAGCAAAGCAAGCATGTTGGTTGCCTGGTGGTTATGGAGAAGCTGCTTTCCCCACGAGCGAATCTTGGAGTACTCGTACATCTCCTCGCTCACAGACCATATTTTCTCCAGGTATTTTTGCCTCCTCTCGTTCCCCAGGGAATTATACAGGAAGTCAAAAGCCGTGGCAAATCCCGTGAGGGAGTGACCCAGCGGGACTTCATCGCCAGGCGCATTCTCCACCAACCAGTTTTTGTAGCCGGACATCCGATCCATGTATTCCAGGGCAAAATCAAGCGCGGCTTTATCTTCGGGGCAGAGCAAACAGTAAAACGCTAGAGTTGGCAGATTGTTCCCATAAATCTCGTTCCACTTTGCGGCGAAATCAGCGTGCTTGGGTGGAGGTAGGTAGTATAACGGGTTGGAGAGCATAACTGTCACTGCACTTCTAATGGCTCTGAAGAGATGAGAGTGGCTCGTACGAGCCTTCTGCCTCAGCGCTGGGACGTCGTCGGCGTCGAAATACAAGCTCGGGTGAAGAACGGTTGTTTCCAGCTTCGGCTCAGAACTGAGACCTTCGAGTTGCTGCTTTTCATATTGATCTACATTTTCTACGAAAGCCGCCCAGTCAGAGTAATTGCTCACGGATTCTTCAGAAGTGAAGACAGCAAACATCGTTAATGCTAGAAATAAAGCATGCCCCGTGAACATCAGAGCCATGATCCATTAGGCAGCTCCTCTTCCCCAGGCACACATTTCCTAGCCAAGCAGTGTTCAGATATCACGCTTTGAGCCAATTATTACAAAAATTAACATCTTAAGGCAGATTTTTTAGGCAAAAAAAAAATACTCAGCACGTACGGTGCATTCTAACAGATACTCGCATTATTTATAACTCGAGTTAACATATTGAAGTAACAAGGCTGTCAAAAAAAATCTCAGGAGCCTTGTCTGTTCGCACTTCTCTCAAACACAACACCGAAGCATAAATAATAAATTTAGAGAATAAGTAAAATCTGAAAGTTGTGCATATAAAGCACAGGTTGAGAACACAGTGACAGACTGAACCTCTGCCTCTCGATAACTTGAAAAAGAGAATCAGAGTCATACATTCACTTTTTTTTTAAAAAAAAGCTTTCAATCAAGTCAAATTCCAACTCTAGAGCTGGCAAAAACTCTTCTAATCACAAATCTATATAATATACTCAAAACAATGGGATGTATTGGATGAAACAGGGAATTTCCAGCACTTTTGAAAAAAAGCTCCCAAACCGAGCTTGTCTTCAGCCTTCCCCTATTTCAGCTTGTACACACAGTCTTTCCATCTTTCTCTTTTGTGACTCATGGAAGAGTGGGGAGGAAAAAAAATAATAAAAAGAGAAAAAGCAACATAAATCCTCCGTTAGCTTCTTTTGATGAAATCGCAGTGTGATAGTACCCACTATCCTCCTCTGCTTGTGAAACATATGTCTGAATTAATTGTCAGAGAATCCTGATGTATTTTCAAGTCTTCTCTCATCTTATCTTCAGCCAAGGACACTCAGGTTTTGCCTCTGCGATTCAGATAATCCTGCTCCTCCCACTGTGATGCAAACGGAAAACACGTGAAAGGCTCAGAAAGCCAAGATTCTTCTGAGAAGAGTCATTTCAGTTTTATTGCCTCTTTGCACGTTGGTTCTTCCTGTGTGAAGAAATAAAAAGTTCTGTGAAGCTGGGAAAGAGTCAGAACACACCACACCTCGAATCCTGGGGTCAGTTGTGGGCCCCTCAGCACAAGAAGGATGTTGAGGCT
>WAAB01017053.1:16689-112535 GCA_013389865.1 Piaya cayana | reverse complement strand
CCAAAAAAACCTCAAACCAAAAACCCTGTATAAATTTTTGTTTAACTTGGGTGCATCTGATGACACTGGCTCAATGAGTTTCTCCAGTGACCTTTGCATGGCTATTGCCACCGGCCCAGCAGGTGACATCAGATGTTTGCCATCTCCAGCTGTGGAAAAGTTTCATCTATAACTCTCACAATACAGCAAGCAGAAGAAGAAAACAATAGCCATTCTGCTCTGGCTGGTTTCATAACTGCAATTTAGCTATTGATGTAAAAATGTATAAATTCAAAACAGAAAGACTTTGATTTTGAAAGTTATAGATGCAGTCAACTTTTCCTTTGTTACTGGTTGGGTTTTTTTTCTTTTTAATATATTTTGGTCCACCTCTTACTTGTTCACCTCTATTCTGTTACAGGAAAACCAACAAGTGAATCAACAAGCGTTTGTGCTGCTGCAGCCAGTTAGTCCATGGGGCAACAAAAATAAAACTAATGTGTAGGAATGTTAAAAACTGGTTATGTTCCTGTTCAAAGGACAAACTCTGCCCTGACAGACTAAGCTGACAGCAGAACAAGCAGATACAAACTCTGCCTTTATCAAGCATTTCCTCTAAATATCTTTGGATAGCTGAACTGTGGTATCCAAAGAAGAAAAAAAACAACCTCTCCCTCTCATACACTGCCTACAAGAAAAGGCTGAGTTTTGCCAGAAAATCTGTTCCCAACACATTCTGCTCATGCCTTAAAAAAAACCCCAAAACAAAACCAAAAATAAAATAAAATAAAAAAATAGAAGTATTTTGCCCATGTTTTGGAAGGTCTTCAGGGAGCAATTCCCCATGGAAACATCCACCTGGCCCACACAAAGCAGAACCCCCCATTCCTACATCCTTCTAGTGGTTTCTCTTCCTTCCCCAGTCTAAGCTGGAAAGGTAAGTAATTAATACCTTCTGACCTAATACAAAACATTTCAGTGTTACATGTTCCCTTTGCTTTAGCTTAAAATCTTGAAGGCCCTGTTTCTTCAGCAGATAAAATTCCTAAGCCTCAGAAACATGTCTGCCACCCTACACTCTCCTCAAACCCCCCCAAAAAAAATTACAGTTTAAACGAATGATTGGTGAGGAGACTCAGGGCTCTAGGTCCACCGCTGCAGTTTAGTAACATGGGACTTAGTCCTTTTGTCTGTTCCCCCAACATTAACCAACACCCCAAATAAATAAATAAAGTAAATCCTGGTTATTGAACCTGGGAAAGCATTTCTGAGATACATGGATGAAAAGCACCTGTTCGCTGAGTGATATTATTATCTTCATGACTATTATTTTTAACAATGCGTTTGTTATCAAGTGTAGGTGAGTGTTTTTATTCCTCCTGTCAGAGATGACCTGTTTTGTGTTCACCTTTGGATGGTCAGAGTCCAGAAAGGATTCTTTTATTTCTCTGCCCCGAACCAAATTCCAATAATTAACATGCAAACAAACGAGCAAGCAAACATCTGAAGCCCCGGGAGGGCAGGTGCTGCTTTTCTCCACTTAGCTCCAGGCCACCCTTCTAGGCTGCAGAATTCAAGTTTACACCAGTGCCTCCACACTGAAATACACTTTCTTGGAAAACTCAGGAGCAGGTACTCAACCTCCCTGCACACGCACAAACAGCAAGAATTTCACTTAAGTTAAACACCCCCCCCAAAAAAATAAACATAAAGAAAAAAAAGAGTGAACTAGTCAAAATCCTGCAAACCGCTTCCTAAAATCCTCTTCTTGTCTATGTGACAAGGTCCCAGTGCTGTTCTTGGGAGTGATGGCCGCAAGGCTTTTCACACCCAACTTCCCTGCCTCCCTCACAAACACTTAGCTCCAGTTGCCCGGCTATATCTTTATTCAGGGACTGTGCTAAACATAACTGTGCCCTTCCCCTAGCGTGACCCTGAAACCTGTCGTTTACCACAATTGAACCAGAGGGTGGAAATACTACACCTTTGAAAATTCTCTTGGCCAAAAAAATTTTTGTTTTCATCGTATCTCTCAACAGAGCTCCTTTTGTGTGTTCTGTAGGTTACCCTGCTCCCAACCATACCAGCACCTAAAATTGCTTTCTGAGACTTGAATATATTGCTGGCAAGACAATCAATTCAAGTGGTAAGGTGTATAATATTTAGAGATAAAAGATCTAGATATTAAAAAAACCCAATAATAGTAAATTCCTGTAATATGTCTAGTCTGATATGAAAGCTCTCCCTCTACAGAGAGACGTCTGCTGTGATTACCTTACAAAATATTAAAAAAAAAAACCACACACAAAAAATAACTTTCTCTGTGAGAAATAAAAATAAATCCTAGTGCAAATATAAAGCTCTGTAAACCTGGTCCTATGAGAATCTATGGTTAGTAAACGGCAGTTAAAGCAGGTTTATCCTCTCACAGAGAGAGCTCACATCATGGTTTCCACAATGATATGAGTTGGCTTGATCAATCCGCCATTTGAAGTTCCATTGGGGCAGAAGGGGGTGCCACTCTCCGTTTCTTTGGACCATCGATTCACTTCCTTGGGGGCAGCCACCGCTTTTATCCTCTGAAAGAAAGAAGAAAAAGCAAAGGTTAGAGGATCAAGCAGCCCCTGCATCTCCATGGAGGACGGCACAGTCGGAGGCTGGTGACCATCAGAGTTGTGCGTAAGCTGCGTGGCTCTGCAAGTCCGCGGGGACAAAGGCTGCAGAGTACCACACTCAACTTCTGCTCAGCTGCAGAGCACACTTGTTGCAAGCAAGTCAGACACGAGAGGGCATTCGCTATGTGATCCAGCATCCTGCAAGCCGGGCTTTCAGCACTGCAGCTGCTGCTCAAATTACATGTGTTCTTCTTCCTCATTTAGAAACAACTCTGCCTTTTAGCCCAGCCCTTCATTGCCAAGTGGCAACTTCTCTCCTACATCTCAGTTCACAAAGGAAGAACTAAATGGCATCTGACCAGTGTTTACTCTCTTTCCTAACATGGTCTTTGAGAAGTGTTTTTGGCTACTTTTACACTTGTGTTTCAATAGACGGTCACAATGTAGGCAGAAAAACAAACACTCATGAATGTGCTCTGGCCACAGCTGAAAAAGACCATTAACACTTGGAGGAAAACAAATACAAGTGTTTATGCCCTGGGAAATGTTTTTCTTTAATTCTAGTCTCTCTTTTTTCCTAACCCGAAGCGTCCCACTTTCTCTTCTCTGGGCTGCATTTAGGACTGTCTCATTAGGCAAAGACAAAACTAATTTGAAATCTTAGGAGAGAATTGCTGAGTTTCATGCTTGCCCAGTCTCTAAAAACCTTCCACTGGAAGAAAAACAAACCAGGGGAACCTGTGCTGAACTGCAGTTCCCCTGTGTGAAGGCTACGCCTGAGTGCCACACAATCCACAGGTGGGTCTGAATTTCCCTGAAACTCAATGAGCTTTTAGACAGATGGGTTCGACCCAGGTCTTTCTTGTTTTCTCAGTGATTTGTAGTATGGTGCTTCCTTGTCCCTGTGGGCTGGAGAAGAGAGATCTGGCAATCAGGCCCACCCCAGTTCTTGGGTGCTTGTTCGTACATGGAGGCAACAATTAGCCAAGGAAGAAACTGCAGATGCGGGACACAAGTAAAATCAACTGGTGTTCGTCTGAGGACAAAAGGTTTCATGTTTGTTCTCCTCCTACTTTTTGCCCAAAGGACAGGTGATCTTTAATAGTCTTATTCACTGCAGGAGGGGCACCCAACTTTCCCCTACCTGGATAAGGTGGTAGCTTTCCAAACACTGCTTATTTTGTATAAAACACAGCAAGTTAAAGTTCCCTTTCTTCTCTAGACAAACAATCACTTGCTCTTACCTCTATAAGCGACCCATCTGACTGTATGATGCGGATGACCATCACCATAGGGATGCAGATCATGGAGGAAAGGGCAAGAACCCAGCCCAGGCCAATCGCCCAGTCTGGGTATGTGTAGACCTTGTTGTAGGTCAGTGGTTTGTACTTGGCCAAAGAAAAGATAAAGCACCCCTGTGGATGAGAAAGGGAAACAAAGTGAGGCTCAAAAAATGCTGAGCAGCAGGGCTCTGGTGCCATCAGTGGCCCTGAGGAAGACAAGCCATGGAAGGCAGAGCCAATGGATACCTTATGTATTTTAAACCAATGCTTTCATTTAACCAATTGAAAGAGCGTCTTCATGTGCTTACAGGTAAACTGTTGCTTGGCAATAGGGTGTTAAGCAATGGTGCTGAATGCTGCAGTGTGCTGCCTGTTCCTTTCTTTTCAGGGCTCAAATAGTTACTGTACATTGCAAGGAGCTTACTGAGATGTTCTTTGCAACAAGTGAAATACTTCAAGCTGAGTGTCTGCCTCAGGTTGCTCACGTCTTTTTGTTAAAAGAGCCTAACAGTCCTATTGCTTAAGGTAGGAATTGTTCTTTGGAAGGTGAGTTATCTGTGTCATGAATGTAATATTTTGCCAATCCTAAGAAAAATCCACCCAAATGTAACCAACTGCAATTTGTGCAGGTGCAGCAGAAAGCTGTCACCTTAACAGCTAACATCTGAGAAGATGATGTTTTGAGGGGTATGGTCAAACTTCCAGTGGCTCTGTGCAAATCGGCCTAGTAATGTAACAGCCTTCACTTGAAGAGAAGCAGTAAGGGGCAGCTCAGAGATGCCATGTTGAAGACTTGAAACAGCATAGGTCAATACTCACCACACAAAGAACTGGTGTGATCACAATCCAGCTCCATTTCATCCAGGGACCAGGTCTGTATCCAATCATATCCTCAATGGCATCATAAATATTATCAGCGCCTGTAAAAGTGAATGCTTTCATCAGAACAGAGCATATAAAAGACAGGTAAAGACTGCAGGACTACAGCTGCTTTCCTAGCCCCCCCAAGGAGTATTAATGGGAAGGTGAAGGTGTCAGATGTATCATTCAAACACTTCTCATGGCTGTTAAGTTCAAGATGATTTTTTTCTCCTTGAGAAGCTCAAAGGTTGAGGGACTCATTCAACATACACATCTCTCATTTTCTGGGTGCAGGATTGCAATGCTAATCCCTCCTGCCCCATCACACACCCACTGCTACCCAACCCAGGCTCTCACTGAATTCGATCACCATCATAAGGACACAACAGCAAATAGTACGCCCAGCCTCTACAGAAATTTGACTGATGCAAAACAAAGGTTTTGTTTTGCTTTCTTAAGAAGGAATACATGAAGAATCAAGGAAATTACCAGTCCCAACTGGCAAACTTCTTCTGATCATTCCTGAGCTACCATCTTAGGCAGTTACAGAGGCTGCTGTCAGACCCTGGTACTCGGCATCACTAAAAAATAATGGGACAGAATACACTTCCCTGTCAGCTTTCTTTCTGCATTTTCTATTTGGTTGGCTTGCCCCTTGTGGACATTGCAGCTCTGAAAGGAAATTCTCTGAGACAAATAGAAATTTTCACGGCTGGCCAAACTTTCAACTCTCATTTCTAAACTTAACACATGTAAACGCTTAATTGTGCCTTTATTAATTAGCAATGGAAAAATACTATTTTTTTTGTGGAAAAACACTGGAGGCTGGCTTCATCCCAGATACAAATTTGTCTCCACGAGGTCAGTGCAAACTTACATTAATGGCATGGGTCTGTTGCTGGGAAGAAGATTCTGGGGTGGCTGATTAAGTGTTTGGCTAGCAAAATTGTCACTGACTCATCAGAATGTATCAGATGAAAGGATTCTCACTTACCATAAACCCAGGCTACAGCAATACATTCAAAGAATGCAACCCACAAAAGGCATACACCACTAGCTGCATAGTAGTCAAAGAGTTGAAAAACATACATGCCACCCTGTAGAAGAGAGAGACACACAATGGATCAGGATCCAACAGGAAAAAAAAAATTAAAACTTCAGGCTCGGCCCTCAGTAACATCCATCAACATATCTTAATGATTGCTGTCTAACAAGAAGAAATATCAAACTAGTAGGTAAGGTAAATATTTGGCATTAGCTTCCCCAGAGAATAAGCATGTTTACTACAGTTAGCATTCCAAACGACGATTAAACAAAATTAAGCCACTTAGTATAATCTACTGAGACACTTAAATTTTTCCTTCTTAGAAGTATTTTAGGATACGCAGTTATAGAAACAAACGTTGTAAAGAGATAATAGGTTGCTCTTAATGCAATTAACATCTTCAAAATATTAAAAATGAAGTCATTTAATCAGAAAGGTCTTTATTTATGAACTGAGCATAAGAATTTTTTCATGCGAATACATAATTTTTTCTGTTTTCTTTTTTTCCTCTTTACATACCTGCACTTTTACTTGAAAAACTGTTTGTTATGCACCTATGTTGCAGGTCCTATTTCAGTTCCCTTAATTGTGCTCTTCAGTTGTTTTTAAAATCTGGCTTGTATTTTATTTTGGAGATAAATATCACAGCAGTGCAGCCACTGGAACATATTCTCATCTTGTTTATACCAGAATAAATCCAGTGGTATTTAATTGATTCAGATCTGCGTAACTAAGATAAAAATCTCTTTCCCTGCATGCACTGGATAGATTCTTAATCTGCTCTGCTGAAGGTTCTAATTACGCTTCATCATTTAGAGCCAGATGTTAATATTCATACTCATGTTGATTAGTACCTGAGATCAGATTGAATTTAATGAGATTTCCTTTCTCTCTGCCTCTAACTGAAAAGTGGATACTATAGCTGCCTTTCAAAAGGCTTTCAGATCTAGGGTTGAAAGGTGCTCTGTAGATCTAAAGAGCACCACTCCTCTTGAGTGACTAATTCCGTGCAGTCTCACTCATAGCCAAAATTTATCTAAAATTACCTAAAACAGAAGGCAATTTCCAGCACTGGTGCTACTTACCTCAGTCACCATAGTTAGTCCCAGAAGATAGCTAAGGAAACATACTATAGCGATGAAGATTTCCCGTCGGTAACCCTTCCTTAGGAAGGATGGGTGCAGATCAACTAATGATGTGATCTGTCCTTCAACTTCAACAAACTAAAGGGGAAAAACAACAACAAAGAAATGTGACTTCAGAACTATCCTCCATGCATTTTATCCATGCTCATACTTGAACAAATGCTACACAACCTAACCGCACTCTATGACAAAATGCTGCTCTGAATAAACTGGAAACCATTCTTTTGTAAACCAGAGGCTGAACCGTGGGGATAGTTTTCAGGTTGGAACAAGCTTTCAGAATTTTCATTCATTTCCTAGCAGCCCAAAGGGGCTCTGTAAATGCAAGCCACAGGGATAAAGGAACTTAATTTGATGGCAGGAAAGCACTTACGTGGCTTTTATGATGTAGCCATTCCAGATGAATATAAGGTGTAGGCTAGAAAAGAGGCAGACACTCAAAAAAGTCAACGCTAAGATAGTACTTCCCAGCCTTTTTTTGATGTGCCAGAAAACCTCACAGGTACTAGTTAGGTTAATTCCACAGCTGGATATAAATACTACTCTTGGGTTCGCTAGTGAAAACTTTGATGTGAAATAGCAGTACTTCTTGACTGAACTCGCCTTTTCTGAACCTGTGGGTAGAGCATTTCTGACTGAGGCTCTGGGGTACTTCCACAGCAATAACGGAGCTGTTGATACACTTCCCACTCAAAGATTTGGTAAACTATTTGCATGTGTAAAGCAAAAATGAAACTCTGAATAGACGAGCTAAAAATCGTGCTTTATCTAGCTTCTTGATAACTGTATTTGTACTTACTTGCCATTTGAAAACTACATGTAAGATGTGTAACTTGAGTTTAACAAATAACCCAAACTGGATTTGAATGAAAGTTTAAAGTTAATTGAAAACCAGACGCATTTCACCCACGGAGAAAAGCAACTACTGAACTGCACCCAAACAAAACCAAAGAAGGGATGATTCAGCTAATCTGTACTCTCCACCTGCCAAGGTACAAAACCACTAAGTTAACTGAAGACAGGAGAATACAATATCATGGCTGCCTCTGTAGAAATTATCGTCACTTTAAGTGCATACATCATCTTATAACCAAGAAGTTATCACACGGACTCTATGAAATAGCCTCATTTCAAGAAAAGTTATCTTTTCCTGCTGAGTATTTATAGTGCCTTGTAATAGCTCTACCCATTTTGACCCCGGGTAGAAGCTCCATTTTTGGAAATACAGACCATTCTGCAAACCACCAGATTTTGCTGCCTCCTGACTTGTTACTTTGATTTCTGTAAAACTGGTTTTCTGTTTCAATGCAACCCTTTCCTTTGGGCTGATTTGATCTTAAACTGCTCTGGCATTCCAAAAACCTGCTTGACTGCACTCCAAAAAAACAGAGGGGTGGAGAAGAGAAATTAAGTGCTCCAATTAGTTTTAATCATTGTATGCAGTGAGGAGCTTTTAAAAATTACTAGACAGATTGCAATTTGCATAAACACAGGGTTTTTGAACCACAGCATTGGGTACTTTTACACTTACTTTGGAACAATAGAAAGTTGTTCACTAGAGTTCAAAGATTAAGCCGTAAAAAGCACCTTAGGGCAAATGGAATATGAAAAATGTAGGAGATTAAGTATGCAACAGATCTCTCTTCATACAAGAGACCATTTAGGCTAAATGAGCACTTCATCCTTACTAATTGGGTTTTTCTAACCTTAGTAACTTTTCCCATTTGAGTGTGGAAAGCTCCCTGTTGCCCTGAAAACTTCAGCAATTCTGAATGTGTAGTTACTGCATAACCCCTGGTGACCCATGTTTCCTTGTAAGTGGAATATCTGGAAATGATTTACAGCTTATTTTGCAGTACTTAGTCCGACCAAACTTCTCTGATTTGTTTCATGCTCACCAATTATATAGCATATTCTGCTATGAATAAGTACAACTGAACCAGAGATGTTTTCTGGTCCGTTTGGAGGTACTGAATGTACACTGGTGATGTGAAAGTCGACTGCATCCCACATCGTTGGACACTTTCAAGCCCAAGGCCACCTAAAAGGCTGTGGCTTTCTCCTCTGACTGTTGATAAAGCCACCCTGGATACACTGTACGAAATATTTTGTGGTTTTTGTGCCTCAAGGCAGCTTTGCTTTTCTTATTTTGGCACTTGGCAGCTGTTAAAGCCTGTATTCCTAGTAGTTATTAATTCTTACAAAGTGTTTTAATGATGGGTTTGTGTATTGCAGGTGATCCCAATGGCACAAAATTTGTGGAACAGATTGCCGCAGCCTTTCATGTTTTTAAAATGATTAATCTCATCTCCAAAGTAGAAAAACAACGCACTGTGACCAAAATGGTGGCACTTTGAGCGAGCTGAGAATGATATTTACATTAGGGAGTACTGCCTTGGTTTTGTGGACTCCATTAACTTGTAATGACTGAGACTTATTGAGCAACACCTTACTGACCGTCAACCAAGAGATTCATCAAATCCAGCTCCTATACTAAAAAGCAACCCAGATGAATTCTGAACTCATGCCTGTAAAACCAACTTTTCTCAGTCAGTAGCGCTGAGATGAGTATCTTAAACATAATACTAACCTGGCTATCCAGTCCAAGCAACAGAAGCATAATAAAAAAAAGGATTGCCCAAAAGGTGGGCAGTGGCATCATGGACACAGCTTTTGGGTAGGCAATGAAGGCCAGGCCTGGACCTAGAGAAAAAGAAAATAGGAAAGGGGCAAGGGAAGGGAAGAGAAATAGTAAGTACCAGCTTTTTGGCAAAGGTAGCCACACTCAAATGCAGGAATGCCTGGTTCCGTTCAGATAAATCCAAACGAGGCTGGAAATACCAGAAGTGAAACAGTTTGGCTCTTTTATCTGAAATCGAAGCACGCATGACTACAGCAGAAACCACAGGCAACCCCCCGAGGCCATTGCTAACAGATTACCAGTTTTAACATCTGTCTCTAACATGCTAATAATGGAGGTGGTCCTACCCCTGCCCTGCACAGACACAGGGCAGTACTAGGGGCGGGGGGAGAAGGGGTGACCCAGGGGAATGGCTGAATCCCACTGCTAGCCTACATGGTCACAATGAAGATGATGATGATGAAACTCTTTTGCATGCAGGGAAAGGACTCCGCTACAAACATTCCCTGGGATCTTCACCTCACTCTATATGCAACTACTGTCTGCCTCTGAATGCAACCTCCAAACCTAGCATGGCTTTTCTAGAGCGAGGTTTGCAGCCCTGGAGTCTGCTCCTTTGCTCCTGCAAATCCTTACTGCTGCACTGAGGTAAGCAAGCTACTCCTAGTTATATTAGCTGTGGTCTCTGAAATAAATGCTTCCTGCTGTTAGTAACTGTTGGTATGTAAAATCACTCTGTATAAAATCACTTCCCCGTGCTGACGCACTGCCTCTTCCTACCTGGCCAGCCTAGGCAGACCTGCCCTGGTGATGCTAATACGACCAACATCAGCCCCAACTGCAGGACAGATTACAACAGTCTGGGAGGACCAGCAGGCTGGGTCTAAGAGCCTGGCTTCTCTTCTTGAGAAACCAAAGCCTTGCGTGCAAGTGCTCATTGCTAGATTGTGTCTCGTCTGTGCTGTGGACCAGATGGCACCTCACTCATACCCACACACTGAGCACATGTGCAGTGCTCTCGCATGTTAATCTTCAGAGGCGCTCTCACCCTCACCCGGAGCTAGGTGCCATCAGCTATTGCTTATGAGAGCTTTTGCTGAGAGAGAAAGAGCCCTCTCCAAGTGGGAGACAGGAACACTAGCAATCTGGTATTTACAGCAGGCTCTCCAAGTGGCCATAGAAATTTTGTGAAGCCAACAAAAAATTCTGAGGGCAGATTTAAATTCAGATTAAACCTGGGAATGCCTGGCTCATTCTGCTTGTTTGTTTTAAGGAGCCTCAAAAAACAGCATTTTCCAGGATTTTGAAGTGGATTCAAATAATTTTCAATAGGGATTTTTTTTTTTTAACTTCTGCTGAGCAGGGAAAGAAATCTTATCTCTGATCTGTGCAGAAAAATCTCTAACACTGCTCTTCCTACCTCCCACTTTTCCTTTCCAACAAGATGGAAAAAGAAGCAAGAGAAAGAGGTAAAAAAAGATGGCTTTTTTTCACACTAAAGAGAATTTTAAGTCACTGCAACTATTTGAACAGAAATAAATACAAATTAGCCAACGATCGAGCAACTAATTTTATTTAAAATGAAACACAACTAAGATTCTGTATGACAGAAGGTACCAAAAAAACTGGTGAATGTCTCAAATTTTGCAGGGGCTTTGCTTTTCCCCCCTAATTCAGTGAATATAGTAGATCCTTCCAGAGGGGAAACTGTTACCAGATGGCATTTCAAGCTGATCTGTGCAATTAATGAGACAGATGCAAAATTGTTCTCCTCAAAACTTAATGCAATTTTGAATGCTTTGGCCAGTAGAACTATCACATTGCACTGTGATACAGTCTAATACTAAGTACCCTAAGCCCTGCGCTAGCTTTTATATGTCAACACTCAGTTTCAAAGAGAAGTAAGTCCATTTGAAAGGAAATGTTCCTGGCATCCCCTCAATTGAACATAAATAATCTAAAAATTTAATTTGAAACTCTCATGCCCTGAAGGGTGTTCTAAAAAAGTGAAGCACTTGTGGCTGCTATGAAGAGCTGATTAGGATTGCCCCAGTCCTAGCCATTCGCTGGCCATCGGCTCATGAAATGCTGCAGCACGGCTGGAGGGCACTGCGGAGGCAGAGAACGGGAGGGCACTAGGAAACCCATGGCGCTATAGTCAGGTCTGCTAAATCTGAAACTGTTTGCAAATGGGATTAAAAAAATAAAAAAGGTAAATCTTGTACTGTTTTAACTTCCAGCCAGAGATGTAGCACAGATTAAACAGGTCTCACTATGGCTCTGGTGAAGCTCCACTATTTTCCTCTCTCCCTTTAAAAGTATTTCTGAAAAAAAAAAAATCAAGCTCTATTTATTAAAAAAATGCTTTCACTGGCAAGTTAGAAGGGTCTAACTTAACTGTTGTGTAAACCTATTAAAGCCAACTAAGGCCAGCAGCACTGACTCGTACTTTAAGCACAAGCCAGACCTTGCTGACAAGTTTGTCAAAGGGAAATTGCACCAAGGCTGAATTTGGCACAGATGAAAAATGTGACCATGAGATTCTGCTGTCAGTAAATTTGTTCATGTTCCCCTGGTTTTCAGGAGGGCAAATAAGGAAACAAATGGTGTCACGCATCAGGCAGGAGGGATTTAACTCACTGAGCAGAGATGGGGGTAGCAGGAGGTCTTGGTCCCATGGACAATGTCCTTTCCCCAGCACTACGGCCAAGTGACAGCACCTTTGCTCACATTTTTTTCTGACCCAGTGGAGTGGTTCTGACCTTCCACCATAAAAAAACAAGGAAGGGAAAGCCAAAAGCTCAAGTGCCTGCTGTGCTGAGAAGCCAGCAGTGGGACAGCAGTGGCAGCTTGTGCTTCCTCATGGCCCCGCGTGGGTCCTGAGATGCTCATCCCAGGGGGACCAAGTGGTCTCCAGTGGCTCTGCACTTCATCTCTGCTGAGAAGGGCAGTGAGGAAACCCTTTGGAAGTGGTTTGGATAAGTTTGGATAATTTTGGTAATATTTATGGTCATATAAAAATGGACCTTAGGATTTCAGCCAAGACCAGCCAGTGATGATGGGCAACCCACTGAACAGCGAGATGGCTGCAGTCACTGGCAATTAGTGACTAGGTCTGAATTCAAATAAAGTAGAAACCCTGAAGGAACTGACAACAAAATATGCAAAAAAAACCCCAACGGCAAGTTCAGAAGCTAATCAGTGCCCTCATTGCCATGTTGAAGCAATAGAATCCCTCCTTTAGAAAAAAAATGCTTTTTGAGCTGTTGATGAAAAAATGCTATGTAAACACTAAGTCTGCTAGTTAATTTGTATTTAAATGTTACATATCAACCCAGTGTTACTATAAAATTGCTTAACTCTAAAAATGACAAGCAACAGGAATAGAACTTCCTGTTTATCAGAGATTTCATATTAAAATTTAGAATAAATATTGACCAGCTAAAAACCTAACATGGAAATATTTAAAAATGCTACTCTTGGAATCAATCCAGCTACATATTAAAAAAATGGGGTTATTTATGATTCATTTAATAGGATTAATTTCCTTGCTTCCTGTTTCCAAACAAAGCAATCAACCTCCTATCAAAATAAGCATTATGGCCAAGACCGTTAACTAATTGCACTTGCGAGAGGTATGCCAACTGCAGCCACCCAAAAATCCAGCAGTGCCACCAATGAAATGTCATTATTTTTCATTAGCTTTTGTGAAGTAACATATTTCTCTTAAAGACTTTACTCCCAGAGACGTGATTAGAAGATCTATTGACTTTTTAATAGCATGTTTGTGTATGAAAGCTTTCCAATGCTATGCAGATAAGCTAAGATTGCTCAAAAAAAAAAAAGAGAGAAATGCCAAAAGTGCACTCAGCTGACACTGTTACTACCTGAATTTGATCAGCTTTAAATCTCGTGACTGTCAAGGCCTGACTTATTATTTTTGAACAGTAACACCCATCTACTCTGCCTGTTCTACGTGAAAAAAATATGGTTATACCTGCCCTCGTGGACAAGGCATGCACAGAGAAAAAATGGTCATCTGTTTTGTGAGATATATTCACATGCTATGAGGATTTTGCCTTCTTCACCTGTATGCATACAGCCAAATGTTAATGGGGAGGACACTTCGGAAATAAAGGAGGAAGCTAAGTGTACATCCAGTTTTAAATGGACTTCTCACAGGTCTATCAACTTCACCCTGAAGCTACAGAGGACAATGGCAGGACTGCAACAACTAGAGTTCCTGTGGATTAAGTGGTCCACAGAACCCAGGAGGTGGAGTTCTCCAACTTCTCCTGCCCTTCAGTGAGACTTAGGAATATATGTGTGTATGCCCCTTCAAAAGGCCAACGTAATAGTCCCACTGCAGCGCTGCACTGCGAGCAAGCAAAACTAAGCTATGAAAAATACATATATGCTGGCTATTTGCATTTGAATGAAAATAAATAAGGAAGGATGGAATAAATTCTTGAACCAATGACATTCTGGATCCTAGATAATGGTGTGGCTACCTTAACTCTGATCTCAACTCAAATGGTTTAGCGCATTCTAGGGAATGTATTTGCTGCCCTGTTAATCAAGACAGAGTAAACAGTACCACCCCAGCTAACCCTTACTGCTCTAGATGAAAGCCCAAATCAACAATACGCTTATTTTTCTGAAGATTATGGGAAATCTTGTTCTGTTTTTATTGCTTAGATGTTAGCTGATTGAGTCTGCAGAACTTTGCTCACACGCTAGGCGGCAGTGCCCACCACCACTGCCACCGATACCATCGTACCTGACTCTGCCACATCAGCAATGTTCACCCCTTGCTCTTGTGCCATGAAGCCCAGGACGGAAAAAATTGCGAAGCCAGACACAAAACTGGTACCACTGTTCAGGCATCCCAGCAGCAAACAGTCCCTAAGTCACACATATGTCATGGAGCAAGTTAATTAAAAAAAAATTAACCCATTGTCCCTACTTTATTTACATAATTTAGCTAAAAAACTAAACCCCCTTGGATGGAAACTTGCCTATAGCAGTTGTATTTGTATTTGTTGTAGCTCCCCAGGGAAGTCATTGCTCCTAAGCAGATTGCATATGAGAAGAAGATCTGTGTCCCTGCATCTATCCAGACCTAAAGGGAAAGACAGAAGGACTGTTATTACCAGTATCATTGTACTGCAACACTCGATGCAAACACACAGTTCAAACTATGCAAAATCAACAAAATACTTGTTTCCAATGCAGGTGATAGCTAAAGGATCAGGGAGAGAGGGAAAGAGAACATCACATTTGCAAGTTTGGCTTTTATAAGGAAAAGAAAATTGTTAGCACCAAACCCCACAAGAATATAATTTCTACAACAGTCCCTGTACCCCATTCCCAGAGATGCTCAATATTTCTAGTTTCTTAGTCATTCAGCAGATCCTTCCTGCAGGCGCAATAATAAATGTATTCCAGTGCAACAGTAAAAGCAGAAGTATATATAATATTGCTCATTTTTGTTGTAACTCATTTCAGTTAGAATCAGCTGACAGAGTCATTAAGCTGCGGATGTGAAAAGCTTGAGAAAGACGTTTGTGTATCTGGTTTGTTTATTTTTGTAGCTTTCTGGTTGTTTTTGTATCTGTTCAAATACAAGATAAAAAGCCATAGGGGTGGGGAAAAAAACAAGCAAAATACAATGCACTTTATAAGATAAGTATCTGATCTCAGTCTCATGATTCTTTCTCCTGATTACAATTAAAAAAGACACCCATACACAGAGTGAAATAACAGTACGCTATCAACTTCTCAGTTAGTAAATACGTAGCAAGCTATCAAAAGGCACTCATTGAATGCCATCTGTCCGCTTCTTTCAGGTAATGCAAGTCTGCTAACACCAGTAGAAAACACCAAGAAGATTGAGTAAGTGAGAATTAAGACTCTAGGCCATTACCTCCTCCCTCCCACCATTGTTTTTCCAGCACCTTGCTGACTGGTATCTCCCGGGAGATGATGCTTTTGCTAGACCGTGGGAGGGGGTCTGCCAGCTCACATGAATCTCATTATTGGCTGATGCTCTGGGCTTAGGGCTAATAGCAGATCATAAAAATGATAGTGTTCCATAAAAAATGATTCATTCATAAAATATAATTGTCTCCTATAAAGAGGGTGTCTTGTATAAGTAGGTTAAGACTAGAGAACGAACTACATTTCCAGAGTCTTTCTTTCAATTATATTTTTCCTACTTCGGTTACTTAGCTAGGGTTGCAGTTTTATTTTAACTACCTCTTCATTAGAAACATATAGAAAAGACAGACACTATTCCCTCTCACTATAGCTATGATGATTTTATTATTTTCAAATACACCTTTTTTCTCTTTTTTTGGGGAGGGGGGTTGGTATCGGGTTTTTTTTGTTTGTGATCACTATTGATTGAAACAACACTGCTTTGCTTATGTATCATGTATTTGCACTCTGTAAGCACAGACAGGATTTATCTAATCACAGTGCACACAGTAAGTCTACCTTCCACTAGCCAGAGCTAAGCTAATGGTAGCTCCTGTGCTTCAGAAAACATTTCTCTCCACCTTTGCATGGGTTTTCATTTTTCTATTACTACGTTCACTTCTTTCCCATTCTCCGCCTATTAAGCAGTGGGAGCTAAGTGACACTGATACTCACAGTTGTTGCTTCTTGTTCCATCTGTGAAGCTCATGTGTCTCTTCATTGAAACTAAGGTCTATCCTCATTAAAAAAAAATCATCTCCCTTACCTTACCAACAAGAAAGCTGAGATTGTATAACGGGACAGAGTCTACAGCCTCAGAGTCCTTTGACATAAAAAAAATACACACGCATACACACACATACATACACATGGAAAGATGCATTAAGACATATAACAGTGACTTTCTCAAGCAGATCTCTGGAAAATATAACCCAGCATTAATGTTCATGCTATATTCGGACCTCTAAAAAGCAGGGGAAGAAGTTCTATTGCCATTGCATCACCATCATCCCCCTCCACCTCCCTTTGCACAGGAAACCATCCCACTCCCCATTCCTGGTTCTGTACCTGTGGGTCAGCTAACCGTGACATATCAGGATAAAGATAAAATTTGATGCCTTCTGCAGCTCCAGGCAGGGTCACACCACGGATAAGTAGAACAAGAAGCATGATGAATGGAAATGTGGCAGTGATGTACACTACCTGGCAATAAAAAAAAGAAAAGGTACATTTAGTCTGTAGCAGCAAAAACAGATGATCTAACAATGGCAATTCAAAGCCCCCTCATAGCTAAAAAGGGCCTAACCCGAGTTTCTCTGTCTACTTTTAGTTTAATGGCCTTTACCACCTTCCTTATCACTTTAAGCCTGAAGGCAACGCAGGTTTGTTAATCCCTCCAGAGCCCCCTCAGACAGCGGTCTTGTCACTCAGGCAGAGAACATACAGGATTTTATACAACCTTTTAACTTTGATAGATTTCTGCCTTTGCTCTGTTAGTCCCCCTCACATGACAAGAGCACCTCTGCCAGGGAATCTGAAGAGATTTCCTAAGAATGCCTGAAGCATTAATTACCTCATTCTTTATTCAAACTTAGAAACTGCAAACCATTTTGAAAGCTCTGCTGCTTTCTCTAACTTTGCTTTGCAGCCTCACTACTGCTCCTACCGGTAAATTCACAAGGCACTTTTTCAGAGATGAAGATAACCTGGTCCATGCTCCTGTGCCTGCCTCCCTTCCCATTGCCTTAAATGCACGAAGCCCTTCAGGTTGGCATCAGCTTCAACAGTGGTAATTTCCAGTCCCATAACTTCATTCTTGCCCTTGCTGCCTATTCAGCAACATCATTACTGGAAACTAAGGCTCTATTCATCCAGTCTGAGAATATGTCTTCATTATCTTTAACCTCTATTCCCACTCTCTTTGAATAACAGCCTACTTCTCTTCTTGTTATCTTCTTATTCATTTGATGAAAGAGCCCTTTTCTTTAATCTCCAGTGTGAGGGTTAATTGAGCTTGTATTTGGACAGTTCTATCTTTAGATCCACACTTTTTGACCTCTAACATTTTGTTTTCTTTGCTTTCACTCATTTTTTATATAATTGCTGTGTTATAGTCAGGAATCGCTACTCTCAAAGAAAGGGCATTTTCCATGCAGTCAGATGATGCCCCCAGGTAATTACAGTTTGCTGCCATGAGTTAAAATGAATTTTTGTTTTCCAGAATTTATTTAACTACAGCAAAGCTCCGGGGATGCACCACTTTTCTTCTTAAGTGCGCCCTCTGAGAATAACAAGGAGAACTCAAAGCCTGCATTGCCATAATAATTCAGAGAGCTGGACTGATTTCATGAAATGAAAGGAAATCTTTTCATATGCACCATTTAAAATTCTCTCCTTAATTTATCTGTGTATTTTTCAGTGACAAATAATATATATTACATATCAGCCTGGTTTTGCCAGACCCAGAAGAATAAAAAGGGGATATTGACGCCTTATAGGTTACTTTAATATAAGCCAGGCTTATGAAAAATCAAAGTTTCTTAGGAAAAAATGCATGCCTTGACATATTTGCAGGAACTGTGTAAAAGACACTCAGAAAGTGGTCTTTGTGCTGCAGGTGAAGATTCTTCTCGTAATGCTGGAGGAATTTTTAAGATCAAGCACATTATCCAAAGCTTAAGCACAACTATTATTTTTCCTTATGATTTCATGTTTATTTGTCCCTTACACTACTATGAAGTTTAAAAACTATGTCTGTGTTTTTTCTTCTGCTGCTCTCCAAGAGCCATTAACACGCTGGAAAGCAGGGAAGTGCTATAAACAACCATCTACTAAAGTAAACTAGACTTCTCAAATAATTCCAGTCCTCCGTTAGAGTTTACAGTTTACTTCTGTTTGACCCCAAAGTTAATGGAGTCAACCAGAGACTTTCCAATGGTTTTGTTGGTCTTTGGCTCTATCCCCACATGAGCTCAGACGCTGTGGAGAAGAGGCAGTGAATTCCTACCAACCGCTTTGCCTTGGAAATGAGACAATTTTGCTAGATTGTCACAAAAATGTTTAGATAACTGGTTTTAAGAGACCTGCTTTCAACCTGTTTCAGCTTTACAGGGGCATGACACAGTGTACCACAGGGAACTTGGAAAATTCTCTCAGAGCTACCATAATCTTAACCAAGCAGACACTAGGCTTGCCAAAGGTCCTGCAGAAACATGTGCTTCCACCCAGCTACCATGGAAGATTTATAGTGTTCACCTTTACTATAAAACTTATGCAATTTTCTCATTGGGTCAATCAATCAGAGGGAAGAGAAAAGCAAACACTTTTGTCAACATATGCTTTAGAGGCGTGGAAACTGTTCTATCGGGGCAAAGATGGCAGGAATCCAGGGTAAGGCACCAGCATGATTTTAATGGCGCTTCATGATAAAAATCACAAAGCTAGACAGAAACAACAGTAAAACAAGTGGTTTGGTCTACAGTGGAACTAATAATGTCTGGTTTTCTATGGAGCTTTCTCTCCTGGTTGAACATGTAACAAGGTGAAACTACTAAATGATGTGTTTTCTGCAGTTGAGGAATTTGCAATTGCTCACTCCTCCTGACTTCTCTGGAGCCTGAAACAAGATGGGTTCATGCTGTGACCTTTCTCTCAGGTGAGACACTAATGGGGTTGCTTCCTTCCACCTAGCTGAGAAGAAACACGTGGGAAGTTAATATCTGGAGACATCTCTACCTCTGTTAGATTTATCTGAAATTCTGCCTCAATTAGCAGCTTCAAAAGCTAAAAGCAATGGCTTCAAAAGCCTTTTCTCATTAAACTAGGCTAAAAAACATTACTGTGTGCATGAGGCAATAACAGCCTGTAATTTGTTTCTTACAGTAGACTAGGATGAGGTTCAGGAACAATTTAACTGTTATCCTTTAGAGAAAAATATGTTCCTAAAAGGCACACGATGAGACTAAAACCACAAACTATCCAGGATCTCTGTTAATGAGAGTGCTTCTAAATAAGTACCTAAGTTTAGTCTTCTGTAAATGAGCGGCATTTCAAAAACTCCAGTAGTTTCCACTGACTTAAAACATCCCCACCACAGCTATGTTAACATCCATCCCACTGCACTGAGAATGAACCTGGCTGGTGTGACAGCACGGACAGGGAGAACAGAGCACCATACACCACATGCGTAAGACCTTCCATGCTCATGACATGCATCAGTGCAACACTCATCCTCAGAGAGGCAAAGTGGTATTTGAACCATGCTGGTTTCTGATGCTTGATACCATTCCAGTAATGGCTATTTGACTCATAGGCATTCTGGGCACCGACAATGACTTTCTGAAGTCAGTTGAATATAAGCTCCTCTTTTATTCAGTGCAAAAAATAGGTATTTTTGCAAGGAAATTATGAGTATCTTTAAGAACAGTATTCCTAACACCTGCTAACAGCAATGACTATAAAAAAGTTAAAAGAGCACTTACTTTCCCAGTGGATTTGACTCCTTTCCAAATGCAGAAGAAACATATGACCCAGACGAGGAGAAGACACAGTGCTAGATCCCACTTGATAATACCAATATCTTCAATTCCTGAGGACAAGCTCAGTACATTGCGCCTGAATAGTTGAAAGGAAACAAAAAGAGAGAGAGATGTAGGAGCTCAGCTGATGCAGGGCCTGGTTGTGATCTTTGAGAGTATGTGATGGTCTATAGGTCAGCAGACACAGGGGCAGATCCCTGCCCTTTGAACACTGCTTGCTCAGTCAGTACGGCTTTTACGAGCAAAGCTGAGTTTTGATGCCCTGTATCTTCCCCAGGTTTGCAGTACTCTTTCGTTAAATATATTGCACAGCATTTAATTTCATGCTTTTTTTAGCAGCCTGTAACCACCTCAGTATGAGATAGGAAAGTATGCTCAAAGTTTTTTTTCGTGGGTCTCTTCCAACCTGGTGATTCTATGATTCTATGAAAGGGAAAGTAACACAGGGAACTGTCACTCTGTGTGGTCTTGCAGAGAGAGGGCTGGAGCTGTTATTAGTTCTTCCCCCCCATAGCCCCTACACACAAACAGTGCCTGGGTGTGCTGCCGTCTGCCCTTAGCATCATCGCCACCAGGGTCTTGTTTAGCTAACTCCAGATATTTGGTAAACTTCCTTCTGTCACTTAGTTTAATAAATAAAAAGTGATTCCTAATCTGGGTGTTAAGGGACCACCAGATCTGCTTCTGAGGGGAAAAAAACACTAAGGCTTCTCTCGTTTGGTACCTGCCATGGGTCATACTGACTTAAAACTGTGGGTTTTAGTTCTGTGCGACATACAGTGTCCTTGCACATTGGACAGATCTTATCATACATGATACTTGCTTCATTTGTCATATATGTATGAAAGAATAAACTGCTTCTTACTGTTCACTTAGTAAATGAAGCTACTCAACTCTGAAGTTTCTTCAAGTTTCTTTTTAAGTGAAGGAGAATTCTGACCTCAGTCACAACAGAAATGCATTGTTCCACAACTAATGAAATGAACTTGCTACCTGCAAAATTGTTAATTAAATTTTATTTTCAGACAGCTACAAAAATAGCCGCTTTCCTTCACTTACAGGATCAAAGAGCAGAGACTACAGCAATCTGGGCTGCTGTACTAGAGTCAGGCCATCAAGCATGATGTGTGCTGCTTTGCATGTGCACTTGGTACAAGGCAAACCATGTTGCTTTGTTTCCTCCCTGAATTAATTAAAGATTTTCAGGGTTTTTTTTTTTGCTCCTACCAAGGAAATAACAGCAAATGAAGTCACCGATGGAAAATCTGCAATTAGTTTTTTGAAAAAAACCTCGGGTTGACCTGTTTAATAGGACTCAAACTCTGACCTATCTGTTTTGCTGTCTCTGTTTGCCAAATTCCCTTGGATCACCTGTGTGAAAGTGTTCTCACACCAAATCCTTTATTCTCTCTCAACATGTCTGTATTTTGTTATGGGAAAGGACTAATGGCACCAGACAGGGTAAGTCTACCCTAATCAGCACAGCTATTCAACAGTTATGAGAACCCCCTCAGTAATGAATATTTGGCATAAAGTTGCAGTCCTGGTTCACCTGAGCCTAAAGAAACCAGAGAAAAACCCGCAGTGACTATACAAAAGAAGAAAATAGGCTTATAAGATAACCAACTTCAGCTACAACCTTTGTTTCTTTTAAAAAATAAATGGCAATTTCCCAATCTAAGGGGCAGTGCATATTAAAAGGGCAACCTATAGTGCCAGTTCTTAGGAAACCATGAATAATTAACAGTGAATGTATTCTGGAGTAGGGAGGTCTATTAATGCATTCAGCTAATATTTCATTGCTTTTTGTTAGGGAACTAGAAGTAAATGGTCATCTCACCTACAGTTTGCCCCAGCAACCCCTTCAGGCTTTTCTGGGTGGGCACTCCAGGGGGTTACTGAGAGCCAGCTACATTACTTTTCTGTGGTGAGGCAGCAAGTGCAGTAAGTGACGTGCTGGCTTTCTCTGTCCCGGGCTATCTTGTTTCACAGAGACCGACTACCCCAAGGAATCCACTCAGAGTTAGCAGGGGAACCTCAGTATTCAAACTGATTCATGAAATCTAACACAACGTATGTTTTGTGACAGAAGCACTCAAGTTGGATTTGCAATATGCTGAAAATTCAAGTTCATAGCTCACGAGATGAGCTACGCTGATAGCTATTTAATTTTGTTATACAACTCACTGCTGCATAGATTCAGCCAAGCCCAGCCAACTAACTTCATGCCATTTATGCATGAAGTTGTTACTCATTCTAATTTATAGTCTTGATGCTTTCATTAACTGTCACTCATCTATAATCAATGGTACAACAGACTGGGGTTGAGTTTGTTGTAAACATGAGCTCTTGAACCTTATTCATACACTAGTATGTTCTAGTGAGGCACAATATGGAAATGTAATAGGAGCCGTAACTGGCTCTATAACATAAACAAAAATAAAATGAAGTGAGTTATGCAATCCTTGAAGGATATTCCAGCTCGTTAATCAACTGAATGCAGACAGGACCTTTCGTACAGGAAAGGCGAAACACTCTTTCATGTTGGATGGACAAGAATAGCTAACACCATAGCAGTACATACCAAAATACCATTAGAAGCAGAATATGAAACTATTTTTAAAACCCTAAAGTTTGCCTCCAAAGACAAAGAGATCTGCCCTAGATTTGGTTTAGTTCTCGTGCTGCTCCCTTTGGGATTACACGCCACTAGCATGTGATGGTCTTTCTTGGGATTTGGACAAATAAAGCCTGCTGATTACCAAATATTTATAAACACTTGGTCAGTACCACACAATCAGAGGTTTTGTTCAACCATAATTACCTCATAACACTTATCCTTTCTGTATGTGCATAAGCCTTTAAGGTTTTGGGCTTTAAAATAAAATCTTCAGAAATAAGACCTGAAGCATGTGATATCAAGAGGTAAGTCTCCTGATACAAAACCAGATTTGCTTAACCCCCTTTTATGGCTGCTCAAGCAAGCATGTGATTTGCACAGAACATTAATTCAAATTAACTGAAATGTCAGGCTGTACTGTACGCCCAGCCAGGCTGAGAATGACACGTGCTATTCAGCAAGAAGAGGTTAATGCATCAGTGTGGCCAATTATATCTGGGCAACGCTAGTTTTGCAAAGCAATACTGATGAAGACAGCAGATAAATATCCCACAATAAAAACGGCATTGGATTTCAGAAACCAAATACTCGCAAACCTCTAAATTAAATCGGAATTAATCGTGCCACAAAGCAGATGGATATAGTCAGTTAGAGACTATTTATTGACCTGTCCTTTCGACGGGGTAGCTGGCTGCCTGACAGCTGGCATTGTCTATGATGGCAAAGTACCTGAAAGGTTTAGAAATCATTTTTATTTCAGAACTGTAACGAATAGCAGCATGGCTGGGGGAAACCTGGGGACACTAAATGCTTGCACCATGTAACAGCTACATTACTTCAATTACAACTGTGCGCTGTGTGATCTCTGTCCTTACTTTAAGACACCAACAGTTGTTTATGCAGAGAGAACAGCTATTTTTAATACTTCTGTAAGTGCCATGAGTCCCAAAGGCAGTTCGCTCTGTTAAGGGCCGTTTGGTTCGTGATGAAACAGCAAGCTATGGACAGTATGTCTGTATCAGTAGTACTACAGAGCCAAACTCCTCCCTAGCATGACTCCAGGGAAGAGTTCAGTTTGTGATGATTAAAATTGTTATGTAGGGACAGAAGTTAAAGGGGCTGCAAAGTGCAAGAAGACTCGCCTCCACAAGTGCTAATCGCTGAGCAACTTTTGCTTCAGCTGTGCAGTAGGAACAGTGAGCTCAAGGTGGAGCGAAGGGGAAAGCACTGTGAGGAACACTGATTCCTCCAGCTTCAGGCACCTCCAGCCTGACTACAACCATTAGGCCGTGCTTACAGGACTATTTGGTTCAGCTTGCAGGGGAGTTCTGAGGAAAACTGATTTCTTCAAGAGAAAACTTAGCTAAAAAGCTCCACACCAAATACAGTCCCATCATTCCCCCAACCCATGGATGGGGTGCCCTATCATAAGGTTCTCCACTGCATACCTGCTGTGCCATTATCCAGGGGAAGTTCTGGCATCCTGTGAGATCCAGGAGCCCCCAGTCTGCCTTTTACAAGCCTATTTCCACCTCCCAGCCCTATTTCCTTCTGCTATGGTACCTTCAGTCTTTTGAAGTGGACATGCCATCCGAGGTCTCAGGGAGACAACCTAACCCATAAATCTATGCATTACAGGTGCAGAAGCCTCTAAACCCATGACTGCCACCAGGTACAAGAGGACCCCTGAGCAAAATCAGTGCATAAAACTGAAGATGAACACAGTGCTTTTGAAGTCCTGGAAGTGTTACTCTATTTCAACAAACTTTTCCAACTCCCTCCATATTTACAAGGGAGGAAATTACCTGGGAAAGCATCAGTCATTCAACAGGTAACTGTCGTGTTCATGGCACAATGAAAACGACAATCCTCACAGCCTGCACCCCATCTCTAACACTGGTCATTGGTGCCTCTTGATGAACTGCTTGCCAAAGATCCAGTCTGCCCTTCGTATTTTGGCTCTTTCGTTACAAATTCTAGCACAGTTCACTGTTTTTTTCTAAACCTAATGCATGCCAAATATCTTCGGCATGAACACCATTCCTGGTGGGGCTATTGGCTGGGCCTTGCTTTTAAAAATAGAGAAGTAGGTACAAGTTCATCAAGGCCCACACTGGACTTTAAACATGCTGAAAAAGCCAAGCTGAGTCAGAAACTAATTCTACTCTTAACTGACCATCTGAGCAAGCCAATTAAAAAAAAATATTCCTAAGCTATTTGTAGATTCTTTGGATTTAAGTTTCCTACAGGTGTCTTCCTCTGCTGCCACATTTTGATGCCCGTATAGACACACAGATATTCGAGGTCATGCCTGTTCAGAAATCAGGTTATGCAATCTAATTTAAAACTTCAAAAATAAGAGGGAAGTGGAAATAAGAAGCTTAGGCCTGACAAAATCCAGGCATCTGGCAAAACAGACTCTCCTCAGAGACTGCAGAGAAAAATGATGTAATAAAGATGACCTGAGAAACCTACAGTACAGGGCAATGTCAACCACCTCTGTCAGTTTTACTGAGGAGGTCAATGCTTGCTTCATTGTCAGACTGATAAGAGATGTTTTACAGCTTCACAAAGTGTATTGCAAATGCTAACAGCTGCAAAAGAAGGAAAGGCAACAACAATCATTTGTCACTCTTTCCATTGTAAATCCACGCTGTCAGGGCATCTTAAGTGATTTGTTTCTGTTGTCATACTGCATTTAGAGAATCCCAGCCAAGAAGGAAACAAGTTTTCTTCTAAACCAGAAATTACACTGGGTTGGAAACCCACTGTCTCCCTGTACACTCTAGGATGAATGCAATTATACATCTAACGCCTTTCTCCACGGCCGGTCTGTCTCAGGACGGGTGAGAACTGGTAGCAAACATCAGTCAAACAACTCACATCCAGTTTTTTTTTTCCTATCTACATTCCTTGTGGGGCTTCCATAAAATCTCAGGTCTGACCTCCAGCACGCTGCTGAAACATCCTGAAGGTATCACAAAGAGGGGATACTTACTCCCAAAATTCAGTGACAGGAGAAGTGAAGTTAGTGGCATTCAGTGACATCCAGAGTGTTTTGTTCTTCCTGAGAGTGTCTTCCACACAGGTCGGTGTGTTCCACTTCTGGTGGCAGTGTGCCCACGGCAGGACGCTCTGGAACGACTGGAACAGGTAGTAGAGTCCCCAGGCCAAGATCACAATGTAGTACACATTCAGAAGGGACACGATAACTATGGAAGCATAACCAATTCCTGGCAAGACAGAGAGAGAAAAGAAACACATGCAGACATGACAGTCACTTCTTTTGAGGGTGCCTTGAAATACTGTGGCACAAGGGCTACTCCTGCTGTGTTGCAGACTTATACCTCACTCTACCACAATGCAGTCAAAAACTCAACTCAACTCAACTTAATCACACATAAACATGGACCTGCCATCATCTCTGACAAGCATGGGCACTCAGGGTTGAGTTTCTACCTGTGGTTTGCTGACATCAGGGGAGCTGTGCAAGACATCCACTCAATTTAACACTAACCAGGCTATTTCAGTGTTTTACTAAAAGCTAGTCAAGTCATTATGTTTTGCTTATTTGGAGCTACACCACTTCCCATCTTAGGTACCTCCTTGGGCAACATCATTGTCACCACATCATCCCCCAAGCCAGCTTCCTTGGAGGCAGCTCGGCCGGGCAGCTCCTGCACCACCCATACTAATCAATTGGGTTGGCTGAGCCTATGTGCAAAAAAAAAAAGAGACAGGTTTTGAATGAGTTAAACAGGAAAATTACAAAGCTCTCAATGTGAAAGCTGTTTTTTCTGCCTCAATTTCACTTGTGCAAAGGAAGCATGATATTTGTAGCTGTTATGGTTAATTAGATCAATGTTTAACTCTGCTATCAATATTTGATGATAAAAAAATGTTCCCTGTTTGTTTTTATAAGCAGGGTCATGGGCAGATAAGGGCAAGTCCTACACAACTTCAGGAGGTGATGGAATGCTGCTCTGGTGCAGGCTTCAAATAAATACCACAACAGTTCTACTGAGCCTGGTATTTCTCTCCTAGCTCATCAGTTTAGCATCAGTGGCAGATTCATCCTGTGTCTTAAATCAGAAGCAGTCACTATTTTTTAAAATACAAAATGGAAGGACTTTGAAAAGTTCTGTTTTCTGAAAAACTCTTAGTATTTGGAGTTAACTTCCAAAAAGCTACAAAGCTTGCCACTTTTGTCTCTTACAAGGAGACAAAAAGCTTATGAGGCTCCCTTTAACATCACTCCAATAGCTGCATCAGCGCCTGCGATATCTGCATCATATTTTACAGTTTTAAATCTTACAGTAACAAGAGTCTTTATTATCAGAAATTATTTTTATGCCAGGTGAATAGAACCAGAAGTGGTGTTATTTCTTCTGCGCAGATGCATTTCATTCAGGACATTTAGCTAGTCATGTTATTAGCTACAATTTATCTTGATGGATGCCTGGGAGACTGTTATTTGAACAAGGAACATTCCTTCCTCCTCCTCAAAAAAAGGCTTCATGAAAGTGGGAGGAGGAGGAAGAAAATGGAGCTAAAGCAGCACAATTACATCAACTTCAGCAGTGTTCTGAGTACTAGGTGGGGAGTGTCAGCCATGGAGAAAGCCCTCACTTCTGCCTGGGGTGACATAAGACGAGACTGATGCCAGGAACAGTGACAGTGCCAGAGCTAGAGACAAATCAATGTGAAGCGCCCACTCTTTCCAAATGGGATTTGAAGAGCGGCCCCTCTGTTTAGTGTCATTATTCCAAATGATTCTGCCTGCATTGTTTGGCTGTAAAAGGTAATCTATATGTAAGACAGGCATCCTCAATAATTTTTCTAACCTGTCTTTCACTTTTCATTCTCGTTAACTTCCATAGCGGCATTGGAATAGTTCCTGTGAGTGGTGAATGACTCTTCATTCACTGGCAAAGGTCCTTGAAATAACATCAGACCAACACATCTGTTTGCCAGAACCTGCTCAGTTATGATGAAAGTTCTGTTCCTGAATCCTACCACAAAAAGCCATCCAGGTTTTGGCTGTAGCAGTAATAGAGGGATCATGTCAATAGGCTTTCACATGGCAGAGTGAGTTTGATTTACCGACAAGAATAATGTTTTGAAGATGCTTTCAGTAAGGCCATGTAAAACGCTCTAACTTCCAAAACATCACTTGCTCAGGTTCCTAAGAGTAAAATGTTCAATTGCCTCTTTAAGCATAATATGCGATTTCTTTCTTGTTTATTGGCGGTTCTGACAGTTAACAAGATGATAGCATCAAAATCAATACCTTACATTGTCCTTCAGACTCTCTGACTTCTACCATTCCAGGAACCAATATCACACCCCCAATTACTACAGCAAATTGCTGAATTAATGGACATGAGGGCAACAGTGTTGCTGCGTATGGTTTACAGAAGTGTCTTTAAGCAGTAAAGCACAACAAGATGTACTAACCAGTGAAAATAGGGCAGATCTTTTCCCAGCACGTAATTCCACCTTCAGAGGTATACTGGCCTAGCACCACCTCCAGGAAAAACACGGGAAGACCTCCCCCAAACAGGAAAATGAAATAAGGTATAAGAAATGCACCT
Source organism: Piaya cayana (assembly GCA_013389865.1). Taxonomy (NCBI): domain Eukaryota; kingdom Metazoa; phylum Chordata; class Aves; order Cuculiformes; family Coccyzidae; genus Piaya; species Piaya cayana. The sequence continues at coordinate 84,235 of WAAB01017053.1, read as the reverse complement.
GTTGAGAAAATACAGTAGTACAAAATTGAGATGGTTGAGTGACCTTACACGAAACAATCTAAAAACCAGTAACAGTTATACATAAACAAAGAAATATACTTTAGTATCAGTATTCAGTAATCTTATTCTGGAGTATTTTTGCTCATATTCATCCTCTGCAAAAGGAATGGGTGTATAAAGCTGGGAAGGACATTTTCTTACCTTTTTAAAATGAAAACCTGCGATAGCAATGGGGTTAGGCACACAACAGTTTCATGTGGCTCAGAATGTTCTTATTCTGAAATCCATTGGTCTAAAATCCTACTGGTCTAATTAATAACATACTGTTTGGTTAAAACTTGGGCTCAATTTTACCAGAAGTTAAAGAACAGAAAAGGTTCAGCAGTATAAATCGCTGTTGGTTTTCCCCAATTAAGTTTTATCAAAAAATACTAAGCAATAACACAATCTCTCCCAAAGACTAGTGAAGAAGGCAGTGAACAGATGTGCAACTATTCTTTTTCTTTTAAAAATTGGATGAAGGCACTGAAAAACAATAAAAGTGAGGTAGAGATATTGATTGAAGAGAACGAAATGAAGAAATACTCACCTCCGCCATTTTTGTAGCAGAGATACGGAAACCGCCAGACGTTGCCTAAACCAATAAATCCACCAGCCACAGACAGCAGAAAGTCAATCTTGCTCGCCCACTTCTCCCGCTGGGGCGGCTTCCCTTCTGCCTCATCCTCAGGCCGTGTCCCCGGGCTCTTGCCAGGGGAAGGTTTGAGGATATCCTTGTGGAAATCTTTCAAGCACTGAAGCTTTTCCTTTGTTGCCATATTTTTGCTTTCTATGTAAGAAAAAAAAAATACCCTGGGTTTATTAAATAGTTGTTACTGGCAGAGCTCTCTAACACTGAGAGAACTATTTAACTAAACTCAGTTCCATATAAACCAACGCTGTTTAACAAGCTTGGATACAAAAATAAATCCGCTGTCTTTGCTGACCAGGAGAAACAAACCACCCCTGGACTCTGCAGTCACCTATTTGCAGCTAATGCAGTGTAGAGGACAGTAAAGGTTTGACACAGGTGCCTACCTGCTGGCTGCAGAAAAAAAGTGTATAAAGACTGCAGACTGCATCAGCAAATGGTGCTACTGAGCAAGAGTCTCCTGCTGTTCCCATGCCCATAATAAGGAACAAATCACTGCATCTGATTCCTTCTCAAACATTTAAGTGAAATACAGCAGGAGAGTAAATCTCACCTTTCCAGATAAAACCCAGTTCTCCATTTTCCAATAACCTGAGCCATCCTGTATCATTTATTGCCTGCAATTTTCTTTCCCTTAAGCAATATAAAGCTTTCAGAAAACTATACATTCATAAAAACTGGAATGGAAAGTAATTTGTCCTAATCAACTTGCAGGAACTAAAGGAATCTTTTCAGTTTATTCCTTTTTTATAACTGCACTGTTTTCCCTTGACATCAATAAAGGGACAAAAAGAAACCTTTATATTCAATTATTGTCTTATATGCACCTATGCAATTGTTTGCCAAGAATGATGGCTCCTTAGTTAATTTAAAAGTCAGTGGCAAGAGTCACTGATGCAAACCCCAAAGCATATTAAACCATAGCTGGTTTTACAATTTTTATAAATATTTTATGATGTTCAAAATTCACAGATTGTGTAAAAATAATAACAGAAAGAATTACTCTATCAAAGTGCCTTTTTATTTGAGATTTCTAATGAAAACAATTTAGGAATAACTTGTTGGTTTTTAACTCAATCTCAGCATATGAGGCCAACGCATTCCCCATGTAACTCGAGTGACTTTAGCTGGATCTGACCAGTTATTTTTTCATAGTGTTCTGATGCTGAAAAGCATGTGCAATTTTCACCAGAACCAGGCAAACCAGCAAGTTTATTCCAGACCACAACCATTCCTTGCTTGTACCTGTCATTCCAGGTACACAGTCATAAAAAATCATGCAACAGATTATCCCATTTGATAGCTGCAAGCCTCCCTGGTACCTGCTTGCTGGTTTTGATCTCTAACCTGATTTAGCTTGTGGCAGTGACCTGAAACCAGAGTCGACATTGGCTCTGCAGGAAGGTTTTAATCCGAACACGATTTTGAGATAGGTATGAATCACTGTACCTGTAAACCTTTCCATCCATCACGGAAACTTTCAGAAGGCTAACGTTTTTGAAAACCACAGCAGCTCAATATTTGCCCCACTGACATACTGATGGCCCTTGCAAAGCAGTTATTGCAACAACGGTTGCTTATCAAGCCATGATCTAAAACCAGACTTTAATCCTCACTATGTTAATCATTATGACTTTCTACTGTTTTTTAAAAAAGGCAGCTGCTGACTGCACGGAACTGATACGAGGAACTGTCATACCTCCTGGTCAACAGCAGAGAGAGCTCACAGAAGGAGAAAGTTAACCACAGGATGACGGACCTTTACCACACGCAACAGCAGCATGACGGCAGGGCACATATGCCTCTAAAACATCTCATATTGGTTGCTGTTAGAGGTGTGGTACGAGATGAAGCAATGTAGTATCTGAACAAAAATGGCAGGGTCAGCTCTATAATAGCCTTCAGGCACTCAGCCGCTTCAGGGAATTAATTTACAACAGCTAACTTGTGTTCCTGCTATCATGCAAGGAGATTAATAGAGGTGCTTCTCACAGTAGCCTCAACCTTGCTGGGATACCCACATCTCACTCCATGCCCCATGCAGGTACAACCCTGCATACTTCCCTGGATTCACCTTTGAGGAATTAAAAAAACCTAAGTAGGTGTAATGGCTTTTCCTCAAAGCAGTGGTTGATGTCCTGCTCTCATTGCAACAGCAGTTGTGCATGGAGAAAGCCCAATTCCACTTTCTTTTGTTACTTGTGCTGGTTGAATCCCTGTCTTTCATCTTGCAGGAGAAAGTCATAACCATCAAGTAACAGGCTATTCTGGGCTGAGGAATGGAGGGCATTCAGACTGTCTCTCATGGAAGCTGTTCTTTATATGGGTTACTGAAATATTCATCAATAGAGGAAGAAAATACGCAAAGAAAAGTTAACTCACACCTTATGTTTGGGGTACACTCTTGTTTTTCAGACAATTTTTTTGGTGAACTGCTGTGACAGCCATAAACCTGCTTAATAGGGCACAGACAAATACATTTATAGATCCCTGTAGGATTAACTGCTCCCCATAGGGACTGATCCTGGAAATACTCCGAAAGAGAACACGGAGCACACGAACAACCTTTATTTTAAAAGCCTGAGGAGACCTGTGGACATTAGTCACCTCCAAGATGAAAGACAGTTCCAGGGCTGCAATTTTTTATTTTTTTTTGCAATCTACTTCTATCTTATGGCACAGAGTTCTTTTTTTTCCTGCCGGCACTAATCTTCTTGCTGACAGATTTACTTTGACCCAGGTGTTACTCAGTTCTACAGAGTTTGCAGTCCTGGCCAATTGATGGCATTCTATAAACCCTAACTCTCTGTGGGAGAAGGTGGTCACCCTGTGGCTTGTCCTAATTACCTGCACACAAAGTGTGAAATGGTGACTTCTCAGATTCCTACTTCGTAACTGCATGGGACTGCCTTTTAAAAAGGGATTTCTAATTTGTTTTCAGACCCCTCAAATTAATGGCCACACTTGAAAACCTAATTATTGAGTGTAAATTTTGTTTCAGTCTTAGCTGGAGTGTGAAGACGGATCATGATCCTTCCCTTCGCCTGCAAATGGCAAATCTTCAAGGTTGTGTGTCCTTTTGTGGTGGCTGTTTCTCCATACAAATGCCAGGAGATGGATCAAACACCATGACTCTGTTTCAAGTCTAGCTCTAGCTAGCATAGCACGGTACAGTTACCTATCCAGTGCCTGTTCAAAATTCCTAACAGCCCAGTCCTACTGTGTATCTCTTAACTAGTTGTGCTAAAATCCCAATTGTGTTTCAAGGGCCAGCAGCTGTGGCTGGCAGGCACGTATCATTGACCAATATCATAGGAATTGACGCTAAGAGGCCACCTGGGACTGTGGTCCCAGCCCATGTCACGTTCAAGGGATGTCAGATTTGTCCCCCTTTGCTGCCAACCATTGGTGTCCACCCAGCCATTCCCAATTACAGGAACTGTCTACAAAGGCTGCAAGGGTGGGGGGTACAGGCGATTCTCCTTGGCGAAGAAAAGCCAAGAAAATCAAGTTTGTTTAGTGAAAGGCATTGTCTTTTTCCTTAATAGGGTTGGAGTTTCATTTCCTTTAGTTATGTCCCACTGGGTAAGGTTAAAATGGCTCTTAAGGGAAATAGTCTGACAGAGATGCTGAAACAATATGTTGTCACCGCCCAGGTCAGAACCAGAGAATAATAGGTTATTTTTACTGTATCACTTAGTGGGGATGGTATCCGAGATCTAAGACCATCTGATTCCCCCAAGGAAATATATTGTAAGAAACTACTCTTACAATTATATAGTGCTAAAGGAGTGATCCAAGTCTGAGGCCTATGTCTGCCTCCCGCAGACACATGTCTGCCTTCCACGAGCCACATCTGCCTGTGAGACTACCCTCTCCAGGAAGCTTCAGACGGCCCCAGGAAGCTCTGGCTTCATCTGATGAACTTAATACAGATAAACAAAAAGCAAGAGCTGAGTCTGCCGTTTACAGTGTGCTACCAGGCTGAGACCAGCCAAACAGCTGGAGTCCGACCCAAAAGCAAGGGGAGAAAGGAACCAGACTGGGGCCAGGCTCAGGATCTGCTCTCATATGCTGCTACAAACCCTAATTAACTGTGGATTAAGTTATCGACTGTCTAACCGATGCTGGTAAAATGTGGAAAAATAGAACAAGGGAGCAAGCATTGAGCTTCTTTAGCAACTGTTTCCTGACGTGACCACAAGCACCTCAAGGGCTCCTCTCCTTCCACAGCAGAATCGTACATCTGCCCTTCAGAAACAAATTTCCTCATGTGAAATTCTCTGGCAATAACCCAAGCTCTCTTCTGCTGCCCATGACTAATCAGCCTTTGGTGCATAGCAGAAAATAATGAAAGATTAGCCATAAGCAGAGAGCTTTAGCAGCCAACCGGCATTGGACCATCTACTGTCTACAGCTATTGTATCTTTGCACATACAGCCCTCAGATAACTCATACCCTTTAAAAAATACTGGCATTGAAATGTAATCCTTTGAAACACGCAAAAACTGAAGGGCAGGGGAAGGGGGAGTCACTGGGCAGAGGGATCAGACAAGGCGAGACACAGATCGGGGAAGGCCACCAAGCCCAGACAGGACCTGCTGGTTGTCAGAACAGATGAAACTCACATTACAGTTGAACGCTGACTTTTTTTTGACAGATAACCTACGGATTACACATCTGAAAATACACTGTTCCATTTCTGCCTTGGGATTACAGTAATGATCTGCTCCAAGCTTCTTACAGGCAGAGGCAGGCGACCAATGCAAGGTAACATCTTCTAGGAGGAGCCCTGAGGACAAATTCACCGTGGATGCTACCTCACTTAATAATCTTTAAAAATGAAGTCTTCAAAACAGTGGTTTTCCAACCCCTGGTGAAAACATGAAAACCAAAGCCTGCCTATACACACAAATATGCATTTGTAAATATTTACACATGCTAAAATGCATGCCCTGTCTCGCACCTGAAGATCACAAACCACAGCAAAAGAGCTCCTCCTTTTTTTTGTCAATGCATATAAACTCTGAATAGGGATATGACGTACTGGCTTAGTGACTAGAATCATAACCGAACATTTGTTTACTGCCTCCATCTTCCATTAGAAAACTAAAAGCAAAGTACCCACTCGGAGTGTCTCTGACCTTGATGGGAATGCTGCCTGAGGAATGATTGTATGGCTGTATTACAGATTTTGGGGACTATTTTTTTGCAGTGTGATGCAAACCACCACTACCTTTGCTTTCAAGGGCCCTTTTTCTGCTACATTAAGCCTGTGTAGGCTGTGTATCTTGAGCTTCTCAGTGTTCTCTCCTTCTCTTCTCTCTCAATGGCTTTTGAAAGACATTTGTTTGTCAGACTGTAATTAATTTTTCCAACCCAACTTAAACTCGCTGCCCCCTTTGATATTACCACCTCTCTTATTTTTCTGCCATTTTTTTACTTTGTATCTTGGAAATCAAAGTCAAAATCCCTTAAAAATTTGAGCTTTTCTACATCTGCCAATCTACTTGTGGGTTGAGGTTTTTAATTATTTTATATTTAGACTCATGAATATTACAAAACTAGCTGCCCTGATTACTGGATAAGAGCTTCTCTTAAAATAAGCAGCTTCCACTCTCATTGAGAGCAATGGAAAAGCTGCTATTGATTTCAACAGTAGCAGGATCAGGTCCCAAATAAAATTCCATTTATTATGTTTGGCTCATTTCCTAGGATTACTAAGAACTTTGAAAGCTGTAATTCTTGATGTTGACAGCTTTCCCTCCCTCCTGGAGCAGTGTGGTTAAGCCAATCAATACATGATTAAAATAAACACCCTCTTGATCAAACTTAGGGCTTTAGCACAAGTCTTTCTGATCTGCAAAGAAAAGGCCTTTATGTTTGGCAGCCTTTGAGGCCACACCAGTATCCAAAGAGCACCTGACTTCATTTACTGACCTTAACTCATATCCAAGTTCTTTCTGCTTCACTGAACAAGATACCTACACTTTCTGAAAAATAATATTATTGCCTTTCTTGCAGATGTTACCTCTCTACTTAAAAGTGCCTCTAAAAATTCCCTGAACAGCATCTCACTGTCCTCTTTGCTTTCACGGACTCCTCTTTTTCTGATTCCTTTTCCCCATGTATGAGTATTTATTTTAACACCGATCTATTTGTCCTTTCTTCTTTTTCAGTTTTCCCTCCAGCTTTCCCTATCTCCACTCTCACTCTTTCATTCTTCCCTTTTCTTTCACTATGACACTTTTTTTTCTTAAGTTGTCTAGGATTGACTGGAAAATCTGGTAATGAAAATTTTCTAGGAGCAAAAAGCATTCCTTCATAAAGCTGAAGTCTATTCTGAAAGGAAAGCCCAAGGCTTAATGCAATTCCTTTTTCATCAGTCCTGGTCTGGACAAAAGGTATATTTTTTCCCCAGATACTTCTTTCTCACTGGTGTTTCCATTCCTGCTCTTCAAATGCTTCAAGTGGGTACCGTGTCACAGCACAGAGCTGTTATAAAATCCCACATCATTGCTCAGATTTCTGCAGCAGAAAATCTACAGTCATATAACACTCTAGATACTCATTTTGTTCTACTTATTTATGTGAAAGAACAAAGCAGTTAAAACTAAATCTGGAAAGGGAGGAAATTAAAAACTCCTTTCCTGTTGTGTGGCGTAGAGAGGAGAATGAAAATCCACAAACTCCAACGGGTTTCAGAGGGAACATACTTCCCAGCCTCAGAAGGATGGAGCCTGATTCCCCAGGGAGGTGGTCCAGGGCAACCTGGGCCCCCAGAGCACTCAGCAAGGAGAAACATGGGATGCAATGAAGCAGAGAACTGGCACACTGCGCCACACAAGTTCTGACTCCATCCTATGAATTTCCTTCAGGAGGCACAGAATCTCCTGTATCACAATGAGAAACCAAGCGTCCTGCTGCTCTGTCCCCTCCTCAAAGCAGAAAGCCTAAGGGCGACTCCTGCAAAGAGGAATACAGGCAAGGAGAGTGTGAAAACAACGGCTGACAGAGGCAGGGAGAACAGTGGGAAACCGCTTCTCTCTTGTACACCGTACTGGTAATCATATGAAGGAGGACATTCAGTTAACACTTGGTTTTGTCCGTTTGAAGCCAACTGCTGACCTACTTTAATGCCTGTGGGTTAGCCAGCTAACAATCGCCTGTCGGTCAATAGGCTGGAAAGAAGCACCAGCTCCCGCTGCCTTCCCTGCATCCTCCTCTGCTGTACCAGGTCTCTCATTGTGAAAGTGAAAAAACATTAATTCACTGGATGACATGACCTCTCAAGGCCCTTGTCATTACAAAAAGGCCCTTAACAAAATGCAGAAGTATATCCAAGTGGTGTAGCAAGGCGATGGCTTTCCAAGCGAGATGGGCACTGTCGACAAAGCTTCAATGAGATATGCACATCCTCAACACTTCAATCACCTTGTATCCTACAGTTATACAACTTTTGACTAAGGGAACAAGCACTTTCATATTTTCTTTTCAATTCTGAAAGTCTGCTGTTGAGTGGACTGCAATTCTCTACTAAGTTTCAGTGTCAATTAAACTAGTTCTTCTGCCACACCAAAATCTGTAAGTGATGTCCCTCATCCTGCTATAAAAACCCAAAAATTTTAAAACCCACAAAGCTTATGAACTTGAGTAGTCAATGGTACACGCTGTGCCTATTGATTTTTTTGCATGTGATTAATAACATATTGATTCTATGTGACACATCTGCAAGGCACTTACAACACATGTTAATGTCAGACAGCAATCTGTGAGCTATGATAACCAAGCAGTGCCCCAATGCAGGCATGAGAAACAATAAAGTAGCCATTTAGTGAAGCAAATGGTCAATAAAAATGTATGAATTCATTATTTGAAAGTAAATTTTTCTTGGGGATAAATCATCCCACCCTCAAATTTATTTATTTTTTACAACTAATTATAAATATAGCCTTAAATTTACTGAGTTCACCAGTTCACCAATGCTAGAGAACATGGCATTCTCCTAATTGAAGATTTCTTTACTTTCCCAGTATGTTTCTCAACTAAGTAAAAACCAGATATATGTATAAGATTACATGGTTTTGGAAAAACAAGCAGAGTTTTCTATATCCACTAATAGCTTTGATCAGCTTTGTAACCAGGCTGTTGCCATACCTGGCTAGGTCACCTCCACACCGAGCCAGAGTTTTGTTTTCATTGCTTCTATCCATTCATCTTAAATTTAGCAGTAACTGAGGAAAGATTCCTATCCCACCTGTGGCAGCTGTTTAAACATGTCACACAGCACCTTATTGCCACAAATCTAGATCCAGCACCACCAGCAAAGGAGAACAATCCTCCTTCTTTATTCCCATGTTCTATCTGCATAATACCCTATTTTTTTTTTTTCTACAACACATTAATGCAAGAAAAAGTTGTGCAACACAGCACCTCCGGCGGAAAACAGCCAGCTAACCTGTACCAGGAAACCAGCAATTACACGCACACGGTCAGCGGTGTTAACCCCATTACAGGGCTGTAAACTCTAAGAAGGTTACAAGTGCCTGAGGACAGAGCCATGAGCTCTAAAACTTCATGAGCAACCTACTTTTGATTGCAGTCTTGACTTCTCTTTCATGCTGACAGTAATTATCAGTGAAAATATGAATCAGTGATGGAAATCAGCTGTAGACTTTTAAGACATGGAGCTAGGGTGGAGCAATGACCCTCTCTGCTGAACTGCAGTACTCGGGTGACTATGGTACAAGGCCAGAGCACCACTGCTCACTGGCCTTCAGCCACCAGAGGTTTCCTAAGAACCCTGAGGTGTAATTTACTGTTGTTGTTCTCTGTCCTGCAAGAAAAAAAAAGTGGAACAGAAACTTCAAGCATATGAAATTTTGCACAGGAAATGATATCGAAACTCTTGAGACAGCAGAGCAAAACAGAGCACAGGGGGTTCCACAGAGGATACGCTAAAAGAAGAAGCGTCAAAGTTGATGAACAAGCTCATAGAGAGTGCAACTTTGCAAAACAGGTCTGTGAACTATAGACTTTCACAAACGCACACAAAAGCAAAGCAACGTAGACACTATGGTATTTATTTGCTTTCATGCAGCTGGTGCCAGGTGCTGGCTTGCACGGCTGGACACTGGCATTTTTTGTTTAAACCCAGAACAGCTTGGTCTGCAGTTGCAGCCTTGTCCTCTGAGCTCCCATGGCCAGCCAGAGCCACTCACCAGGCTTCTGGAGAGCATTTCAGAAAGAATAATGCCTCTCGAGGGACATAATTTGATCAAAAATCACAGATTTTCGATCGCTACCCATTTGCTTCAATTTGAGCTAGAAGTACAACCTTTGGTACTGACCACTAAACCATCATGTTTTTAAATATCAAGTGATTCAGGCTGATTCCCAGTCAGAGGTGTATTTTCAGTTCACTTTCACCACAGGCCTCTGACACAAGTTTTCATATACAGAGACCCACATTCATTTTTATGTCAAGAGACATGGAAACCAAATAGCACCAGAACAAATACTTCACTTATCCAAGGAAACAAACATATAAACCACTTCTGCATACCACAGTCTGCAAAGTGCAGAGCACACACCAAGCACAAACCAACCTCGGATCCCACACAATACTTGGGGAAAAAAGTCCCACTGAATTTACCCTGGAATCACTGACTTTCAAGGGAATTTATTAAGAGCCAAGCTGACTCCAATACAAGCAACAAATATCTGGAGTCCCACCTCTATACCAGTATCAGTCCTACAGGCTACAGGTACTTGCTTTTCTGTTGGCTTTTGCAGGTAAGCATCCCCAAATACAACATGACAATATATGAACAACCTGAGTATTTTTCTCCATGTCTTATCTTTTCAAACAAACACCAGCTGATGGTTTACATTGCAGGTTGCTTTTATAGACCCAGCTCAGCTACTGCAAACTTAACCTACTCCTGTTGACCAGTTCAGAGAAAACTGAACAGCTGATGATCTTTCTTAGTGCAATTTCATCTAAGTGAATATACTTACACTGGATATCAATGTGGCACATTAACTTTTAATGTCCAAAGCTGTTTTCATCATGACTACAATTCTTTTTCATTATTTTTTTTTCCCTGTGCAAAAGCTAATTACAGACAGGTGGGAAATTGTTTGCAGTTCCACCATAAAAGATGGGTATGTGACAAAAAGCTCCGAAAACCATAAAACTGCTCCACATATAAGCTAATGGTAAAAAGCAAGAGCACTTCCTTTGGTTTACTTTTCTGAATTTTTATAAGGAAGTGATATGCATACAAGAGCTACATGAACTTCTGAAAGCTTTGCAGAAGTAGAAACCTAGGTGATTCCAAGTCAGATGTATTGCTTCAAACTTCTAATGTGAATACAATCTCCTCATAAATTTGACTTGCAATCTATACCTTGTGTACTGCAAGAGGAGGGGAGCAGAAGGGACTTTCAATCCAACTTAAGCAACACTACCTCCTGCTACTATATTCCTCTATGCAGCACAACACCTTTTGCACATTTGAAAGAGCAACCTTCTACATAATGTAAGGTGAATCTGCATAAGGAGAGTTTTTGTGGTTACAGAAAAGGAAGGACAGCAATCCCTAGCAGTGTACGAAAGCAAGTCTGTTCTGTTAAATCATGATTTTAGAATCCTGCCTTGCATAACAAGGGACAAAAAAAGCCTTTTGGTTGCTCATATTCAGTCTTTCATCAATACACTATGGTAGCACCATCTGTAAACTCTACTTTTGACAGGCCCTGATGGGAAATAAGGTGTTTGCATACACAATAGACTTCTTGCTAACAAAGGAGAAATATGGAGAAAAATCACCTTATCTTGGCAGACTTGAAAGAGCAACCCTACAAAACAATTCCCATATTTTTTATCCAAGCAACTTGGTGGGTTTTTAATTTTTTTTCCTACAATAGATAGAACATCATTGAAAATTTCCTATGGTGAATCTGACCGTGGTTTTGCTTTCTTGTGGCATAATTAAAATAATGCTATTCTGAATAAGGGCCTTTTTTGGCTAGCATATGGGCCAACCCATGAAAATCTGCTGCCCTGTAGAGCTCACAGACACCCCTCTGCACATCCAAAGCTCTTTGGCAGACAGCTGCGGGGCTGGGAAGGCATTTAGCTGAGGAGCAGATGCTCTGTGCAGCATTAACTCCCTCATGTGGTTACAGCCACATGAGGAAACCAGCACGTAGCAGCAGAGCAAGGGCAGTTGGTGACTGCTAAATCCTAAGTACCCCAAAAGCTCTCTTCAAGCTGATAGAGAATGGGATTTGCAACTGAAAGGGGAAAAAAAGGTGATCTTTACTTTTTAAAATACTTATAATCCTTACACAATTATGGACCAAATTCTGCAAGTGCTAACTTCAGTTGGCACTTAATGAAGATTTGAAGACATCTCAAGTGAAATCCTGGTAAAAATTCCAGCTTATTTCAGAGACGCTCAAATGTCACCTACTAATCTCATCTGAGGTTAACATTTACATCTTGATTTCAATCCCATGCGAGTAAAACCACCTTTGTTGGTCAGTTCATTGACCTTCGGGAGGCCACTCCTGTTCTATGCTGATATGACTAAGAGTGACTCCACTGGGGAGCGTGGAGTTAATGACACACCCAGCACCTCAGCTGGAGCAGAACAGGAACTAAGTACTAAACAAAACAATAAAATAATTTAGTTTAGAAGGGACTTCTGGAGGTCCCTTGTCCAGTCTCTTGCTCAAAGAAGGGCCAACATAAAAATCAGACTGGATTACTGTTGGTCAAGCTCTGAAAACCCCTAAGAGTGGCATCTGTACAACCTCCGAGCAACCCATCTCACTGCTTCCCTCTTCTCAGGGTGAAGATTTGGTCCTTATAACCAATCCCAATTTCCCTATCAGACAAAGAAAGATGATGAGAAGAAAAATAGTGAAGAGGATTAACATAAAATGACAGGACAATACTGAATGGAAGGCTAAATCTTCGTAGTCTGACATTGAACACATACAACAAAAACAGCTGGAAAGAAAAAGACACAGAGGGTGTGTGCGGTGAGTGACAAACGGGTAAGCTCCAGGTTAAGCACAAATTAAGCAACAGTCCCTGGTGGCAACATATCAGACAATACTCATTTTATTGTCAGAGTAAAAATATATTCCTTTAAGAAAACCAAACAAAAGTCCCTACTGAATCTTACAATGCATGCCAAGCAATTATTGCTTTCCACAATGTGTCCTGTGACTCACTGCGCCACAATAAATTGACATATGGTGCTCATTCAGGGTATGTAACTCAGATTTGCAATTGCTCTGAAGAGCTAATAGCTACTTAGACTATAGTTAGTTTGTTGTTTGTTTGGTTTTTTGTTTAGTCTCCCCACTGCAATGCAATAAAAGCCATGCTTATTGCTGCATTACTATTATTTTTTTAAAAAATGGTTTTAGTGGCAGGCAAGTGTCATTAAAGCCTGAAATCTCTCATATACCAGGGAAATCAATTCAGACAACCTCTGGCATGTGAAAGCACATAAATAATTGGTAGATACTACCTGTGGTCTTCTGGGTCCAGATTTGCCTGATGCCAAGAGCAATCAACTCCTTTTTGGCTGCAAAGGATAGGAGGGCACTCAAAACCTTGCAGAAGGCACCCAGTACCTGGCAAAAATCAAGCTTTCTGCATGCCAGCACCCCATCAAAGAGCAAATCCTGAAGCCCATATGGCAGAAATGGTTCTCCTTTCTTATGAGGGAAGGCAACCTCCTAGAGCCAGCTCTCTGTAAGGTGCACTTCCTATGCTTACCCCACTTAAAAACCAGCTCTCTCTCTCTTATCGAAGGAGGAAATAAAATAACAAAGCACCTGCCTTTCAGCAAGTCTACTTAAGAGCAAGAGCAGACTGGAAATCCAGTTTTTATCATTAGTAAGACATCAGAGATGCTTAAAAACTGAGAACTAGCATACAGTGGCAGAATAAACCATATGCAATTACAAGATAATTCTTCTCTAATAATCAAACTTTCTCAAATAAGCCTGGGCCACACTATGACTTGGGAGTACCACTAAGAAAATAAGGCTCCAGAGTGCTAACAGAGCTTTCAGTTATACTGAGATGAAAAATATCCTATACAGACAAGGTCTAACACTTGTATATGTTTGACACAAGCCCACTGAAGCCAGCACTGTTCATTAGCAGAAGTGGATCAGTATGATCAGAGGTGGACCACTGAGATTTTACCCACACAAGGACTGAGAGCTACTGCAGAAGTGCCACAGGTTTCAAAGTCAGCAGGACTGACTGCTGAAATGGGGGGTCTGACTTTGATACTGTTTACACAATGATAAACTAATAGCAATGCTACCAGAATCAACAAAGCTCCGCTGCATTAATCAGTTGAAAATTAGATCCTGAAACTGTACATCCTTGCAGCTAATTTCAAAGGTATCAAACAACACTTACGTCTCAAAATGTGACTTGGAAGGAATAATATAAACAAACATCTCATCCTACAGCGCTGTTGCTCCTTGATCCCTGAGGAGGCAATTACTCCCTCAGTACTGTTCTGTATGGGCCAAATACAATGTCTGCCAACACACATATTAAGTTCCCAGGTTTCTGCTTTACAAAATGTAAATTTGTACTGAGTGGCCTCAGGTGTTTTCTCCAGTGCTTAACACAACAGGTTCCAAATGGTGATCAGGGAATACAGCCATGACTTTAGCAGGAACAGCAACAGTAAAGAATGACCATCTCTGCCTCTATCCTCAACTTGAATCTCCTGAAGTGTTTAATTGTGTGGAAGACAGGTGAAACAGTGCCTGAACAAAGACTGCCAAGGTCTGACCTGCACTCTTTTATTATTATTCTGCAAATTCTTTGCTAGTGCTCACAAAATACTCTCCATTCTCTCAGAAATATCTTTGATTTATTAACATATTTGTTGCAACTCGCTTACCTACTTTCCTCTAGGAATGTACTCAAAAAAGGGCAAAAGTACATAAAAATTAAGTAGAGCTCAAACCTTTATCCAATCAAAAGTCACACTTGTCTATGCAGAAATGTCAATGTCTTCATTTCAGCCAAGGACATAAAACCAGCTTTTAGGCAATAACTACTTTCTCAACACAAAGCCCCTCCCTCCAGAGAAGAAAATGCTGCCTTTGTCCAGATCCCATACACTCATTCTCTTGTTGGTTAATTCACGACAGAGTTAGCTAGATTTTCATCACAGGGTATTATTCGTAGCTGCTGTTTTCATGAGCAGCTGTAATAAACAAGCGAGATTTATGTTCCTTTTTAAATTGCTTGAAATAATTAGGGTTGTTAAATTTAGACTCTGAAAGAACCTATTGATTTCTCTATTTTTTTTTTTTTAACAAATATGGAAGCTCCAATATGATCTACCACCAACATTCAGGCTTGGGCCAGAACAGCACACACTCCATACACTATCCAAAATACGTTGCAACAATCTAAGGAAACAATCTAAGTTCTCCAAATAATCTTTTGAAAGAAAATGATGGTTATGCTGAATTGTTTTAAGAACTGCACTGTGTGTTATTCTCTTCCAACCTAAACTCAGAGAGGACTTCTTTTTATTCTTATTCGGGTCTATATAGGTGCAAATGGGCACCCTGGATCTGGATCATGCTGGTAAATTCCATGGAAAGTAGGACTGAAACTGAGATTCAGACCAGATTGTATTTTTGCAGCTGACTTCCTAGATTGAAATTTGTACTGCATCCAACCACTATAAAAGCCCTGACCTATGACAGGCATTCAAACACCAAACTCAAAGCTTGTGGTCGCCTCTGCATCACTTACTTTTTACACCATTTGCCCTCAAACACAGCTTGCTGTACTAACAGCCTAGACACTTCTTTAAAGCAAGTAAACACAGTGCCCTCCCCAGCCCATATTGGCCATTTCATAGCTACTGCTGAATTTCTGAGCCTGGTCCAACAAACCCGCTTCAAGGCAGCACCAAACTGACATCCTCTAAAAAGCTTTTCACTTATAGGGTTGGTTTGTTTTTTTTTTTTTCCTGTTTGGTCAGTTCTGTGATTCATCAGCTTTACAGTATTTTTCTTGGTCCAGGTACCATCATCCTATCAGTTCAAGTTCCCTCAGTGCAATGGAAAAGAAAGATGAAATATCAGGGGCCATGAGAGAACTTAGCCTTAACGGTTCCAAAGGAGATGACTGATGTGGAACAGGCATTCAGCTGACTACACCAACCACACAAGAGGGGAGGAAAAGATGATCTGCTGTGGGAAAGACTACATCACGCCATGCTTAGAGAAAAGGTACACCAAAAAAAAAAAAAAAAAAAAGAGAGAGAAGAAAAAGGCTAAACCTGTCAGTTTTTACATTATGAACTAGATGAAGACAAAGTTAGGGAAGGTGTGCAAATAGTGATGGAGCTGGGAAAGGAGTCTGGAGTAATCTGCAGATGACGGTTGTAAGAGGTATCAAAGTTCTTCTTTGGTCTATACGTGATAAAACAGTGACAACTTCTACATAAATTATAAAATTGTAGAGCGTTAAAATAAATCTGCAGGCAGACCCTCAGTAAAATAAGTAAGTGGCATGCATTGGGATGGGGATTTAGTGCTTGGAAGTAGAAAGCCCTGCATCTCAGGAGAGGAGTGACATTGCCTGATGAGGAGCTAGCAGCAAAGATAAGATTCAAAAAAAGACCTAAAGGTGATGGCAGATAAGATAAGCCAAGGAATACAGTCTCTCTGTGTGATGCTACTGAGTGATGCAGAAGGGTCAAAAGCTAAGCTATTGTACATACGAAGGGATGTTATAGAAATATAAAGCATAATGTTATGTCAAAACAAACACAGTGGATATAGTATGAGCTGCTTAAGTGCCCACAGATTAGAAAGAATGTAGAAAAATTAAAGGAAATACAAATAATGACAACAAAAATGATCTAAAGAGAGACAGTGAGAGCACTAAATTAACATGGTCTACAAATGAGAAGACTCCTGGGCTGAGATTCAGCTATAAATATCTTAAAGGTACTGTGCTTAATTCATCTAGCTCAAAAGATAGTAGGACAACAAGCAATTGCTTCAATTTAGGAATAGAAAAATTCAAGAACAAAAAGAAGAGTGTTATTTGAAGGGACAACTGCTCAATAGAGCAGACTCCCAAGGTGGTAGCTAAGGCACACTGACTGTGTACAGCCAAGAACAGGCTGAACTGGGGGCCTTGGGAAATGCTGCAACCACAGCTTTCTACACCCAACGAGATTACCACAGACCAACTTATTGATCTTTTAGTCTCTCTCTTTATAGGCCAGCTGAAAGATTGCTCCTCTTCTTAAAAAGATAACATCCAAGCATATATCTCCATGTAGTGACAATGCATCCACACCAGAGCTCAGGAACGGGAATGTGCAGCACTCTGATGTCAACACAGGTAATGGCAAACCTCTCTAACTCCTTTCTGGCTACTCAGTAGTGTGTGTAACATGACTCTGCTGGGTGTCAGGCAGGACAGTGTCAGCAGGACAAAAACTGCTGACCCAACCGGTGGATTATTCTGAGCATCTCAACACCAAGGTCAAAGGCTGAAGTGGGAACTACCTCGTGTGATACTCAAGGTCTTCCCCAGCCTTGTGCTACAAGACCCTGCATGGAAGCTTTCAATGTCACTGCACGAATTATGTACTTGGAATTACGATTAGCTGAAAACCAACACTAGCAGTATTTAACAACACTCAGGAGCTCTAAAGCACACTTGCATTAAGAAAATAAAAGTCCTAAAACATTTGCATCAGGCCTTACAATTTTCAGTGACAAATGGATATACACAAACGTGAGGAATATAAACCCCAAGTACCGATATACCCCCCCTTAAACATATCCCATCCCAACTGCACTCACCAATCGGGACTTCTGTCCCCTCCTCAATGTAGATGGGCAGTGGTGATTCCTCCATAGGATGAGGCGCTGATGGAAAGTAATGAATTGTGGTAGTATTTGTCGCAAATTGACTACAATAAGATGGTCCCTTTCTTATCATTACAACTACATATGGCTGGTTACTGTCTCAAGAGTCCTTTCTCAGAGTAGTCTCCTCCAGTCACAATGAACTGTTGATGTGACAGTCCTGTGGGGTTAATCCCCACCAAGCATTCACTGCCACAGGAGTCAACCCCCTCTGAATGGGGCCTGGGAGAGGTCCCTGTCTTTGATGCTTCACGATCCTGCCACTTCACTATAGTCTTGCTATTCCCATCCCTGGAGTTTTAGTCTATTTTGGAAACTCACACAGTTGAAGAAGCCAAGGGAGCCAATGCACAGACAGGCACAAATAGAGTTATTGAGTCAAAGTCATAATATTTCATGCACAGAACCAGAAGAAAGAGGCTCTGATGCTCAAAGCTTGCTGTTAGCTGTTGAAAAGCCACAGCAGATGATGGAAGGCTGCATCGCAAATGGCCTCTGAACCACAAACTTTTCATTACTTGTTTATTTGGGGCTATATGTATTGGACTTAGGAAGCTCCCGATAATTTCTTTGTGGTACTGAAATCTTCAGACTCTTCAGCTCTGTGCTGCACGCTTATTCTGCATTTGCCAGACACCGTACAGTCAGTGCTGAAGGGTTCATCTCTTTAGGTTCTTCTCTAGTTGGAAGCTTCTTACCTTAAAGATGTTTTTGTTGCACTATTTCCCATTTAAAATCTCTAGGAAGCATGTACTTCACAGGCTTTTCAGAAGGTTTGATTTTCCTACACTAGAATGAAATAATAATGAGCTACAAATGTTGAAAAAGGTCATCATCAAAAGCCTTCAGGATTTTTAGGTTTTCCATTACCTTTTAAAAATGATGATGCACCTTCTCCAAGCTACAAACTCTTAAGATAGACACAGCTAGGATTCCAGCTGCAGGGAAGGACAATTCTTTAATCCTCAGGTGTCTTTCACTAACTATTGGCTTTTATTTTTTTTTTTTAAAGATTGTCTTAGGATATCCACAAAACCAGCCAAAGAACACTTGTGATTTAAATCCATTGAATAAAGAGTCTTACAACATTTCTGCTAAAAACATAATCGTAATAAAAGAGTGTTTTCAACTGATGCTTAACTAGCAATGGGCTTATTATAAACCCCCCACTGGTGCTTTGCAGGATGCAAAGGGCTGCCAGTTCCCTGCCTTTCCCCAGGCCCACCCCTCCACTCACATGGAAGATGAAGGGAAGCACAGAGGAGAGGAAAAGCAGAACACGGTTGCCTACAGAACTACTGTACAAGCCACAGGAATCATGGTCTACCGGGGTGCCTTGTGCAAGCCACTTTTATCTAGAAGCTGAACTAACATTCCAGCTCAACAATAGCAAAAAAAACATTTGTTACCACACGGCGTTTTGCTACATATTAACCAGCAGTTGCTACGCAAGCATAATGGAGTGCTGCAATTTTGAGATATATGTTATTTTTTTTTTTTAAATAATGTTGACTTATGGGAAATCAGCCTGAGGTGAGCGCTCATGGGCTTTGCCATGCCACTGGACGCAGAACATGCTCAGAAGTTATGCAAAGCGGGCCCTGCATTGAGGACAATGCAGTCATTTTCCTTGCTAAGTTAATTTTGCATTAAGGCAATGAGAGCCTTCATCTATGCAGCCCCTGAAAACATTTAATCAGGTTTATTTACAATGAAAAAATACCAGACCAGAGGTTCCTATACTACTCAAGAGTTTTCAAAACTGCAAGCAAACCAGGTCACTAGATGGTGTGGAAAAAACTTGTATTTTTACAACATGCAGCTTTCTTGATCCCATGAAGAATACTGTACCAGGCTCTCCCAGACCAAGCAGTCGGTCTGGAGCCAAATGCTTTCAGAAAACATTTGCAACAGTATTCACCAATGGCTGGTGGCATTTACTTTTATTTTAATGGGTATCACCATAGGTTGTAGAAAAGACCTGAAATACCTATAGACTATTTGAAGCCAAATATGCATATACACACTCTCTCTTACATGCACACACTAGTACACATGCACGCAAACAAACGGTTCTATAGGCAGAACTTGGATTTTCTAAGATCCAAGGTAGAGAAGCTGACTCTTTTCACAGGGTTTGGGAATCAGGGATGCTGGGTGCTAAAACAAGCTCTCACTTATGGCTCTCTGCTTTGGGCAAACCACTTTAATATTATCCTTCCAGGATTTACACACCAACTTTCTGGGAATACTGCTTAAATGCCTGCAAAGTGCTTTGCAATGGTTTCTAAATTCTGCAGTGATATGCACAGAAGAACTGCATAGATAGCTTAAAGATAACAGTCACTGAGCATTATTACTGTGTAACTACAGCCTATTTTTACACGCTCTATACTTGATTTCTATGAACAGATGGAAAATGTTCAGGTTTTGAACATCTTAAAGATCTTTATAACCCTTTTGTAATTTCAAAAACAAGCATAAGTGACACTTACATGAAGAAGAGTTCTCCTGAATGGATTTTCTATTCCTGTTTGGGGAAAAAAAAGAAAAAGAAAAAGCAAAAAAAAAATTTTAAAAGGAAAAATGGGTATAGCAAGGTAAGTCAGACATATTTCAATATTATCATGCAAAGTGTTTTCTGAATTTCATCAGTGTGAGCATATATTTCAAAGAACATTAAAACACTGAACATCACACCAATGCCAGAACAGGAGATCATTTCTCACCTGTTTAATCCTACATAAAGCGTCAGGGAAAATCTGACTATATCTGTCTCAAGAGTAATGAAATTACACTGCAGCAGTGAAATAAAATGCAGTTGTCGTTTGATCTGAATCAAAAAAGTAATAACTCTTAACTACATTCCAGCTCACTGATAACCCCGTGGTTTGATGCTTGGGGTTGCTCTCCTACCTACGGGCAGCGTACCTACACCAACACCCTAGAACAGGGCACTCCTGTTGTGTTCTGGCAGAGTGTAGCTGGTTTTCCATGTCAGCACGCAAGCAGTGGCTGCATTCAAACCCACGCCAGGCAGCTGCAGCAGCAATGGCTGTGACCATTTTCAGTGACAGAGAACCACAACAGGAAACCCAGTAACTGCTGAAATGCACGAGTCTTCTCAACAACCCTTTTGGGTTTTAACAGTCACCATCCTGCAGCCGCACGCACCCAGCCTGCTGCTTCCCACCTAAAGCTCGCTGGCAGGACAGGGGTTTGATTCACACTCCCCTTCCACCAACCTAGCTGGTGGGTTTGGTGGATGTTCTTGGAGCAGGGTTTAGGAGCAGCACTGAGCAAATTTTTGACAGAGTAAATCGAGATCCGTTTTAAAAAAAGAGAGAGATTGATAAATAAAGAAAATGCTGTAGGACACCAGCCACTGTTTCACAGGCACAGACTGACAGCAAGGTAACCCTTCCAATGACAGGTTTTTTTGGGGAAAAAAGGACAATGAAGAGCAACAGTTTCTCTTGATTTCTACCACATTATCTTGTATCAATAATAGCTACTCTGTAAGCAATTTGAAGGGTATTGCCTTGAGTTTACATGCCCTGGGAGATACTCGGCTAGCACAAATCAATTAAATCCATGGCACTGCAGCAGCTGAGGATTCAAGCAAATATGCACATATGGAAGAAATTCAACAAATATTAAATCACTGTGTTTTCATCTTCATGCTTTTATTCCAAACAACAAGGACCCAATCCCACAAGCATCACCCCTAGAATCACATCAGAATAAACCTGAGTGCTGCATATAGAGCACTTAAGAGGACTGGACTCAGGATTACTCTGAAAAACACAACCTTGATCCATTCTGGTCACGTAGATTAAGTTAGTGATGAGAAGTCACTGAAAGCACTAATCCTACTGGGTAATATATTCAAAGCAGTACTTCTTAAATGATCTACCATTTATTAGTATGATCAATCAAATAAGCATTACTTGCAAAAGGCTTTAACTACCATAGCCTTCCCATCCATTTTTATGTGCTGTAAGATGGTTAAATTTAAACAAACAAATCAGTATAATCTTTTCAAAAGTCATTTGCCAGCGTGATTAAAAGCCTGGGTAGGGCACCACTGTAGAGACTCCGCTAACTGGTGGAACTGGCAACATTGCCATTGAGGCACTGGGAAAATGCTGCCCCATCACCCAGTGGGCAAAACTATGGGGCATTTGAAAACCTAGATGGGGTAAAATTAAAATAACTGAGGTTTGCTGCCGAGTCTTGAGATGTATCGATGAAAATCTTGGAAGAATTGTTGCCCAGGAAATATGGTGCCCTGCTGAAGAGCTTGCACTTGAGCCTCTTTGGAAACAGCCAGCCCACCAGGCTTGGCTAGAAGCCACTAAGACGTAGCTCAGTCTTAGGCAGAGTATCGATTTAAGAAAAACTCACTACAATATTTGCAATGATTAGCTGTAAGACAAGATCCTCTCAATGCTTTACAAACAGAACACGGGAGGCTTCCCAAACACCGTGCAGCAAGAGTAAACCAATTAAAGGGTCTTCACATTTTGAATAATATTCATATTCCATGACAATGTCGCACCTCTTTTCGTGTGGCATTTCACACAAACTGAAGCCTCCTGCCACAGACCAAACATTTCACCTCTACCACTTAAGAAATCCCCAAACAACCCACCCAAAAGCTACAAATTGGAATCATAGAATCACTAAGTTGGAAAGGACCCACAGGATCATCAAGTCCAACCATTCCCATCAATCACTAAACCATGTCCCTCAGCACCTCATCCACCTGTCTTTCAAACACCTCCAGGGAAGGTGACTCAACTACCTCCCTGGGCTACTGGCAAAGAATAGTCTGCCAAATTTTGTTCCTGGTTACAGCAAAGTAAAATAAAATACAAACAGGCAGCAAGTGAAGCAGTCCACATTTTTACTGGATGCTAGACCAACACCCCTAAACAAACAAACAAAACAACCCCAGGGTTTTGCTTTAGTACCACCAAGCGCAAAACCACCTTCTCGGGTCCTCCAGATATCACAGAGCCACTTGCAATCTCCTGCTTTTTCGAAGTATGACAGACAATAACCCTAATGCTACACAGTAAAAGACACAGGTTAATCATTTACAGCCAGAAGGCAGCCTCTCCTCTCTTGGCAGCCCGTGGGCTTGGGGTTTGGCTGTGCCCCACCCGCGGGGCACCCAGGGCGAGGGGCGAGCGGCTGTTGCCCTCCAGCGGGGAAGGGCAAATAAAAAGAGGAGGAAAAAAATATGCAAAGCAGAGAAGAGACAGTTGAAGAGGAAACATGAAGATGTTATCTGTGAAAGTCCCAAAAATAAAGTTGTCGGTGGGGAAACAAAGACATCCTCCAGCCACGCTCCGGCTTCAGCTTCGGCTCGCTCCGGGTGAGGGACACTGACACGGTGCTGGCAGCCTCGACCGCTTACTCATTTTGCTTTAAAAAAACCCAACAACCTTCTGGGGAATCTTTCCGGAATACTTGTGCGAAGGTAGGCAATGTCAAAAAAAAACGATCAGCTCGCCCAAATTCAGACCCAGAGGTAAACACCCGGCTGTCAAAAGCCATCAGGGTTCTCATCAAAGCCTCTCTCCTCCGAATTCCACAGTAGCAGGTTTTAACGAGCTGGTTTACCCTCAAACTCAAGACCATAAAATCTGAACTGGTAGCAACGGTCACCTGAGCCCCAGATGACAGAGCCGATGACACATCCCCCAGTCGGGGCTGCTTCACTGTTTTGCTGGTCCAAACCTCAAAACACTTTGACATGCNGCCCTCCAGCGGGGAAGGGCAAATAAAAAGAGGAGGAAAAAAATATGCAAAGCAGAGAAGAGACAGTTGAAGAGGAAACACGAAGATGTTATCTGTGAAAGTCCCAAAAATAAAGTTGTTGGTGGGGCAACAAAGACATCCTCCNAAAAAAAAAAAAAAAAAAAAAAAAATCAGTTACCAAAATAGCTCTATCAACGTAACCAGCTCCTCTCGGCACATTTTCTTAATACCTTCCCCAATACGGTTATAAAATTGGGAATTGACCAAAACCCTCCATCTTTACACCTTGGCACGAACTGTGCTGGAATACGTGTGGGGCTGTATTTCTTCATGTTTATCTGGATCCTCTCCCACTACTTTCTTTCACCAGCGCCTTCCTTTAAACGCAGCGCTCGCAAAGCAGCAGAAATCAGCTTTTACAATTTCTAAATACAAAGTTTTGCCACTCTAGGAGCTGGCTAAGGAAAACACAGCGTGCCTTCTGCTTCCTAAATAACACACACTCTGCACATTTTGTTGCCCGTGTGAAATAAATTCTCTCATGTTCTTATATGGAAACCTTGCCAGTCCTCCCACATGCCTCCCGTTACAGCACCGGGCAGGGATGGGCACTCGTTATCTTAAAGCCAGTGGGTGAATTTTGGATCCAAGGTACCACCAGAGAACCCAGAATTATCATCCCTTCACGCTGTGCCGA
The DNA here is from genome assembly GCA_013389865.1 of Piaya cayana. NCBI lineage: Eukaryota > Metazoa > Chordata > Aves > Cuculiformes > Coccyzidae > Piaya > Piaya cayana. The sequence goes on along the minus strand of WAAB01017053.1, from coordinate 60,113 downwards.
GCTCCGCAACCTGCTCTGTGCAGTCCCTGCGCTGTATTTCCAAGTCTCAAGCAAGACTTCGATTTCAGCATCAAGAATCGACACAATAAAAGGGAAACGAGGGGAATAAAAAGAAAGAAGGGAATAAAAAGAAAGAATAAAAAGAAAGAAGGGAATAAAAAGAAAGAAGGGGCTGTGTTAGCCGCCAGGTAGGCCCATTAGCATCAGATGTAGCATCGCCTGTATCAGCCTCCTCACTCGGGGTTAACGCACGGCAGCCAGGAGAAAAAAAAAAAAAAAAAAAAAAAAAAAAAAAAAAAAAAAAAAAAAAAAAAAGCAGGGAGGGGTGCGAATGCGAGAGAAAAACGGGCAAAAATAGCCGGGGAGTGAAGCGTGCTGGAGGGCCGCCCGCTCGAAGGGAACCGCTGCGAAGTGTTATCGCAAAAACCCAAAAACATACAAAAAGTTAACGCAAGGTGCGGGGGGAGGATGAAAATAACCGCGGGGGGAGACAAGAACCCGCGGGGGGCAACGAAGCAGGCGGGGAGGAGGGGGCCGGGAGCAGGAGAAGGGGTAAAGAAATAAGCGGAGAGGGGTAAGGGGGAGCGGACAAAGGGAGCAGCCCAGCCCGGCTCGGCTCGGTTCGGCTGCGCCGGGCGCGGAGCGACCGCTCTTTGTTCGCGATGCGGCAGGAACGGCGAGAGAAGGAGCAGCGGGAGGATCGGCGGCAGCAGCAGCAGGAGGATCGGCAGCAGCAGCAGCAGGAGGATCGGCAGCAGCAGCAGGAGGATCGGCAGCAGCAGGAGGATCGGCAGCAGCAGGAGGATCGGCAGCAGCAGCAGCAGCAGCAGCAGCCCCGCCGCCAGCCCACCCGCCCGGGAGGCGCCGGTACCTGTGTCCGCCGCCCGCGGTGCCTGCGCGCCCTTGCGCCCCTGCGGAGCGGTGCGGCGCGACTAACAGCGCCGAGCGGGAGGAAACGGTAATTTATAAGCGCTTTCTTCCTGACCTCTCGTGTCTGTTGTCTAATGAGGGAGCTTTGAGCATCACCCATCCTGCTGAGTGGAAAAACACCGGCACGGCCTCTTCTTTGCTGGGGAGGGGGGAGCCTAAAGGAAGGGGTGTGGGGGAGGAGGGGCCTCGCCGCCGAGCCGGGCTGGCAGGAGGCCGCGGGGAGGGGCAGCGCCCCGGGGAGCGGGGCCGTCCCCGCCGCTCTGCCCTCTCCGCTCCGCTCCAGCCTTCCCCGATCCGCGGTTCTACGTGCGGGGCGCCCCCGCGGACAAAGCATCCACCCCCCCACCCCCCCCCCAACCCGCTCGGAGGCCCCGGGGGTCGCTCGGACGCGGTTTTTAGGGGTGTTTGGTCTCGGCAACCAGGTGCCTCCTCTCCGCCTCCTCCTCCTCCTCTCGGCTCGGGGCTCGCAGAGCCGAGGGCGGCGGCGAGGAACGAGCAGGGCGAGGTTGTGCCCCGCGTTGGGTTTCGCTGCGCTGAAATGTTCGCTCCCGCGGGCCACCGGGCAGGCGAGTCGAATGTCTTCGCTCTCCTACCTGCGTCTCCTCCGGTTCTGTTAATGAGAGGATGGAGCAGCACGCGGACTTGTCAGCCGTGTTCATACAACCCCCGCTGAAGCCTCGGTATTAGCGAGATCCGCTGCACTGCAAAATATTTTTTTTTGCGTTGTAGGGGCAGAATAGCTGGGAAAGGAGATTCTTGGACCGTCTGTGTTCCGCAGAAGTCCTGGTACTGCGCTGGGAACAGTGGAGATGAACCAAAGAAGAGCGAACTAGCCCCCACAGCCCTGCTCTCCCAGGCTTTCCCAGACATAAGACCCTATCCTACCCTCCTACACCCTTATCTAGGTACCAGTCACTGGGCAACACACCTCTGAAGCTCCTCACCTATCCGGAGGCTGCCAGGGGATCAAATTCCATCACAGCAGCCTCCGGGAAGGTCTCCAGAAAAGGCCAATTTCCTCGCCTTGTTCATATCAAGGGACAGAGAGTGGCACCCCTTGTGCACTGAGCCAAACCCAGCACAGTCATGCAAGCAATTTTCCCTGGTTTTCCTGTATCCAAGCTGATTTGCAAAGCGATGAGGCTTTTAATTAAAAATCAGATACAGGTGTAGGATATATGCAGCTAATTGGTGACATATCTGCACTAAACAGCCTGGTTTAAACTCATAACATTATGTAGTACATGCTGCCACCTACGTTTTCTGATTCAGCTTTCTTGTGTACTGCAGCTTCACGTTTGAAGGCATCTTTTGGTGAAGGCAGCGAGCATTTTGTGAGCCTCCACGAGGACCACAAACGCAGGTGGCTCTGGCTGCACTAGGGAAAAAAACCAAAATGTTTCTCACCAGTGCAGCCACTTGTTCAGTTGCAGTGAGGATGCCTCGATGGAGATGAGGAACCCGCAGTCACCTCTGTGAAATTTAAGTAGCGGCTGGAGCCTCATCTGTGCTAAGGACCCTGCCAGCACAGCTGTACCACTGACAGCAGTGGAATATTTTGCTCAAGTTCTCTAGAGGAATCAAAGCCTGTATTTTCTGTCTCTGGCTGTCCCTTGTTCTGCCGCTTCTCACTCGTTAATAAAAAAAAGTCAGCCACACAAAGCACATGGTTGCTTTCTGTGTTTTAAAAAAAAATGTTTGGGTTTAAAAAGACAACAGCCAAAGCTGTTTTGAAGCCAGTAGCATGTAAGCAATACCTGGAACTAAGTGGAATAATAATAATAATAATAATCACTTTTGTGTCATAAATATGCACAGTGCTGTCTGCTGTTTCATTATGAGGCAGCACAGCTTCTGAGAATGTGCCTGATGAATATTTGGGAGAACCCAGCCTCCAGCTGCTGTAGTGTACGGCAGCACTAATGCCTCTGGCTCCTCTGGCTCTCTGAGGTAACTGACATCGCAAGTTAGATCCCAATTACAAAGCATGAGCACATGTATAATATTAAGCATATAAATGGTGCCTGAAATTATTATTCTTTCGGTAGGTCTGGCTTTAATCTATTCTTATTTTAATTTCTGCAGTTCCATTGATTTCAATGTGCACTGGCCCATTCATAAGCGTAATCAAGCCTAACCTCTTAAAAGCTCCACCATGAAGGCAGTAACCCAAACTTAATTAAGAGAAGTCAAAATCACTCCAGTTACAGGTAGGTTTAGTTCTGATTACTTGTATTCCACATCCCGAGTGTGTGCGGTATTAAGATGCTACAGAAAGCAGAATATAATGTTTCTGAGGCTGCTTTGCAGACCAGCCAGAACAGCAGGTTTTTGCCTCCCAGCCCAAGGCACGGGTTAGCAATCAGTCTCCTTTGCATTTTCCTTCTTTCTTAGAGACTATTTTTGCTATTAACATGCTGAGCTGCTTTCTGGAGTTTTAAGGTGATGGGTGCTGATACAGTGAGTGCCTCTTGTATCTGTTTAATCCAATAACATAACTCTTTTTTAATCTCCATGTCTGGGTCACAGGGTTTAAAAAAGACACTGGGCCAAATCCCTGGCTTGGCTACAACGTGTGGAAAACTACTGAGAAGGCATGAAAGTCAGAAGATATTTGCTGTATTTGCATCCAGTAAAAGAGGTCTCGAGGGGCAGGGATATGAGTGCCTAATTTCGCAGATGNCCCCCCCCCCAACCCGCTCGGAGGCCCCGGGGGTCGCTCGGACGCGGTTTTTAGGGGTGTTTGGTCTCGGCAACCAGGTGCCTCCTCTCCGCCTCCTCCTCCTCCTCTCGGCTCGGGGCTCGCAGAGCCGAGGGCGGCGGCGAGGAACGAGCAGGGCGAGGTTGTGCACCGCGTTGGGTTTCGCTGCGCTGAAATGTTCGCTCCCGCGGGCCACCGGGCAGGCGAGTCGAATGTCTTCGCTCTCCTACCTGCGTCTCCTCCGGTTCTGTTAATGAGAGGATGGAGCAGCACGCGGACTTGTCAGCCGTGTTCATACAACCCCCGCTGAAGCCTCGGTATTAGCGAGATCCGCTGCACTGCAAAATATTTTTTTTTGCGTTGTAGGGGCAGAATAGCTGGGAAAGGAGATTCTTGGACCGTCTGTGTTCCGCAGAAGCCCTGGTACTGCGCTGGGAACAGTGGAGATGAACCAAAGAAGAGCGAACTGTCCCCACAGCCCTGCTCTCCCAGGCTTTCCCAGACATAAGACCCTACCCTACCCTCCTACACCCTTATCTAGGTACCAGTCACTGGGCAACACACCTCTGAAGCTCCTCACCTATCAGGAGGCTGCCAGGGGATCAAATTCCATCACAGCAGCCTCCGGGAAGGTCTCCAGAAAAGGCCAATTTCCTCGCCTTGTTCATATCAAGGGACAGAGAGTGGCACCCCTTGTGCACTGAGCCAAACCCAGCACAGTCATGCAAGCAATTTTCCCTGGTTTTCCTGTATCCAAGCTGATTTGCAAAGCGATGAGGCTTTTAATTAAAAATCAGATACAGGTGTAGGATATATGCAGCTAATTGGTGACATATCTGCACTAAACAGCCTGGTTTAAACTCATAACATTATGTAGTACATGCTGCCACCTACGTTTTCTGATTCAGCTTTCTTGTGTACTGCAGCTTCACGTTTGAAGGCATCTTTTGGTGAAGGCAACGAGCATTTTGTGAGCCTCCACGAGGACCACAAACGCAGGTGGCTCTGGCTGCACTAGGGAAAAAAACCAAAATGTTTCTCACCAGTGCAGCCACTTGTTCAGTTGCAGTGAGGATGCCTCGATGGAGATGAGGAACCCGCAGTCACCTCTGTGAAATTTAAGTAGCGGCTGGAGCCTCATCTGTGCTAAGGACCCTGCCAGCACAGCTGTACCACTGACAGCAGTGGAATATTTTGCTCAAGTTCTCTAGAGGAATCAAAGCCTGTATTTTCTGTCTCTGGCTGTCCCTTGTTCTGCCGCTTCTCACTCGTTAATAAAAAAAAGTCAGCCACACAAAGCACATGGTTGCTTTCTGTGTTTTAAAAAAAAATGTTTGGGTTTAAAAAGACAACAGCCAAAGCTGTTTTGAAGCCAGTAGCATGTAAGCAATACCTGGAACTAAGTGGAATAATAATAATAATAATAATCACTTTTGTGTCATAAATATGCACAGTGCTGTCTGCTGTTTCATTATGAGGCAGCACAGCTTCTGAGAATGTGCCTGATGAATATTTGGGAGAACCCAGCCTCCAGCTGCTGTAGTGTACGGCAGCACTAATGCCTCTGGCTCCTCTGGCTCTCTGAGGTAACTGACATCGCAAGTTAGATCCCAATTACAAAGCATGAGCACATGTATAATATTAAGCATATAAATGGTGCCTGAAATTATTATTCTTTCGGTAGGTCTGGCTTTAATCTATTCTTATTTTAATTTCTGCAGTTCCATTGATTTCAATGTGCACTGGCCCATTCATAAGCGTAATCAAGCCTAACCTCTTAAAAGCTCCACCATGAAGGCAGTAACCCAAACTTAATTAAGAGAAGTCAAAATCACTCCAGTTACAGGTAGGTTTAGTTCTGATTACTTGTATTCCACATCCCGAGTGTGTGCGGTATTAAGATGCTACAGAAAGCAGAATATAATGTTTCTGAGGCTGCTTTGCAGACCAGCCAGAACAGCAGGTTTTTGCCTCCCAGCCCAAGGCACGGGTTAGCAATCAGTCTCCTTTGCATTTTCCTTCTTTCTTAGAGACTATTTTTGCTATTAACATGCTGAGCTGCTTTCTGGAGTTTTAAGGTGATGGGTGCTGATACAGTGAGTGCCTCTTGTATCTGTTTAATCCAATAACATAACTCTTTTTTAATCTCCATGTCTGGGTCACAGGGTTTAAAAAAGACACTGGGCCAAATCCCTGGCTTGGCTACAACGTGTGGAAAACTACTGAGAAGGCATGAAAGTCAGAAGATATTTGCTGTATTTGCATCCAGTAAAAGAGGTCTCGAGGGGCAGGGATATGAGTGCCTAATTTCGCAGATGGATGCATATTAACACAAGTGTATGGCAGAGTTGGATCAGATTTCGGTTAGGTGAGGAGGAGGGAGGGAGGGCTATCCCACCAGGATCTAAAATACACTCAGCAGCAAATTCTCATTAGAATCAAAATGGATTTAATACGTCTCGCTTTTTTTTTGGGAGAAAAACTTGTTTATTTTCAATGTGTGGCTGCTAAAGGGAACACGGATGTTTCATGTACTCAGGACAAGGCAGAGTAAGAACAAGGGGAAGGTTTTGCAGGGACTGGCAAATTTCTAGATATAAACATTTAAATAAAAAAAAGGTTACATATAACCAGGCACAAAATCCAGCAGAATTCTAAGGGACAAGTGGACCTCACTGTCTGTAAAGAAGAATATAAGCAAAAAGATGTTTTTAGTAAGTCCATCATGTTAATGAGTCTCCAAACACAAATTTCCTATGCAAAGCTATATGGGGGGCAACCTTTGTGGTTCCTCTATTTGGCAAAGGATCCTGAGCTTGAAAAGGGAGGGGGCAGATTTTGTGAGGGATTTGTACATCATGCAGTGGCCGTGGATTGCAGATTTTAAGCGTTACTAAAACAGGGAATAGAATTGCTGCTATTGCTATTATATACCAGGATTTCTCACTAATCCACACAATCCACTAACTTGCTGGAGTTTTAACCTGTGTTTATTTTAGATCAAATTATGGCCTGTACAGTTAATTTTTTTTTAGTTTATGCATTTAAATAATAAATAATATATCAAATAGGAATCAAAACATGAATTGTGGTTTTGGTGCACTCCCCATCATGTGAACCTGCTGTTGATGGAGCCCCACACCCACTTTATAAGTCAAACACAAGGACAAATGAAAAACTACGGGTCTTCTTGAAGAGTACCCCCATTGGCTTTAAATTCTATGAAGAATGTGATTTGAGTGCTACAGGTGGCCTATTTTGCTTATGTTTGAGACTGCCTAGCCATTATGGGATTGCCTCTGCTGGCCCTTTCCTTACATCAAGCTCATTACGTATTAACGTGAGGCATGTCTGAAAGGCTGGAACTGATCCTTTCCAAACACCAGTCAAATTTAGAAATGCCTATTCCTTTACAGGGGCTGATTCCTAAAGTAAGGAGCAAACCCAGAGGAACCAAACAGCCTGGGACCAAAGTGGCCATGCTGGCTTTTGGAAAAAGTGGAATGTCTCAAGTTCATTGATGGTCAGCTACCAGGAAATAAAATCTCTCAAACATTCAGAGGTTTTCACCGGGATTTTCAAGAGTTCTTGAGCAATTTAAAATCCTTGAAAGGAATGTACTATAGAATGAAAAATATAGGTATTATTAAAGAATGTCTCCAAACCGAAAGCCAGCCAGTTTCATAAAAATGAGCTAACAACCAATAACAGGTACTCTGTCTCCTGCTGGATACTGTATGAACCGTATGGTTTGTATTTGCAAAGTCACTTCTAAAGCAATGGTTTTTTTTCTTCACTGCTGCTTTTGGGGATAAAACAGTAAAAGAACTATGCAAAAATGAGGTTAAAGTAATCTAATTAAAAAAATAATGTGTGCTTTCATCTTCAATTCATATCCAGTCATTTGGGATCAAACTTTAAAAGAAAATAGATAAAAATTCAGGAAGTATTTTGAAGGACGACTGTTTCCCTTTAAGATTAATGATAAACATACTTGTGTATTCAAGGGAGAATAGATCCAGTGTTATGTAACAGGATAAAGAAACAAAATCCTTTTTCCTTAAATTAAAATAACCAGTATCTGCGTGGATTGTAGTCAATCACTAAAAATTCAGGAAACCCATTTTCTTTCACAACTGCATTCCACTTGCTGAAATTGATGTCTTGTAAGTTTTAAAGAGTCACAACAATAAAAGAGAAAAAAGATTTGTTTGCTCTGTTTGACCAGGCTTTGCCAATAGAGGATTGTTCCCCACAGAAAATTCTTCAGGACTTGCCCTGTGCAAATTTCAAATTTGTGCTCATCTTTTTATTTTATGCGGCATTTGCAAATCCCATTATTGCACTTCCCAATTTTTTTGGTTTTAATCTGCTCACCTCGTGCTAGATGTATGGTAACTTATCACTTTTAATAATTTTTTGCCTGAACTATTATAGAATGGCTCTTATCAAGTCTTGTAATGCATGCCTAAACTTGCCTAAAGTGGGACAAGATCAACAGGTAATGTATTTGTTTTTTTGATGTTTGCATTGTTCTTTGCTGCTCCAATCATGTAAAGTTTGCCAAAAAAAAAAAAGAAACCTACAGAAAATATTTTTTCTACCACAAAACCTGCATTTTCCACTTCTGTATTTTATAAGAGCACTCATACCAGAAGTTCTGCATCAGAATTCGATAAATAAAGTTCCTCTTTATCACATGAATTCAATTTTCCAAAAGAAGGCAAACGATGCTATTAATAACCAAGATACAAGCCCTGAAAAGGCTAAGTCTCTGAATGTACTCGCTGCGAAAATAAAGTCCTCTTGTTGGATCTAATTCTGGAGTTATTTTTTGACACAATGCAGAACAGTTCAAGATTTGCAAAGAAAAGTCTCTGCTGAGTTAAGGTGATATTCACTCTTGCATGAAAGAAGCACACATGCTCCATTGAGCTACTTGGAGCTTTGTCTGCTGACAAAATCATGCTGACGTTGGCATGTCTACCTGTGTCCACACTAGTGATTTCAGTCCTCAAAGTAAAGCTTCAGGTCTGGGCAGTTTAAGTGACGTTCCCCCAGTGGAGTAAGTCCTCTGTTAGCACTACTCTGTAACACAAGGTGTGCATGGAGACGATGCTCTTTTTGAATGTGCCTCATCCCCTGCTCATAACATACCCACCATGCTATGGATAAATATTCAGCTGCTGCATGGCCTGCAGAGAGATTTCCTTGGCCTAGCAAGGAGAACAGCTCCTGCATAGCCAAGATAGGCATTGCAAATGAAAGATGGGAAGCCATAGGAGGATATAGGCTAGGAGATGGGGAAGAAGTTGTGGCAGACCCACTCTGAAAGCAATAAAAGGTCAGCAGGGGCAGGGGCTGCTGTGCAGAACCACTTCCATTTCCATTTGGAGCTGGTCACTGAGCTGGGCAGGCTTGGCCTAAAAACATCCCAGGTGACAGGAGGCATCGCAATGGAAAATAGTCCAGAAATTTATGGTGGTGATCTCACTGATGCAGTTGAGCCCTCTCAACTTACGTGACTGATCCAGACAAGCCAATGGATTAAACTCACTGAAGAGGAAGAAGAGTGATCACTTGAGCGAATTCATACAGGCTCATATTTCTTTTTATTTGCTTATGAGTCCCTCTGCTCCCTTCTGTCTCAAAGTGATGGTGAAACACTTATGAAGAGTATATAAAAAAATATTTTAATGTACCTAGTTTATTCTGACAAAATACATTGGCAGATGTAGGCAAACACTAAGAGAAAACACTGTAAGAAACAAAACCATTCCCAAATGCACACTTTTACTGGTTCAGACTGAGCTTCTAGCTACATGAATTAATACACTGCAAGCAAAGAAAGAGCATCAAATGCTTGAGAGTCCAGAAAAAAATAGAAAATTTCAAATAAACCCTGCAAGCTATCCAGTAACTGCTCATCCAGTTACATGTTTTTAATTAACAAAACTGGAAAGCAAACATGTAATATAAACTTAAAAACACAGCACTCTGGTTTTCCGGACTACCGGTCCAAATGCAAAACAAATTGCTTGCATCTGGTGGCACGGAAGGCAGAGCTGGCTCTGGGAGCTTCACTTTTAACCAGCAGTGATGTAGCAGCATCCGCTGTACTACCCAGTGATGGTGGCTTAGGCACCTCCTGGCACCTCCACGCCTGCTGTCCTCTGGCACAGGCTGGGCACAAACACTTTAAGCATTGCCCGCATGCTCTGAGGAGGATGCCTTGGCTTTCTCCTCCATGACAGCGTGTTGTTCTGGAGGGCAGCAGTGTCACCAAGGAGAGGCCAGCAGCTTGCAGGCTTGGGTGACCTTGGGCCTCCCTGAGCAGTTACCTTTTCTGGTCCTCTGGCACACTCTCAAGTGATCTTTCAGCCAGAACCTCTGCTGCCTAAAATAAATTCAGCAATATTCACTGTGGCATTGCTGCACTTCTCTCTCTTTCAAGATACCTGACGCTTATCTCCTAACCTAGGCAGATGCAGGTTTGGGAAGATTTACTTGGGTGCTTCCTGGGCAGCGAGCTCCTGACCTGGCTCACAGCCAGTGTGACTCACTTGGTGTTATGAGAGAAGGCAGAATTCTAGGGAGATTTCTTGCCTTTCCTGATAGGCTAATGGTGTGTGTATCTGCTGAGTTTTTTAGAGGTGGCCTTGACAACTGTATTTTTACAAGGCGTTTCCTCCCCACCTTCTGAAGGACTGTCCTATTTAGGAAGAATTGAAGCTAGAACAAGGGGGATTTCTTCTCTGTCCTTTTTCAAGCTTTCGGTGCAAGGCATGCGGCAGAAGGGGCTGGCAGCAAGGTACAGAGATGTGAGGCAGAAAACTCCACGGAGCCACGTCACTCCGAAGGAGGCAAACACGAATGCTAAGGAGAAAAAAAATCCCCAAAGAGCCACTGGCAGCCTCCCTCTGCCTGGCTAATGCACATACACACGTGCTGCATTCCCAGCCTTCATCCTGAAGGCCTAGCATAGCAGCATTGAATCTCTCCTCTGCGCAAGCCCAGCCAGAAATAAGGAGAGTTGGCAGGACTGATGGACACAACTCAGGAATCAGAAGCAGACACCACTTTGTGTTTGGCTCCTTACTGGTTTCAGAAATACTTCTCTTTCTGAAAATTGTGTGTTATTTACTGTTCGTTAAAAAAGTGACCTCTGATCTTCCCCTTCACATGTGGTTAATATAATTTGCTAACAATTTATTGAAAATGCCCATCTAAGCAAATTGGTATGCAATCACAAAGCTGCTTTGATGTAAAGCAATACACAACATGAGCTTCCAAGGCCTTCTTCAAGCTACCTGGGACTCTCTCAGTTAACTTGGTCTCAGATTTGTGGGGTGCACATGAGCCCCTTTGCCCAGTCTACTTGGCCCTGCAGTTATTATATTAAACACAACACAAACTACTGAGTATCTGGCAGTGATATATGCAGTGAGGACTGCCCTTATAACTGGCGTGTTTGCCCTGCCAGATACTCATTACTGGTGCTGTGAATCAAGAAAGCAGAGTGCTGGCTGGGTTCAACGTACGGCCAAGCGGCGTTACCCTGCCCAGCAGGCAATAGCAACCCTGTGCAGTATCCTTGCAGAGAGCGGCTGTTACCTGTCTCTCCCAGCTAGAGCAATCCCACGTTGTTGTCTCTACACAGAAGGATGTGGAGAAGGGACAGGGTGGAACAAGTTCTGTATGAAGCACAAGAAATTCAGATATGTGCCTCTAAATCTGTTTGGCCTATGCTAGTTCTGCTAGCTCTGATTTGTATCAAAGCCCAATCTTATCACCTGCTGATTGTGAAATGGGCCTTAATGGTTAATATTTTGTGCACAGTTGGTCACAGGCTGCCCATTGCATCAAGAAATTTTCTCTTAGTGTCTGTGTCAGCCAAAGACCTGAAGTTTTCTTATTTTCACTCCTGCATGTTTGCCTGTTGGGCTTTTTAAATTCATGGAGGGAAGTGTGAAAACTTGCCCCCAGGTTCCCACATTTCCTTGGGAAGCAGATCCCAGTGACCCAGGTAGGGGCCAAAATGGATTAGGGCTGCCTTTGGTGCTGAAAAAGACACCATTGCCCCATGGCAGGGGAAAACACCAGCAGCACAGCTGGAGGAGCTGGCAGAGGAGCTGTATGGCCAGGGTGGATTGTAGCAGCAACTGGGTGTCATCCAGAGCAGCAAGGTCCTGGGACTGCTCAATTACAGAGCCGAATAAATCACTGAGAAGAGACACATAGTGTAGGGTGTGGTGGACACCTGGGAGCTTTTCCATCCAATTCCCCTTGAAGGTTCTGTGAAGCCACGTGGAAGGAGGTATGACATTTATGGAGGCACATCCACTGGTCTGCTAGACCTCAGGGCACAGACATCATCTCCAGCTGGAGCAGCAGACACTGCCACATGCCCAATCTGCCTGGCTTAAACTCCGGTTTTCCCCTCAAGCTGAATTAATGCCATCCTGGAGCTCCCGGCAGCTTTGGAAATGTTGCTGCCCAAATTTCAGTTCCTTACTGGGACACTGAACTCTCATTTCTCCCAGGAAGATACAGGTTTGTATCCATGTCGTATTTCTGCTGTTCTCCACCAGTGTCACAGCTGTTTGCTCCAAACATGAAGATATTTTTGTAAGAGCAAAGCATGAATTATTTCAAACTTGCCTCAGGATGAATTTTCAAGGGTACTGCGGAGACTGTTTCCACAACAAAATGGGAGCTCTTCTGCTGAATTGTTCATGGTACTTTCATGAATGCTAGAAAAGAGGCTGACTTTTAAAAAACATCAGCAGATACCTGGAATGGGAATTTGTTTCCCTGAAATCCTTTGGAAACTATTGTTGTTTTTGTTGTTGTCGTCTAACCTGACTGAAAGTTCAATTTGGTAATTTTTATTAGACCTTGTTTTTAGGTAGAGGCAATTAACAAAATATCAGATAGGATCTGTGCTGTGTTTGCAATGTCTGTTGCTCTGATTCTTACCTGATGGGAAATGGATTTGGAGGAGCACAGCTACATCTTTGTAGCTGTTTACATCACATTTCTGATGGAGTTCCGCCCTGCTTTCCCCATTTGTACTTTGTTTTTAATGAATAAAGGTCATGGCATTGGCATCACAAAAAACTCTCATTGCTGAAAGAAGGAATTCAGTTGTCCCCTCTGGGTTATAAAACAAATCATATGACAGGACAGTAATGCACTCAAATGTTGGCAGGGCAGAAATCAGAGATGGAAGAGAAGCTTTAGACCCGTGGAGATCTCTGCAGACTCCCATCTCACAAGTCAGCTGTCTCCCTGCCTGTGCTAGGACACTGCACACTGGATAGTCTCTTAAGATTTTACAGATCTCAGTTCCCAACATACCCCAGGTGTCAGCGGTGGGGCTGCTGTGGCTACCTGCAACCCAACCTAATGGGTTAGTTAGTTTCCTAATAGTCAAAGGGAAATTTCTTTGCATTGATGTCATTAGTCCAACACCTTCCTGCCATGCTGTTTGGCCAGGGGACATGGACACCCACCCCCCTTTGAGGTGCTGTACAAAGAATTGCTGTGGCGAGGTCACCTTGGCACCAGCAACTAGCTTAAGTCACTGGCTTGTGTGGGACTCTGACCTGGTTGTATCCCAGCTAAACAATACATATTTTTGGCTATTGTTCCATCTAGATCAGGTGATAAATATATAGTGACTACATCCCTTGACTCAGGTAAAAAGTAAAGGAGAGTTTTCCCTCGTTTCTGTATAAATATCCACACTGACCTTTGTGTTTATGCTTGTGTCAAAATCACCACGTCTTTTTTGATTCAAATGCCATTCTTTTAGTCTTTCATTATGGGTAAAGCATCTCAAGCTCTCTGATGTTTTCAGTCTGCCAAGACTTTCTAGCCAGGTGATGTTTTAACTAGCTGCAATATTCCAGGAGTGATTTCCTTACCAGCCCTTACAGAAACAACCCCAGACTTTTGGTCCATGTTTTTCTGNAAGGACAGCTTTCCCTCTTTTCTGTATAAATATCCACGCTGACCTTTGTGTTTATGCTCGTGTCAAAATCACCACGTCTCTTTTGATTCAAATGCCATTCTTTTAGTCTTTCATTATGGGTAAAGCATCTCAAGCTCTCTGATGTTTTCAGTCTGCCAAGACTTTCTAGCCAGGTGCAATATTCTAGCTGCAATATTCCAGGAGTGATTTCATTACCAGCATTAACAGAAACACAACCCCAAACTTATGGTCCATGTTTTTCTGATACTCTTGGCATATACCAAAATCCAAATTGTTCTGAGAATATGAAGAGAAACCAGCAGAAATTGCTGTATTATTGTCACAGCCAATGAGCAAAAGCTCAACATTAAAAATATGGGGAACACTTTTAGTAGGAATACTATTCAAACCATTACAATTCAGAGAATTCAGTAGGAAGCGTACTGGAAAAGAAACTCCAGGTTAAGCAGATCTTCCCAGGATCATACTAATACAACTGAGTAGTAAATCAAATTCTATAGAAATGGTCAGGGTTTTTATTATTAAACAGCTCAGATATTAATTCCTTTTTTTTTATTGGCTGAAGTCTCATAGACGATAAGNGAGAGCAGCTGTTACCTGTCTCTCCCAGCTAGAGCAATCCCACGTTGTTGTCTCTACACAGAAGGATGTGGAGAAGGGACAGGGTGGAACAAGTTCTGTATGAAGCACAAGAAATTCAGATATGTGCCTCTAAATCTGTTTGGCCTATGCTAGTTCTGCTAGCTCTGATTTGTATCAAAGCCCAATCTTATCACCTGCTGATTGTGAAATGGGCCTTAATGGTTAATATTTTGTGCACAGTTGGTCACAGGCTGCCCATTGCATCAAGAAATTTTCTCTTAGTGTCTGTGTCAGCCAAAGACCTGAAGTTTTCTTATCACATCCACTGGTCTGCTAGACCTCAGGGCACAGACATCATCTCCAGCTGGAGCAGCAGACACTGCCACATGCCCAATCTGCCTGGCTTAAACTCCGGTTTTCCCCTCAAGCTGAATTAATGCCATCCTGGAGCTCCCGGCAGCTTTGGAAATGTTGCTGCCCAAATTTCAGTTCCTTACTGGGACACTGAACTCTCATTTCTCCCAGGAAGATACAGGTTTGTATCCATGTCGTATTTCTGCTGTTCTCCACCAGTGTCACAGCTGTTTGCTCCAAACATGAAGATATTTTTGTAAGAGCAAAGCATGAATTATTTCAAACTTGCCTCAGGATGAATTTTCAAGGGTACTGCGGAGACTGTTTCCACAACAAAATGGGAGCTCTTCTGCTGAATTGTTCATGGTACTTTCATGAATGCTAGAAAAGAGGCTGACTTTTAAAAAACATCAGCAGATACCTGGAATGGGAATTTGTTTCCCTGAAATCCTTTGGAAACTATTGTTGTTTTTGTTGTTGTCGTCTAACCTGACTGAAAGTTCAATTTGGTAATTTTTATTAGACCTTGTTTTTAGGTAGAGGCAATTAACAAAATATCAGATAGGATCTGTGCTGTGTTTGCAATGTCTGTTGCTCTGATTCTTACCTGATGGGAAATGGATTTGGAGGAGCACAGCTACATCTTTGTAGCTGTTTACATCACATTTCTGATGGAGTTCCGCCCTGCTTTCCCCATTTGTACTTTGTTTTTAATGAATAAAGGTCATGGCATTGGCATCACAAAAAACTCTCATTGCTGAAAGAAGGAATTCAGTTGTCCCCTCTGGGTTATAAAACAAATCATATGACAGGACAGTAATGCACTCAAATGTTGGCAGGGCAGAAATCAGAGATGGAAGAGAAGCTTTAGACCCGTGGAGATCTCTGCAGACTCCCATCTCACAAGTCAGCTGTCTCCCTGCCTGTGCTAGGACACTGCACACTGGATAGTCTCTTAAGATTTTACAGATCTCAGTTCCCAACATACCCCAGGTGTCAGCGGTGGGGCTGCTGTGGCTACCTGCGACCCAACCTAATGGGTTAGTTAGTTTCCTAATAGTCAAAGGGCATTTTCTTTGCATTGATGTCATTAGTCCAACACCTTCCTGCCATGCTGTTTGGCCAGGGGACATGGACACCCACCCCCCTTTGAGGTGCTGTACAAAGAATTGCTGTGGCGAGGTCACCTTGGCACCAGCAACTAGCTTAAGTCACTGGCTTGTGTGGGACTCTGACCTGGTTGTATCCCAGCTAAACAATACATATTTTTGGCTATTGTTCCATCTAGATCAGGTGATAAATATATAGTGACTACATCCCTTAACTCAGGTAAAAAGTAAAGGACAGCTTTCCCTCTTTTCTGTATAAATATCCACGCTGACCTTTGTGTTTATGCTCGTGTCAAAATCACCACGTCTCNGAATATGAAGAGAAACCAGCAGAAGTTGCTGTATTATTGTCACTGCCAGTGAGCAAAAGCTCAGCATTAAAAATATGGGGAACTAGTAGGAATACTATAGGAATAGTAGGAATACTATTCAAGCCATCTACAATTCAGAGAATTCAGTAGGAAGCGTACTGGAAAAGAAACTCCAGGTTAAGCAGATCTTCCCAGGATCATACTAATACAACTGAGTAGTAAATCAAATTCTATAGAAATGGTCAGGGTTTTTATTAATAAACAGCTCAGATATTAATTCCTTTTTTTTTATTGGCTGAAGTCTCATAGACGATAAGCTTTAAAATTCAAATTATCTGAATAATAACAAATATTAGTTTTTATACAGTATTTTAGTGTAGCCCCAGAAATTACAATTTGAGTGCAAATCTTTCCTGTTGCAAAGCCCACAAGATTCTTGTGGCAATAGCCAGTAATCAGATAAAACAGAAGCAATTAATAAAGTATTTAATCATTAGAAAAATTTCCAACACCGGAACAATTTGCAAATCACCCAGCAGGTTTCGCACATCCTCTGGCATTTGAGATGTTGTCAGTAATGAAAGCTAAATGAATGTTGAGTACAAGTATAAGGCTTAAAAAAATGCCACACAGGCTCAGTGTCCACAGAAACAGTATTTTAAAGAGGTTGTTCAGATTTTTTTTAAAATGGATTCTTTTCTGTGTAAAGCAGTCTCCTCTTGACTATGAACAGAGTAAGAGTTGCCTCAAAAGTAAAGAGGTTTTTAAATGTAACACCTATTTTCCCTTAGCATTAACTAAGAAGTAGTTGAAGTCACATCCCCATTTACAGTTTCTACGTGTCTTAGCACTCTGCATTGTATTTATTTCCTCCATGAAGTTTCATAATTTCTGCTAACTGTGCAGGGCTGGGAGGCCGACAGAGCACGTCTGTGCTCTGCAGGAAGTGGTTTTGATGTTGCTCTAGCAAGAGAGGTGCTTCTCAGCAGGGAGACAACATCAAACTCTTGTCTGTACATCCTCATAACTAGTAAGAATGGAGGCAGCAGTTATGATGATGACGCTTAATACCCTTCAAGGAAAAGTGCAATTCTGTCTCTTTTGTTTCTTCCCTGCATTTTAATTGGATAAAATTTCTAGTTGTGGTGCTGCTTGTTGCAGTGCACTCTTGATGACTGGGGAACTGTTCTTTCCTTTGTTCACAGTGTCCCCAGATATGAACTAAGAGTGGATAACAAATCCTTTCGGACCCTGTGACGATATAAAGGGAGAAGGATGTCACCCACTGGAGAATCCAGGTTCCTTTTTACTTTACTCCAGAGCTGACTTTTTCCCCCTGTTTCTAGGTTTTTTAACACAAAGCTCCTTTAATTCACCCTTAAAAGGCATTTGGCGATTGCCTGATGAAAAAATCCAAAAGAAACACAAGGTATCCCTGTTGCTTGGATTGTAAAGCTAAGGCTCAAGCTCAGAAAAGTGTGCTTAGAAAAAATGAGGCTTTGAATGCAGAAATAAATCATGGCAGTGCATGCTGACAAAAATCTTCATCTGACTGCTGCCAATTACATTTGTCAAATACACGCAGTATTGTCGAGGATCTTGGCTACCTTTGTCTGTCACTGATCCAAGTCTATTTAAGGTTTCGAAACTAGTCCCTGCTGCCACTCAGGTATTACTTGCTGTTGCTTTTGTTGCCATTCATCTTTGAGTTGTTTCCAGTCTACGAGCATCTTTCTGATACCAAAACTAAACAGGATATTTCAGGTAGTCATCTAAGGGCATTGAAACAGAGTCTAAAACTCCATCTTCCATGACTTTAAATAGACAATCCATGTCCTTTTGATTTCAGACCTTGGTTTCAGTCTACATAAGAAAGGCATTGCTATCTTTGATCGCATTTGGTTGTTGTTTTCCCCTTTGGTTTTGATTTTTTTCCAGTTTTCTGAATAGATTTCGCACAGCTTGCCACCACAGCTCTCGTGGACAATAAAAAAACTGTATGGGAGCTCCTCCAAAGTATGTGTTTGCAAGGAGGGCTATGCCAGGAACATCATTACTGGAGTCCCAGTAACTGATCCAGAACTGATGCCATAACTTTTTATGTGTACCAGGGGCACTGAACCCCATGCTGAAATACTTGGCAAGTCTGCCCTTAAATTAGGATATATTCTATTGATATTGGCTATGACCAACCACAACATTCCTTGGTTTTGAGGTAGTATTTCTGGAGGGGGAGGGTTCGCAATGCCAGTTCTTGTCATATGTTTTCCTGTCTCACCCCATCTCCTAGCCCAGCTAATCTGATGATATCCAACTGTCCTAATGAGCTGCATCTACTTCTAGACTGAAGCGTTGACAGCTGCTTGTTCTATTGCCAACAAAAACTTCTGAGACAACTCTATCTCATTCCTGCAAGTACGCAAATTGCTCAGTTTCCAGCCTAAATATGAGACATAATGATACTACTTTTCATTGATCCAGGTCTAAAATAAGGTGTGTCAAGAACACACTCAATCATTGCCTCACGTGCAATTTAATCCCTCAGCTGGAAATGAGGTTTCTGTTTACTGGTTACAGAGGAGAAATCAAGGGCTCATGTCCCTTACAGCAGAGGTACAGTCACATGGGCTAAGGTCAGTGAGAAGAACACGTTCCTCCAATTAATGCTGGTATGTGTTTACTTATATTTTTATACATTGGTAAATATTCCATTTGCTGCTCTTGGATTTGGAGCACATGGCGAGACCTTCAGCATATTCTTAGTCAAGTAGGATTTAATACCCTTACATCTTCAACAAAACCTAGCCCTAGGCAAACTCGTGCACACAGCATTCGCTTTCTTCCCCACAGATAAGGCCCAAACCCAAAGACTCCGTAGCCTTTCCTTTCACTGGACTGGAGATTCCCAGCACTGAAACTGGGTGATAGGTGAGCAGATAAGACTGGGCTCCCAACAAGCCATTAAAAACCAATCACAGCCTTCTAGAGGGAAAGCTATCTGAAACAGAGACTGAATTTGTAGGATAAATTTTGCCTTGGGTGAACTTCAGTGTCCACAGGAAAATTATACAACAACCTCCAGACCAAGATGGAGAAGAGACATACAGAAACACTGATCTTTAACCAAAAGCAGTCAGACTTAGGAGAAAAACCAGCTCCAGTGACAACTGAGCAGAACAACTTGTCTCCAGGCAGAAATAATAGTTTTCCTTGTCAAAAGAAAACCCCACATCTACCCTATGCCCCTCATAATTTCTACAACTTGCCAGATTCCATGAATCACAGAAAACACTCCTGGGCCAGGGGTCAAGGAGTAGAAAAAGTAGGGGAAGCACGTCTAGTCCTGGAAGACTCCTGTAGTAGCCAGGTCACTGTTGTGGCCTCTCCTATGCCAGCCTTTTCTCATCTGTTTCCAGAACTGAAGGTATGATCCATTCCTTCAGCTCAGCCTTTCCTCAGTGAGTCCCTCACACACAAAAGCACAAATCCACAAGGCTCTTATCAAAATTAGGCTGTAATGGAAGAAGGTTTATCGTTGTTCTGTGTTTTATTTAATTTTTTTTTTTCCTAATTCCTGGGATATACTCAAACGTTATGATGGTAAAGACCATATAAGTAGCTAGATTAGAACAAAAGACATAACAATGGTATTGGATACAGACATAGAAGTCTTTGCCAGTTACATGGAAAGAGAGGACAAATGAGCAAACATCAATCATAACAGCTGAAACCACCAAGCTTGGAAAAGTCTCTTTCTTTTAGGAATAATCCACTGAAAGATGCCAGGGCTAGATCTGACCAGCTCTGACTTTTCCTCAGGAGCATGATTGCCACTGAGGAAGAAAAGGATGTTTGAGGATAAATAAATCCAGGAACCTTATATGCCATCATCTTCTAGTCAATAAATTCTAGGGACAGTTTGCTTGATAGGGATTACTTTTATTTTTGTTTTAAATCTGTAGCTTTTCCTAAGCATTTTTCCCAGATGTTTTTCACACTGACAAAATGCATGCAGACCCAGGTTGATGTACAAATGGAATGCAAAGGAAAGTGAAAAATGAAAATGTGTCTATGTCTCAATAACTCTTGAGTGCAAGATGATCTTGCCTCTACAGGACCAACTTCCCTGTTAGCTATCTAACACACCATCAAGAATAAAGCAAGGAATAATCCAAAAGGAAATGGTAAGCATTTGCACTCAATGTTGGTGCAGCTGTACTCTCAGTCCTATCTCAGCCTTTGGGGCTGGAAAGGTATTTTCAGTCTCTGGTGTTATTTAGGAAGATGTTTCTGAAGGAGCACAGGCTGTGCCATTCCAGGGAGGGAAGAACTGGTTTCTTTAGGATTACTGTAAACTTACTAAATAAGAAGTTTTCTCTATTTCCCCACAGCTGGAGACCAATCATTGCAACACATAATTAGACAAGCTGTGAAGTGCAAGATACTGACTATCTGTATCGGCCTCAGAAATATTTTAAGCTTTACGTTAGGCTGAGTGCTCAAATCCTGGAAGGTGGCATTGGGAGGCCAATCCCTTGGGACATCCTTGGTGTCAAATTCTTTGAGGACACTTGAGTAGACTACGCAGAGGGATCACTTAATGTGTTACAGGGAGGAGATGACCCTTACCTTCTGTAGGACACCAAGACCATACATTATAAAACTGCCAAATTTTGGGTTCATCAGTAAAAGACAAGTACTAGAACATAAATCCAAGCATAACTGCAATGCAGTATTAAGAGGCTTGAGATACTGATTGAAAACAGGCATGCCTAAAATATGCATTAAGGGTGAAATGGCAGCACCATGAAAATCAGCAAGAAAATCTAGTGCCTGCATTGGGATTGTATCCATACAGTTTATCCAGACAAAGACAGTATAAACACCAGAGGCTCAATTGTCCCTGAGCTAACAGTGCTTCGGTTGTTTAAGCGCAGGAAACGGCCCACCCTTTTCCCACCTTTGTACACCCAGGCGGGGGTCAGACACAGCGTAGCTGCCATAAGGACTAGGCTGATCCAAGTTAATGTCTAGCATGGGGGGACCGAGGCCAGGAGGTGGCAGAGCCGCTGCCACGGATCTCTCCAAATGACTGCAGAGATGATCACAAATAGGACAAAAGTACAGTCAATCTGTAGCAACGCCCTGTGGTGCCAACCAGGTCTACCAGTTGTCTTGGAGAAACTGGCTTAAACCACTGTCCAAGACATGATTTTCTTTTTTAGAGTGTAAAGGCAACACCCAGGTGAACAAAAAGGTTTCAACAGTTGCCCTTTTAAGACGGAGAAGTCCAAGGAAGCAAAAATACTACTGGCATTGAGTCAACTCATCCTACCTCCTTCCAGTATCCTTTGCCACGATAACGGGAACCTGAAGTAGTTGTTTTTAATTGAGTATTGAAATGATTTCATCCTTCACATTTTTTATCTCTCGTTCTTCATACTTGTCTTGATTATTCACCTTTGGTAATGGAACATGTAACAGGAGAAGGAAGGAGTGAGTTCACTGCCAGGAAGTGCCTACTCAGTAAAATAAAATACAGGTACAAAACTCAAAAACAGTGATGGAGAGAAAGCTGTCTTAATTTTTCTTAACTTAAAAACTCAAGGCAAAACAGTTGCCCAGCCTTCTACAGGAGCTCTCCACAGAGAAAGCATTGTGAATCTCTCATCATGAAAGTACTGTGAGGAGGCATCAGAGTTGAATTTCCATGCTGCACAGACATGCACACATTTAAACTGGTTGTGGTTTTCTCAGTGTACAAAGATCCTGAAGTCAGCTCTGACTCAACTCATCAGTTCCAGCTAATTTTCAGGCTAAGAGCTCTAATAAACAGACTCAAGAGCATCTGGGCAAATTTAGCTCCAACCAATTTGCCTCTAGAACATCCTTTGAATACATTTGCATATTCTGTGTTGACAAAGGTACATAAAACATGCCTTGCCAGCTGCTGGCTGGGTCTCTCCACCTGGCACGCTGCTGTCACTGCTGAATATCCACTAAAGCCTTGACAAAGTGCTCATGGTCATTCACCTTTCCTGTAGCTGATATTAAATGTACTCCTGTATAATGGTGTGTGACAAATGTCTGGAATAACGATGATTTAACCACTGGACAGGCAGTATGCAAGCAGGGGGCTCAGTGCCCCACGTGACTGTGTTGCAACCTTGACCTAATGATAGGCTATCTCAGCAACCACTACCACCCGGACTTGGCTTTCCCACCACAGCACGGTGCCAAATTTGATAGTCTCTTTGGTGATCCAGGCACAAACTTATGAAGACAAGTTTATTTTAAAGAGGTCAGGTAGCAGCTGGTAGGTGGTGGGAATCTTTGAGCATTCCCAAAACAGGCAGTGTTTGAACGAACAATCTACAGCTGCAAACGCCAGCCAACGTATTGGCAATACCCTGTACTAGATAGTCTTTGTGAACTTTGAGTGCCCGGTTTAGTGCCTAATTATAGTCCCTATAGCAGTTCATTACTTACAGCACTTCAGAGTCCCTTTGCGCCAGGTGCTGCACAAACACAAATGCCAGTTCTAGTAGATGATACAAGCTAAGCACCTGCAAACTTTTGCGCATGTACTGAACTTTCTGCACAGCTGTAACTTAACTTTGTTCAGTCTCATCTGTGCAGATATCCAGTGTGTTCTAGTTCATTATCTATTTAACACTTATTGAACACTCTTCAACTGCTTAAAAGCATGAAGTAAATCATGCGCATAAATGTTTGTAGAATATGGGGCTTAATAAAGACCAGCAGCAGTATAGGCAGAGGAAAGTTTGAGAGAGAGGGAAGATAAAAGTAACCATAAAGGGAACTTGTGATTACATAGACTAGCTACATACATAATTTGTGGGCTTTGTGGTCTGGGAATTCTGTTTGTTTGCTTAATGTAAATGAGCAAGAGAATTTAAAGAATCTCTGCCACCTACTGAAGCCAAGAAACAAACTGTTGTAGGCCTCACCCAGTGCATTTGTAAGTCCTTCCTTGTTCGGCAAAACACTTGGCCAGGTTCTGCACTTTAAGAGGAAAATACCAAAGAGCTGGAGGCCACTTGCCTGCGAAGTGCAAAACCCAAATAAACATACTGTCCCCCAAATACTTCTCTGCAAAATGAACATAAGGAGGGAGGACTCCTGTGAGGTTTTGGGGTGGTTTTTCTTTCAATATTTGTGAGCTCTTTTCTGTGTTACTTGACTAGCACCAACAAAAAAACACCTTTGGGAATGTTCTGTATTCAGTGTCTAATTTAGATGTACCCAATTTAGATGCAATTTCTCACTATGCATCACTTTTAGAACAAGTTTCTTTGTAAGCTGTTGACAGAGAGTGTTTATAATCCCATTATACTTGAGTCAAAAATGTGAACTGAGTAATGGATGCAATATCTTTTCTTTTTAGTTTACTGGCGTTTATTTCCCTGTTGTGCAACATTTTGTCCAGATTTTTAAAACAAATTCACTTTGTCTTGATTTATGCTTTTTATTCTTCTCAAACAGTTTTATATGCTGAAGTCTGGAGAGTTTGCAGAGCGCATCTGTTTTGGAGTGACAATATTTCCAGGGAACCAGGGTTCCTAAAATCAATTATGTTAATCAGAAATGTGTTGTAACTCCTCTGCAGTTTGGGAACACTGAGATAACAGGTCACCTTTAACTTACTGACACACTTTGAATTTTGACTTCTGAATACTTGCAACAATCTACACATCGAGTATCAGCTATTTCTAGCGCTTGGCAAACAGAATAAAAAGGTGAAACTGATTTTTTATCAGCTCTCTGCAGGTCTAAAAGTCTTATTTAACAAAGAGTTTCTATACATGCTGAAGTTAAGCATACACTGAAGATAAGCGTAAGCCTGAAGGCTTTGCAGAACTCACACTCAGGTACGTTTTTGCTTAATCTGGGCCACAACTGGCAGCTCAGTGACACGGAGTGTAACAACTGGGACTCCAGGGAGAGTGTAGATGCTATTTGTGACCCATTTAAATTGATTGCTATTCCAAGTTTTGTGTCAGTTACAACATGTTACAAAGATACAGACAGGCCTACAGACTCTACAGACAGGCCAAAGTTATCAAGTTATCATCGTCTTGGTTTAATGAGACCTCACTTTCTTATAGGTCTCCAGTATCCTTTAGTTTTTTACCTTGCCTAGTGGCTTTCTATACACCCCAGCATGCCAAGCCTGCTGATGTCATTGAACATTGACACGTAAAATGAACAAGCCTTCTTTTTATTTAACATGGGTCTTGTTTGCTCTTCCTGGCATTGGATCGTTATTACGTCTGCAGGGAGGGTTAACTTTTAACACGCTTGTTATTGTAACGTGTCTCCATCAAGATAGAGGCATGCCCCAGCAGGACAAGGTGCTGTGAAAATTCAAGTTGTTGCTGCTAACTTACAGTAAAGGAAATTATTTTTTAGCCACCCATGTTGAATTGCCGGTGTCCAACACAGAAACCTTTTGTTGAACAAAAGCTACTTGACCACTGGTATTTATAACACGTAAGATGCAGCCCAGCCTAACCAGCAAAGCAAAGGCCAAATCCTGAATTTTCTACTGAAGGCTTGATCTTGCCTAAGAAATCTTCCTTCATTATATTAATCCTATTGATTTGAACATGAACCCAAACCTTTTCCTACCAAAATTCCCCTTGAATAGAGTGAGGAGAAGCCAAAACTTGTGGATTACACCAGTGAAAGAATATGCTATGAGTAGGCATTATGGGCTTTCAGAGGAACAAAACACAGTACATGACTATAAATCACAGGATCATACTCTTAAACCAAACACGGGGACCTTACAAGCTTTTCTCTGAGATGAGTGGGAGGGAGACCATCACGGCTAAGTCAGTGCTGTATTGCAACACACCTTTGCGATAAATTTGGTTGATGGTAGCTCTCCCAGCATACCTGCCTGTGTACAAACCACACTTTCCAAAGCCTTTTATGACCTTCGCATACAGACCTTGCTCTGTCCAACAAAAGCAAATGAAGCTCCCGGTTCACGAGGAAAGACACTGATTATGACAGCCTGCTGACACATGATAAAAGTGAGCTTTTAAAACTCACAATATCCAGAATACCCCTATGAAATATTCTTTCTCACACAACATGCTGTTTTCTCATTATGTGTGTTGACATTTTTCAGACTGACCTCAGCTAGATATTTTGTTCCGGAGTCCCCATTTAGTGGAACATTTAAACAATAACACTTTGAAGCATGCTCAGTCTCTCTTTTGAAGTCCATTCAGGCTCTGCCCTAGGGTCAGCAGGCGCATTCCAGCAATGATGCACGGACCATCTGCTGTACAAGTTTAAATCCCACTGGTCCTATACCTAGAGGTACTAATATGTTGCATAACTTGCACTGAAAAACAGTCTGTCAGTTCAGACAGGGTTTGGATTTGTTCCTATAGTTCTCTTATCCTCCCGCTGGAGGGCCTGTGCACAGCACCCTTTGAGTGTGGTTTCTGGGGACTATAAATTAATGACATAAATAATAAGAAATGACATTAAGTTCTTGCATTCAGAACCTTTATTTTCCTTTGCCCAGCCACATACTGGATTTGTGTTTCACAGACCTCCCTGTCTGGCATCTTGTTTAGATGCCTTCCTATTCCAGATTTTTCACTTGGATTGGTTCTGGCTAGGATACCCTAAATAACAGTCCATGGCTTAGGGTCAGTTGTCGGGATAGTGCAATATGAAGGGTGAGTTTTCCAAGACAGTGTCAATGATTCAGATGAATGTTGACCATTGGCTTGGGTAGGAATCTGGCATCAAAACCATGACAGAAATCTCTGCCAAAATATGCCTTTGTCTATATATTTTACCCATTGTGCTTTAATGTTAACTAGTCATTATTAAACTTAACAATGCATTGGCTAAGGTTAATGTACTTCATACCCAAGCACTGCTGGTCTTATTGATGCTATGTAAACATAGAGGAAGGAGTGGTCCCTGCCCTTGGGAGTTTGAAATCTAAACTTGGACAATACACTTCAAACATATGGTATATCCTGCAGGCTGAATTACAAAACTTCATTTAGCATTAGCTTTAACAATTAATTTATGTTGTGCATATGTTCTGTATTTGAGGGCATTAGCCCTGATGGGACCCTTGAAGGAAACATGTGTGTACTTGCTGACCTTTTCATGATGGCAGAAGGACACAGCAACAAGCAGGAGGTGGCCGTTGAGGCCTGTACGATAGAGCATGTTTGAGGGACTTAAATAGGGTACAAAAGAGGGAGATCTGGAAGTCNCACAGCAACAAGCAGGAGGTGGCCAGTTGAGACTTGTACGATAGAGCATGGTTGCTCATGGTTGTAGAGTAAGCGAAGGAGAACAACCATAGCAGAGCAAGTTTTTCAAAGCAGCTCTAGCACTAGTTAGCACCAAAATAAGTGGGCACATTTCCACTTTTGAGTATTTGTCATTTATTTAGATGCCTCCTTGGAAACTGAGCTCTCCGGAAAATCTGTCCTCAACGGTGAGTGCTGAGCACTAGACAATCTGGCCTGTTCATTTTGTCAGTATGTGGTTCATCTGTTCTGAGGAACAAATCCTTCTGGAAATGTGAAAATAAAAAGGCAGAAAGAAGAGTTGGATACAGAAAAGCACACAAGCTGCCTTGTGGGCTAATGATCAAGAAAGGCAGTGCAAGTAAATTTTCACAAACCAAATGAAGTAAAATGTCCAGCCACCAGGATCCCTTACCAACATTGCAGTAGTCCAGGAAAGATAGTGGACACGAGTACAAGCACTGAGTAGGTCTCAGAAGATATAAATTGGCTGATTTGCTCCATCTCCCCGCTCAAAATGATCTTATCTGTCCAAAAAAGAAGCGGAATTCCCCTACAGTGGAAAACTATTAAATATAATTAGGATCAAAATATGGCCTCAGATGGAAGAAGCAGCCCACGGGGCTTGAAGGGAGATCCTCGGAGGCTTTCTGCCTCCACAAAACAGAGTTGAGAACAGCATAATAGAGCATGAATGGACACAAAGCTGAAGAGCATAATGTGGGACACGCTCCTATGTACACAGAAATCGAGCTCCCAGCTGTGGAGGGACATAAATCCCCCATTTGCTAGCCATGCCTCATGAGGGAGTGTGACACAGCACTGGTTGTGGCCAGTCAACCTTTTAGATAGACCTCCTCAAGCCTTGCTGTCACCTCTGATCCCCATGAATCAAAGTGGTTGCCTTTTCCATAACGTACCTCTCTGCGTCACCTCTGAATTTGTCCTTGCGTCTCCCTGGTGGGATCCTATAAGAGGATTGGGTGGTTCAAGAGAGAGCAACTCCATTGTTTGAGCACAAAAAGCTGTGTTCATTAGCAGACAGGCATCTTAGAAGCAGTCATGGAAAAAAAAAAAAGAGTGGATTTGCCATTAAATCGGATAGTCTTGGAAGTTTTCCTCAGCAAAACTCCCTCTTTTAAGCTTACAGAAGCAATTGAGAGACCTGCTCAGTAATTCCTGAGTACCAGTCCCAGCTCTGCCATTAACTCTGAAACCAATATAATCCTATTGTTCCCTACAATAAGGCCTCAATCCTCCACTGCCAGAAATAAGCCTAACTCTTTCATGCAAGCTAACATTACTCCATTTGAAGATTTGGTTCAGAAATGAGGGCACGTGGTAGGGTCCTAAAGAAATACCAGGAAAATGTGGTCCCCGGAGAAGTTGACACTCCAAAACAGCACAATGTGTACTCGTGAGCTGTTCTCATGACATTTGAGCCCCACAGAGTGGTTACCTCCTGACAGGACATGTTCCTCTGAATCCAGGCTTACGAATGATGGCTATCTCTCGGGATAATTAACCATCCTCAGTTGTTGCTGCCAGAGAAAGGAGGGAGCTTGGCAGTGCCCACTGCACAGCCATAGATTACCTCTCTGGAGGAGTTGCCAGAGACTTGGTTCATTCTTGATCCAGTTCAAAGGAGGCAGGTGAGGAGCTGGTAATTACCTCCAATTTAAACAAGGTTCCCGGTTCATTTCCACTGTCATATTCTAGTTACATTTGTCTTCTTCTTGGTAAACAGCAAACATTTTCTTGGAAACAGTCTCACTTCTTATGCCAGTGGCAAAATAAACCCCAGCTCATCATGGATGTGTCCTTTCCAAAGAATTACCACAAAAATGTCTGAAACCCTGCAAAGGCTGTTAACGACTTCAAATCTCCATAAGGCATTTTCCCCCCTTCCTCTTCCCTCTTTTCTCCTTGCTCTGATGAGCTGGTGAGTTGGGAATGGTTTAAAATACCACAATAGCCATGGCAGGACATCAAGAAAGAAAAAGGAACAGGGTTTTGAAATACTTTGTGTAAGGCTCCAAGCATTTGAGTTGGTGCTTAACTGACTGGACTTTACCACACAGCAGTCAGATGATCTCTGCAGCTTTGGGAAATAGGAGAAACTCTGGAGAAGGGTGGGGGGGAAACGCTCTCTGCCACATTGGTCTTTATTGTCTTATGGATTTTATCACAGTATTGTTCTTTATTTCCTGCTATTTATAGGCTCTCATGTTTTGTGCTGCTTTCATATTTGTGTTATCTGCCTTCCCACGACACGTTTCACCCCAGCCCTTGCCTACAGCTGGATCCATAAAGGCCAGACCAATGGTTTTGAATGGCACATCAAGTCTCATCCTCTTTCTCTGGGTGATGCATGCAAACTGCTATTTTTCTAAAGCACTAAGCAAGCCAAGATGGGCAATTTAAATGATGGTGGTTGCTCTGCACACTCTGAGGAGCTGAGGAGTTTGTCATTGGGCTTTTGGGCAGCAAGCAATGACATTCTTTAAGATCCCCAGACAGTCATGCTAGGGCTGTTTCCAGAGAAGTCCATGGTTTACAATAGATTTAAACCATTAGCCTATTAATGCATGACGTGATGATAACCACTCCAGAAACTTCGCTTGAATTATTTTATAACCCTGGTCTTTGTGCAAGACCCCGCAGAGAGACGTGTGACAGAGGCTTTCTTGTCCTAATTCCCCGTGATTTAGGGATGTAACTCCACTGATCTGAACTAGCAAAAGTGAAGTTAGTTCTGGTTTGAAACAAATGATGAGGTTTAAAAAGTCAGGCCCCTGCCCAAGTAAACTTACTGCCTAAAAGGTGGATCCAACAGGCCATGAGGCTGGAAATAAAAGCAAGAGAGGTGTAAAACAATGCTGAAGTCACTGAATTAATCCTTTTTGCATTATTGTACTTAATCCCACAGCAGTTTTCAGACATCCAAAACACTATGTCTGGGCACAAAGCAGAAACCAGGCTGCTGGTTAGGTGGGCTGGAACTGAGGAATTTACCCCTGACATTGGTCCTCCTGCACACAGTGAGTGACAGCAAACCTCTAGCACCAATCCACAGCTTGCATCACATCTCTTTTATGGATCAGCCTGCCTTGGAAGAAACCACACAGCTTAATGCCAGTAACAACAAGGAAAAACCCTTCACCTAAACAGGGAGGAACAGCAAGCCCCGCTTTGGGACCCTTTCACAATACACATCCAGCAGCAGTGCCTGCTATGGGCTGCCCAAGAATTATGAAGAAAATTAAATACTTAGAGATGATGTGAGGCTTGCCTAGCTTTTGCTTATGGGATTTTTAGGCAAATTACTCTCACTGTTTTACCTGTGGGCATGTGCAAAAGGGCCATAGAACATCATTCTTCAGTGCTGCAGAGCAATGTAAAGGCATCTATTTGTCAATAAGAGTCACTTTGTTTTGACTAAAATTGCATCTATTCTGTGAAAATCCCTTGAAAAAAAGAAGTAGATAGTTTCTCTAAGCAGCATGAAGTGCAAGTTTCTTATTCAGACGGTTTGATGCAGGTTTCTGTCGTTATCCTTCATTCCCTTTAGCAGCCAGACTGAAAGAGTAGAGATGATGGAGATAGAAAGCATCTACGATGTATCAGACTAAGCAATGATAAAGTGCATTGCAAGGAGAAGAGCTGGCAAAGCAAATGCTCACATTGGTGAATCCCAGGACTTTTTCTAAGGTGATGCTAAGAAACAAATTTATGTCATCATAAGCCATAAGAATCACTAAAGCAAACGCCTTGCCTCCCAAGCACAAATGAGTCCCCAAATCTGCCATTTAAAATTTTTAATAGCCATTACAGGGAACTCATCCATTCCACCACAAGCAAACCATGTAGGGAAAGCTATGGGGTAATCCATTTTCTGGGTGGGAGAAGAAAATTTACCACTAGGAACTCCACTATGCTGGGAACCAAAGATTGGACCAACTCTCATCCCACCTGAGAAACAATTATAACTGTGAAACCAAAGGTTTCCAGCAGAGACTGCTGCAGAAGCTTTTAAGATAGTGGGTCTGGAGCAAGTGCTGTGAAAGCAGACCCAGCCCTTCCAAGAAGTGCCAAGTGCCTTGGTGTCCACAGGGATGTGTGTCATCCCTCCCAAGCCCAGCAGTTCCATTCTCCTTCTGCCCTTTGTTTTGCCTGATGAAAATCCAACTGTTCAGCTTGGTGTCTGGTACAAGCCAACTTCTATTTACCTCCCGAGACGTGCTTTTCAGTGTGTCATCAGATGTTCTCTCAGCTACCATCTAAGGTGCATTGACAGGTTGCAGTAGTTTTCCAGTCAGACTCTGAAATGATTATTCACACTTTTATCATGGTAAGATTAGATTATTGTAATTCTTTATTGGCTGGCTTCCCAAAGTAGGCTCTGCACAAACTCCAGATGGTGTGAAATGTGGCCGGCAGGATTTGAGTTAAGAAGGGACAGTATTATCCATTCTGTTAAAACTTCTACCTTGGCAACTGGTTAGGCAGCAAATTGGTTCCAAAACTGTCCCTTTTCCCTCTGTGCAGAACTGAGGTCAGGTCTCTATCAGCAATCTTAAGATTTGTTATGGTCCGGAGTACATTACTTGGGCTCACACTAGCTGGTAAATAATTCTCTGAGGAGTAATTTCAAGGAGGCAGGGGTAGTTTAAACCTGATTTCCGTATGCTTTTGCTCCTTTCAAACCTGTGCAAAAGCTGGGCGGGATACCACAATTACACCCTTTGCAAACACTAGGCAAGGGTGTCAGGGAGTGATGGGCTCTCCTGCTTTTATTGCACCAAATCTGCAGCTTAAAGACACCCTCCCACCCTGAGCAACTGCTTTCAGGCATAAGGCAGCAAGCCACAGCCCTTCTCTGGGCATGGGTGGGGGGAAATGTCAATGCCAGCCTTATCCCACAGAGGCAGCCACCAAAGCACAGCACACCCCTAAAGCTGTTCTACATTGCAGGTAGCTAATCTCTCTTCCCTTCTGACCCCAGCACAAGTACCAAAGGGACACTTGGGCAGTGGCCAGGCTCTCTGGCTCCTGCTTTTAGCACTGCAGGGACTCATCAGAAAACAGAGACTGCTGGTACATGGTCTCATGTTCCATCTTTCACTTGTGTAAACAGTGGCTACACAAACAATTGATATGATAATAACTGGTTTCATACAGACCAGTACAAATAAAACCTTCCGGTGTTTTAGGCTTTTGTCTCCTTAGAACTTTCTTTTTCTGGAAGAGTGTGATATGAAAGGTGTATTCCTTCTTATTTGATTTGTTTTTATGTTGAACCCAAGAGTTAAAACCTTCCCTGATTTAGCTCACAGTGGCAAAATTCCTATGGGCCTTTTATGCAAGGCAAAAGTCTTGGGTGGGCTGTAATAAGAGCTGAGTAAAGAACAATCCTTTGGCTTCTCTTTATTAACTGCTATTTACAAAGCAGTATGAGATTTTCTGCATAAGAGGGAGAAAGGCTAGGGACAGCTTTTGCTGTGCTGCGGAATGGCACGGCAAACATGGTGTGCTCTGAGCTGTTTACCTTCCCCATCACTTCTGGAGAGAACCTATGACCTGCCACTCATGGGCGTGAATATAAAAGCTCATGCTGTTATGGTTGGTTTGGGTTTTATTTTTTTTTTGTTAGTACCAGACAGCTGACACAGACTGTTTGCTTTGGGAAAACAACCAAACCCTTTTGTTTTGCATGAAGGGGGTGAAAAAAACCCGTATATAAAGAATTGCACTGACTCTGCAAACAGCTACTGCATAAGGAAGAGAGTGGTGTTCATTCTAGGATCGTGCTGACTATCATTTTATATGTACAGTGCCACTGTCAGTTTAGAAAATTAGAGGCCTAGGGAAACTACTGAAGACAAAAAAATACTTCCTCATATGGATAAAAATACATTCTTAAGAAAGATACAGGCAAAGTCAGGATGGTTTACCTGAAAAAGTGAGAATTTGGAGTTCAGATAACTTGAGATACAGTTTGATCTCTAGTCCTTAAGCTTAGCTGACCTACATGTGCCATGGTACTGAGGGGCATGGTTTAGAGATTGGTAGTAATGGTTGGACTCGATGATCTGGTGGGTCTCTTCCAACCTGGTGATTCTGTGGAACTGGAAAGCTTTATAGAGACCTTTTCTATCACTTTTACACATCCACCATTTCACTCTGGGTGAGATGTCTGGCCATCATAACACAAGGGAGCTGGTACCACTCTAAGAACATTTTCCAGGACAGGAGTTACCACAATCTAAACCCAGCACTTTAATACAGACCTGCCTCAGTACCTGCTTGAGCACAATACCACCTATGAGAGGTGTTGACATGCACCCATCAGTCACAGGTATCCATTCATCCCAATTCCAGGTTTCCCCAAGCCAGGAAACCACCTAGATGCTGAGTGAAGCTGCCAGCCCATTTCCCACCAGTGCTGAGGGTAGAGCCTTAGCTTTTGCCTTCAAGGAAAATGCTACTAATTTTATATAGTTAATTTCCCACCATTTCACCTAAAAGACAAATTTTATGAGTATTTGTTCAGCTGAATCACTTCACCACTGGGTATATGAGGTGTCTAAATATAGACATTTAGAGCTATTTTTAAAGCTTGTGTTGACCTAAGGCACCTTCATGGGACTGGCAGGTAATAAGCAGGACCTACAGGAGTCCCACATCCTCTTTTAGGGACAGATGGAGCTCATGTGGGACACATGGAGGTACTGTAAAATATCACAGTATCTAATAGAGTGTTAGGTGCATATGGGTAGCCAACTCAATTGATTCCTATGTGAATCAACCAGCTGTTCATAGAGAATCTGCTCCCAGATTCTTTTGCTGCTGAGAACTAAGCCATGAATGCATTTTGTGTATTTCAGAAAACTGTCCAACAGGAATGCTGGGAAAGGTAATGCTTACTTATCTTATGTGGAAAATCACAGTCAGCCTACATGTATCTCTGCATGTGAGCCTTATTCTAGTGAGAGGTTACTAGAAAGGTTTTAATGACTCCAGCTACCATGGCCTTGGGCAGCTGACCAACCTGAGCCATTATCTGCTCAAGTCTCCATGCACCCAAACATCAATCCAATCAGGCTGTGCATGTGATGTGATAACCATCTGATGGGTCACATGATAGACTGGAGAATCAGACAGCAAACCTCACCCCACTGTGTGTCACATAGTCCACCAGCCCAAACACGTGCCATTTCAAGCCAAGCGCTTTACCAGATGAAAGGAAGGCTCTTTTGATCAGATAAACAGCATAGTAAGTGCTGCAGCCCTCAGCTGTGAACATAAATGCTCAATATACCAGGTGGCTTAAGCTGCAAGCATGTAATCCCTTGTCGCTGTGTAGCTTTCAGGCATCCTTCCATGTTCTTGAATCTCCTGAAATACTTAGAGCTATTTTGTTTCCAAAGAACACATTTTCCAGCAATTCATAACATAAAACATAACACATTATGAATGCTATCAACCTGACTACAGCCAAGTGTGAAAGAGCTCAGATATCCTTTTAGATCTGTTTTTGAACAGCTGAGGAAAAGCATATTAAGAAGTTGTGTGCTATATTCTCTATACCACTACTCTGACCATAAGTGACTACTCGAACCTCAGGTTATTTGCAAGCCCAAGTAAATAGACTGTAAGCATTCACACAGAGTCTTTAATTAGAGAGAAAAACATGTCTGTGTAGGAAGGCCACATCTTCACGTGGTGCAAATCAATGTGGCTCCATTATGGAATTACATCTGCTTGTGTCAATGCAGATTTGGTCCTGGTAAGCATATGAGGATGTCTGCCTTTACCATGGAAACACAACACTTAAGTGAGGGACCACAAGAGCAGCTTAACAGTAACAGTATTAATACTTGACAGGGCAGGAAAGAAAAATGAAAACAATTGCTCTAATTGAAACTACGGGGGTGGGGATGGGGAGGGAAGTAGGGCAGAATGCACAGTAATTACCTGAGTTGGAGATGAGCCGAAACACTGACATTAATGCTCCATGGGACTGCAAAAGAGCCTAAGTAAACAGGATTTTGGTTTTCCATCTTTGGCTAAAATGGTTGTTTACACAGAAACAGAGAACTGTGTTAAAAGTCGTGGTGCATGCTCAAGTCTGCAGAACAAAGTGGGGCCACAAGCTGAGGAGCTGAATTTACACCCATATTTGCACCAAATGGCAAAGTGCCGTGGTGCTCCCTGGAAGAAACGCTTCCTGCCTAGACAGCGGATCTGTGCGTGGGCAATAAAAGGAAAGGAAACACCAGGTTACTACAAATGAAATCAAGGCCACATTTACATGAATGTTAACATGAAACTTCTGGACATCTTCAGTCTGGAAGTGCTCCCAGCTGCCTCTCCTATAGGTCTGCAGGACTCCCGTCCCCATCCACCACTGCTTTGCTCACCTCCCTGCAGTCCATGTGCCACATGCCAACTCCTACTCCTTCTTCACAGCCACCACCAGCAGACCCCAGACCCTGCTACTCACTTACTGCATTCATGTAGCCTGCAAAGAGGGGCAAGCCTGCATGGAAAGCTGTCCAGAGACATGTTCCTGGAAAGGCCACTTCCTACACTGTGGTGGATTCTCAGGCATGGGATGCATGAGAAGCATGAAGACAACAGTTAATAGCCAAATGAGGCTCCAGTGGTAGCATAGGTAGAGGATAACCTGATCTGGTGTGACCTAGGAGTCAGCTTAAAATATCAGTTGAGAAGCAACTATACCATCTACAAGAAAAAACTAGATGAAATCCTGAAGGAGTAAAGCTCCTTTTCCAAGGAAAGGGTAATGGATGATAGCTTACCCAGAGATCCCAATTTGTGGTCCAACAAGCATGTCTTAGTCATAAAACAGAGAAAACACTTCAAGCATCTGCCCCATCATCAGTCATTGCTTCATGCCTGTGCGACCTCTGCCAGCAAGTATCAGCTGCCAAACTGGCGTTACAGAGCTACAAGTCCTGCATGCTACCAACACACACATCTGAACCTGTGACCCACACATTCTGC
Source organism: Piaya cayana (assembly GCA_013389865.1). Taxonomy (NCBI): domain Eukaryota; kingdom Metazoa; phylum Chordata; class Aves; order Cuculiformes; family Coccyzidae; genus Piaya; species Piaya cayana. The sequence continues at coordinate 24,783 of WAAB01017053.1, read as the reverse complement.
AGACCATCACAAATCCGCTGAGACATATGGTTCCCCACAGCCTTGCAGGTTGTTTTCAGTCGGACAAGTTCAAATGGCTGCCACAAAAGCTTAATCTCTTTCCAGCCACACTCACACTGAGTGTCAATAGGAAAAAGTCCCATGAATACGCTTTATAATTACAGAGCCATGGCTGTAGCAAAGAACAAAATATAATGCAGGCTTGAATACTCAGGAAATTGACTGCTGATATGTTTCCATTCATTGTTTTGTTCTCTGTTCTCAGTGTTATATTAAAATCTCCTACTAAGAATGAGCTTTCTTGTTTAATGGAACTTGTCAGTTAGAGGAAATCTGCTTAAGCTGTTTGATCTATTCCTTAAAATAATATTAATTGCAAATTTAGCAGACGTCCCTGTCTTAGTTGTCAAATAATTTGAAAACTAAGGTTGTTTTTTCCCAAACTTTCTAACTCTAAGGCATTCACCATTCTTTTGCTCCAACTGTTCAGTCCTGGCTATTCATTAGAGATGTTGATTGATAGTACCAGTCGCCTGACATTGTTTTCCTGACTCTATTAGTGAAAAGTGATAGTAGTGAATAGCAAACAGTAAACACGGTGTGAATCTCTGGTCACGAGAAAATTCATGAAACTTGGCAGTTTGTGAGCATTTTCATAAAATCCTGACAACAATATCAACTTAGTCAAGTGTGACCTCATGTCTATAGGAAATCATGCTCAGTGATTCTGTCTGCCTCTCCATTAGTGGAACTATTTTGATTCCCAATTAAATACTGCATGTTTTCTATTCATCCTGATTCCCAGCATGTACACTCACAATAACAATCTTAACTTCAGGTTGTGCAGCTGATCTACAACTGAATCTAGATTTCCAAAACCCCACAGTTCAATGATATTTAAATCTGGAGGTTTCAATTGGTTCCTTGTAGACATAAAAGAACGATTTAGAAAAATCAGACATAGTGGCGAGTTTAAACTTTATGTAAGTGAGCCAAAGCCTGTAGGATTATTTCAATTTGCTCTTTCTGAACCTTCAGCAAAAATCTGCAAAAATGGGTTGCACTGGGTCGCTCACAGAAACAATATTTCTTTTGTGAATGTCTTCCTGCCTCCAGTTAAATCAGAATGATGGAAAAAAGGGGAAATAGCTGATTCTAGGGTTCCTATAATATACTCTATCATCATCAGTATTCAATGCTTTTCTTTAGGCAACCTCAAAGACTTTCAGAAATGGTCAGAAACCACTGTTCGTGTAAGCATGATCACAAGTGCTGTCACTTCTAGGAATGTGACTTTTCAGACAGAGAAGCAGTGGCATGAGCTCTTTCCCTAAGAGACCGTAGCATCAGCACTGCACGCAGACCCTAAGCAACCTTCCTTCCCCTCCATCTCAACAACTCTGGCAGGCACTGAGAGATGACTCCCTTCTCTAGTGACAGCACATTCCATTATACTTGTGCTCATTCAAGGAACGTGCTTCACCTTGATCTCGCTAAAAACCACTTTCCTGGTGTTGTGCACACCTGCCAGTCCTGCAACCCTGTTTTCTAACACATTATGGGGAGCAAGACAGCCCTACAACAGTACTTTAATGATGGGACATGCCCCAGCCACAACTGCTCGTGCTGTTGGGGGAGCCTGAGCTCCCTGCCTATGTGCCATTTTTGGACAGGTAACACCGTCTTCTCCATCCCCAACCTGCTCCCGACTAATACAGGCAGGTCAAGTCACACGGAATTCCTGTAAAATAAAACCATTCTCCCCCATCCTGATTTTTACTTAAAACAAGAGCAGAATTGTTACAAACAACCCAAGAGAAGAAATCTAAATAGAAGGTGACCTCCTTCCAACCTTTGGTGCTGGGGGCTGAGGTGTGGCCCCCCTCAATCTCCCAGGGTCATTCCAGCACCTCTGTCTCATTCCCTCCTGGAGCGATGCCCTCCTACGCAGCTCGTGTTTTCCTGTGGCCCATGAAGAGCCCTCTGTTCCCCGGCGTGAGTCATGCCTGCACGCTGCAGGCCACTGACATCAGCCCCTCTCTGGCCCGCTGCAGGGCTGGGCACACCGGCTGTCCCTTGGCATTTGTTTGGAGCTTTGTGCCGAGTATAACAGCTGGGACTGTTCATCAGGGAGGGTGAGGACCTGAGAGTGCAGCCTGGCACAGGCAAGCAGTATGGTGTGGGGGGTGCCATCCAGTGAGCTGGAGGAGGAGCAGCCACAGCAGCCCTGTTTTTCACACCTGCTAGGTGGCAAACCTTCTCCTGGAATTCCCAGAGTGGTGCTACACGCTAAAGCCTTGCTGGTTGTTGCTATAGCCACCCTGAGATACCAGCACATGCTGCAATCACCTCTTTATTTGACCATGTTGGCAAGTCATCTGAGACCAGGACAGAAAGGGCGTGGCTGGTTTTCAAAACTTCTTTAAGACTACAATAAGAGCTCTTTATGGGCATAAAATTACCATTTTGCAATTCTAACAGACCGTTCCCTTTTCTGGTAAAGCTGCTTTGCAGCACCGCACGGAAGTTGCCCCTCTGGTGTTGCAAGGTATACCAGCACCACTGCGGTTTTGTAGCTCTGATGAGAGGCTACTACAGGTATTTAATCAAGGGATTGAATGTTTTTATGACCTTGATGGATGCTAAGCCAGTTGTGCAAATAAACTCTTGCCACCTCAGTGATATGCATTCCTTTAAAATATCAATAATACAATTTAACACAGAGAATCATAGAATCACCAGGTTGGAAAAGACCTACAGGATCATTGAGTCAAACCATGCCTATCTGTCACTAAACCATGTCCCTGAGCACTTCATCTACCCGTCTTTTAAACATCTCCAGAGATGGGGACTCAATGACCTCCCTGAGCAGCCTCTGCCACTGCCCAAAGACACTTTTCATGACGTTTCATGATTTTTTTTCCTTACATCCAGACTGAACCTCCCCTGACACAGCTTGAGGCCATTCCCACTTGTCCTGTCCCGTATTACTCGTGAGAAGAGCCCAGCACCCTCCTCTCCACAACCTCCTTTCAGGTAGTTGTAGAGAGCAGTAAGGTCTCCCCTCAGCCTCCTCTTCTCAAGGCTAAAAAACCCCAGCTCCCTCAGCCACTCCTTGTAAGACTTGTTCTCCAACAGATTCACAACCCAAACTTCTGTGTTCCAGTGCAAGGAGAGTTATGCTTTTCCTCTGAAAAACTGATCTGAGCTCACTATTTTGGTCCTGTTTGAAGGTTAGACCACAACTCTGTCTTGCAGTTCTGCTTTAGATTTGACTGAACCTCCATGAAAATGTCAAATACATTTATGAGATTCCCGCACAAGAGATGGGAAACCCCTGATAGATGCTATTGCTTTCTGAGGCCTTTTTAGTCCCTGACACTTCAGTAGCCTGCACCCAAATCCTCCCCTTAGTTTGTCCTCCAGCCCTGGTGAAGGCACACTCTGTAGCCTAACAACATCCTCTTTTTTTTTTTTTTTTTACGTTCTGGATGAATAGCAGCTGTTCTGTCTCCCTGCTGAATGAAGCAATGTTTTGCTGGGTATGGGTTTACTGATTTGCAGACTGTGGTGGCAAGGCTGTCACAGACTTCCCACCAACAGCCCCTGCCAGCATTTCCTTCTCACCAGAGAGCACTCAGGCCTTTCAGCTCGGCCAGTGCAGTTGTTCCTGGGGGCCATGCTGGCTGGGGAACTGATCTAGCTGAAATTAATTGCAAAAAACAAAACAAAAAAAAAGAGAAGAAAAAAAAATCCTTCCTATTTTATAGGGAGTTTGTTCATGGTTTTTAACCCCTAACAGTTTCTGATACAGTTTGCTGTGGAGTCACGCAAAGTCTTATTGGTGCACAACTGGGAGAGTGCTGTGCTGGAACAAAATGGTGGGGAAAAAATCTGGGATGAAAATACCTCAAGGTAGTATTAAAACGTCTTTGTCCTCAAACCATACCCGAAGTTTCTTATCTCAGGGTGACACCATCCACAAGATCATCATAACTTTCCAGCAAGCAGCCAATTCATTCCACAATTTATACATCGTTACATGTTCCCCCCCACACAGAGAATTAGCTCTACAGACTCCTTGAGGAACTTTAAGGGAGCCTTGGGCTTCAGTTTTCATTTTTAAATGAATACAAGCATTCAACTGAGCGGTAGACTATTAAAGTGAGACATCAGTTCAATGATAAACAAAATATTTTCCTACTAATTCACATAATTGTCCCATTCATGGACCTGTGCTCTTGGAATGGGACATGATTTGGGATTCCAAATAACAAAAACAACAACAGCAAAACCAGCACATTCCATTTTACTGAATGAAATGGTGATATACCAAAAGGTTTTAGATACATTATCACTGTTTGTGTAGAAATGTGGGAGAGAAGCAAGAGGTTGCAATAACAGACAAAGAAAACAGCTCCGAAGTGCGACTTTTTCCTTTCTGCTGCTATTTGCCTTTTGCTCAAGAACTGCAGCAAATGTATTAACACCCATATGAAAAATGAGCTGAGGTAATTCCATCTATGAGCATGTGACCAGTGCTGCTGCCACAAATGTTTTCCCTCTAGGTCCATATCTGAATCTCACACAGACTGACTCACACTGCAGCCGTATACGTCACTACTACCCAGCAGTGTCTGACTGTCATTTGTTTCCTTTTGGAACGGGATGTTCTATAATAGCTCTAACTCCCACTTGACAGTTTATGAAATTGCAGCTCTTTCACATACCTCCTTTGTTCCTCAACACAAAGGAGTTTTCAATTTGTTTATGAGGTGTTAAAACTATAGCAGAGAGTGTCCTGAGCTTAGGGATGCGTCACCTGAAACTGTAATAGGATGTTTCTTTTAAAAGGATGGAGGTGTGATCCTTCTCAGTGCTCTGCAGAGTTCATTCTTCAGGGAGACAAACAAGCAGGACATGGAACTCTTGTTCCAGGGGTGATCCTTGAAGCACAGCCCCACAACTCACTCATAAGGCTCTTTCTCCTGCAGACTGTGAGAGGTTCTCACATAAATGGAAGTTGAAGCTGTAGACATGCAGATGGAGTCATCAAAGCAAAACTGCTTCAGAGTGTCTCATCATGATACTCCAATGTGCAAGACCCATCTTTTAGCCCTAGCTAATTTGATCCTTTCCTCCTAAAATGTAATCTGCATCTGTGTCTTGCTCTGGATCGGGAGTGGGCATCAGAAGTCAATTCCTGACTTACCGTGCTTTGGTTCATATTGCAGCATAGTTTTGGAACTCAGTCTACAGGACTAAGCTAGTGGTGGCTGCCTGGTAGAGCCTGAAGTCCTAGAGTTGTTGGATTCCAGCACACAATTGCAAAAGGAGGAATGCGATGTGGTTCCAAGAGTGCAGCAGAAGGGAGGGGGCTACAGTCCATCAGGAATCGCTGGAATTGTAAAGACCGGGCTCATCAGGACACACCTGTAATGCTGCCAAATTTCCTGCTGGAAACATCCTGACAGGCAGTTGATACAAATGGACAGAACCAAAGAAGCAGAGAGCCAAAGAATGAAAGGATGCTTACTCCTGCTTACTTTTGGGACGCTGCTTATGATTCAACGCAGGCTAAAACGGATTTGTCTTCACACTGGATGTACAGTATAATGGATGCATTGCTACACAGAAGCCTGCTCCAGCTACTGCTCCTCTGTTTATCAAAGAACTTTAACAAAACGGATACCTCAGACTGCTTCCTATAGATGCAGATATTCCTAATGAGAAGGTCAATGCCAACTTTAAGTGTGGTTAAAAAAAAGCATGCCTAGCATTCTTTGGAAAAAAATTATCACTTATTACCTGCCACTGGAAATAAAATAGGAAGCTTTAAGACAATTTTGAGAGAATTTGGAAAAGAGGCTTGTATTTGCAAACTGCACATTGCCTTTCTCTGAGAAACAGAAAAGTTCCTGAGGCTAGTTCCAGTTCTGATGCCCTAAGAATCACTTAAGATGTTTATTCTGACCTCCTGAAGCTTTTTCCAATGTATATTCATTTGGGTTACATAAATAACCATTAACAAACCCAAAACCCCAGACCTTCCACTGTCCTGCACTGAGCCAATACCTTAAGTAAAGAGGTTTAAGCCACATTTTTATTTCCTTTGAACTAAAGATTGAGCACAGCTTGAATGAAAAGACCTTTATAGCTAAAGTACCTTGTATTCAACTACCCAAGAAATCTTTAAAAACCACTGCAAAGGCAGGTCATCCAATTCTGGCATTCCCTGCTTGCTGCAGACACCTTCACATGCAGCGCAGGCTGGGGAGAGCAGTCAGTACCCCAGCCCTGACTCATTTTCACGACAGCCTGCAGGATTCCTCCTGTTACTGTCTGGCCAGCTTTAGGTAACGATATTCCTGCACTGCAGAAATATTGCTCAGGCTCTCAGTTCCGGCCCTTGAGCTTTGGCAGCCATCAGAACAAAAGACAATCTATAAATGCAAGTCATTTTAATCTTACAGACATCACCTATACTTTTACCTGGACTTACCTGGGTTGATGTGGAGGGCAGTGTTGCTCTTGACATTCAAAACAAACGCGTGCACTAAAGAATATGAGGCTTCTTGTACACAGGGTATTGTTCTGGATTTCGTATTTCTTCGAGGTTGTCTTGGCAACAAAGAGGGTTTGCCGCTAGAGGTGTGTGAAACACTGGGCAACAAAAAGCAAAATGACTCCTACTTATTTCATTCCATCACCCAGCTAAACCAGACTCTTTATCAACCTGCTCGGATGCTATCAGTGTGCTGTGTGCCAGGAGAGGCAGCACTAAAACCTCTGTCCCCAACAAAATACCATGGGTTTGAAAACAGCAAAAAAAGATCTCTCTGCTGTGAAATTATGTCTATCCAGACATGCCGATCTGTTCTGTTCCCTTTCTCCTTTCTACTACCTCTTTCCGGAGTAGTTTCCTGGAAGACAATGGAATCGATTATGGGTACTTTTAAGCAAAATCAGTTTGGGGTTGGGTTTTTTATTTAGTTTAAATTGTGGAAATTTTAAGTGACTTCAGTGAGGTCAATGGAGTTACTATGGGCTGATTCCAATAGAACAGGGTTTGTGAATTTGTCACGATGTGAATCTTTCCTTCATGAAGAGAAGAGATGCTGGACAGCTAAGGCTACACCTGGTTGGCATGTGAGTGGAAATGCCCCACTTGCCCTTCTGACTCAGCTCCTTCCACTGACAACACACGCTTATTTGCTATGGATCGTATCCAGGAATTTATACTGGAGAGTTTTTAAAGCCTCTTTGATGGCAGTTTCACATCACTTATTCATGCCATTTGCCTTTGTTTTTACTTACTGAAGGCATAAAAAAAATTAACGCAAATAGCTGTTCATATTCCTCTATTTTTTATGTAGCAAAAGGGGGGAAAAAATTCTGAACAGCTGTGTCAGTAAAATACAGGCCAGGTGGCCTCCCTAAGGCAAAGTTTGCATGAAATCTATAAGATAATGTTTTTATTATCTGAGTTATTGTATTTCTTTTTTATTACTTTGCTCTTGTGGATTCTTAAAGAAGTATTGGCCATTTATTTCTCATCTTCATCTTCTTCCCTCTGTGTTTGAGCTATACCTTAACTCAACACAGATGTTAAAATAAACCAGCCATCAAGGGTGAAAATCACCTTTCAGCACGATCATCCTCAATCCATTTTAAGGACTGGAATGGGATTTAAGGCTGGTTAAGGAGTAGTTTTACAGATCTGGCCTTTCTATGGGAAAAAATTCTACCCATGGCACCAAACACATCTCTAGGGACAGGCAAGAGACTATCCATAAACTGCTGGCAGAGGGAATTTGTTTTCCATGTTGTATAACTAAGTCACCTGAGAAGCAGAATTTTGCTCCAGTTTCTTGACAAGGTAACTGGATCACCCTAAAGTAGAGGCTAATGACTGAAGATTACATAATACACTGAAAGAACAGCTGTTTGTATTCCGGTGTGTGAAACATCACAGATTTGTAAGCCGCTAGCTAAATTCTTAGCCCAGTAACACTGAAATCTATATAGCCAGAAGGATTTACACCACAGTTGCCCCACTGCTGTCATCTAAGAATCATAGAATCATGGAATAAC